>CM023458.1:103432737-103510110 GCA_013339765.2 Haemaphysalis longicornis | reverse complement strand
CACTGTAGCCTCACAGACCTAAAACGTCGCACCGAACTACCGGATTTAGCCACGAACTTTCCCGCCTATCACTGTTCCATAAGCTTTATCAGCATGTGTCCCTTCACGATGATTTCTTTGAACCACCTCCCGTAATGTTTTCACGCCGCGACCATTCCTACAAAGTTAAACGCGTAAATTGCCGCTCACCTTCCTTGGACCGGTCTTTCATTCCACGTACAATAGTCGAACGGAAGAATCTACTATCACACATCTCCTCTCAGAAAGATAACGCAAAATTTCAGGAACTAATCGAAGAGCTAATCTAACGCGTTGCTCCCATTCTGTGTTTTTGTTTTCCTTCCTTCAAAACATGCGCTAATTCATTTTTTCGCACTGTATTTTCCATTTTCCTTTTTTTTTGTTGTGCTGATCGGTTGTATTTTGTGTTCGCTTTTGAATTTGAACCATTTGTATTGCATTCGTGTCTTTTTTCATTGTTATTATGCATGCAATTTCGCATTATCGTTATTTTCAAGGTCACAATGGGTGTATATATTAGCGTTCTCAGCTTGAATATTTCCCTTTTTTTTCTCTGATTTCTTTCTTACTCTTATGCAATGTATGTGCAAATGTAACTTCCACCCCCACCCCCCCCCCTATGTATTACCCCCTCACTGAGGCCTTCAGGGTATTGTGAATAAATAAATAAATAAATAAATAAATAAATAAAACACCAATGCAGTCCTCGTAGCAGCGGCCGCCGAGCGCCATCTCGCTTAACGCGATTAGCTCCTTTTGATACATTATTGAAGAGCGATATGGAGTTCTAAGCTCGGGAGCTGGTTTACCCCGCAGGGACATGTCATTGCTTTTCCCGTATTTCGTTTACCAACCTTAGCGACCATTTCGTTAAAAAACGGTCGAAAAAGAACGAATGCGTGCAGCAAGCGCTTATAACTCCGAAATTGTCAAACACTTTGAATTCCGAACGTCGCAGACGAATGTCAAAGAGAAAGATTAATCTTGCTGCAGCAGAGCAGTACACCAGCTCGGACAGATTCTATTCTGATAACAAATGCTTACGTTCCATTTTTTCAATCTAGAAAGCTACGCAAATAGTACCGAATTATCAACGCGCCGCCCGCTTATGCACTCCGCTGCAACGCAAGCATTTCAGCAAGCCCGTTTATCGGTGGAGTAAGAGACATGCGACGATGAGCGATCACCATCGATCTTGACTCTCATTATTATACAAATAAATACGTTTAATTACTGTCATCGCCTTGAGACAGTCATCATTTTCCCTTCCTTTGTTTCTTCCGATAAAGGTCCTATGAGCCGCAGTATGACTGAGCCACCAAGTCCAGCAGGATGCGTGTTGCTTGCGGACATGTGTGCACTCCCCTTGGTAGAATTTAAGTAGCTTATTCAGCGATAAACCCACCCTGGCGACGACGGGGCACATCAGTTTTAATTTGATGCGGCGTGTTTCGTTTATTAGCTGAAATAAAAGACAAAGAAAAACTTGGCTAACGATTACGGTACTCCCTAATGCGATATTTGGGCGCCGCAGCAGTGCGCTGAAGCAGCACACAGTCGTGGTTTCTCTAGACGGCAGCGATGATGAGCCTCTGCGTCGGCGGCGCGAAGTGCGCCTCAGGAAGGGATCGCGAACCGCGTCTTAAGCAAACGCACATCATAGCTCCGCGCACGCCACCGTCCCCTTTGCGTCAAGGGTCGCGCCGTCGAGCACAGCATATTGCACCCTTGCACCCCCTCCCCCCCCCCCCCCCCCCCCCCCCCCCCCTTTCCAAAACACTTTCGGAGAGCGCTGGCTCGCGCCGCCATCGCGAACAGCAACAGCCCTCCCCTCCCAATTTTGCAACGTTCTTCTGCTTGCTTTCTTTCATTGTTCGCTTTTTTCTCCGCTCACCAGTCTGTCATTGTTCACTCGGTTACGCCGACAACGCGGCTCAGCCTAGTGACAGCCTCCAAAGGGCGGCGCCCTAAAAGAGGACGTCCTAAGGTCCCTGAAATTAGGGACCTTAGGACGTGCTGCTATGACACAACTGGGCGTGTGTAAAACACGTATAAAAGCTGATACCATGGCAAAGGCAGCTCCTCGGCTGCCCCGAAGCACTCGAGCTGGATGTGCACTTTCACACATCAGCGCAGCAGTTACAAAGAGCCAAGAGAGCTTTCGGCGGACCAGAACGTTCTGTGTCATCCACTTGGAAACTCAACAGCGTTCTACTGGTTGCTATTGCTTTTCTATTCACAAATGATAAGAGTGAGACTGTCCTGAAGGTTTTCTTTTTTTTTTTACAGCAGTGAAACGCTACCAAAATTCGGTGTCGAAGAAGTTTCCTCTCTTTATAATTTTTTTTTTGCTTGGCCGTGCATTCATTTATAAGCCGTGCGGAATTCCCTGTGGTGCCTTTTTCTATTGTTTCAGGTATGTGCCTACTGAAGGGAGTCAGTATACCACACGGCGCTGAGTTAAGACTCAGATATCCTTGCGAGCAATGGACCTGCGACGCAGAACAGAAGAAAATGTACATCGAGGGGTAAGTTCATTGTTTTCGTATTTTAATCAAACATATTAGTCTCAAAATGCGTGAATTTCTTTTTGCATTGTTACGATTCGTTACACACCAATTTGTGACAGGTCCGATTAATATGATCTGTGGCACCGCAAACACTTCAGTTTGATTGGAAGTGTCTGTTAAAGTCGTGGTTAACTAATATATTATAGCTGTGTTTTGTAGTGTAAATCGTTACCTGCATAAAAAATTAATGACTTATCTAACACACCTAACATTTTTAAAAGCACAAGCAAGAGCCGGTCACCGTCTTCGTTTTCGATCATTTTGAAGACACCGCTGTAAATTCATACTTCACCTGTCGCCTGTCCTCCTGCAGTCTTGCATGCCAGGCAAATAGAAGCCAAGTGGGATTGTTCCCGCGGTTCCTACAATACTGTATGTATTGTGAGCACCAGGGCTGTGCTTTCGGAATATTACCGTGTGAAAACGGCATAATCATTACCCTATCCAGTGTGGTCACGAAAGGGTTCGTTCCCCGATCACTCATAGCCAGCTGTCCACCGTAATTATCATCTGGGTATAATCATCATCATCGTGAGCTCTGTCTTCTCGAAACGTTCGGAGTGAATCAGGGGTCTTGTAAACAGGGCACCCTGGAACAACCCGCCTCTCTCTGTATTTGATTTACATATATATGAGGCAAAACTTTGAAAAAGGTGGCGGCCTCAGTCCGGTGTGAGTCCACTGCCCTTCTGAAGGTTTTCTCATGCTTGCACGCCGTATTCCAATTAGCATCGTTCTTCGAATATGCATAAACAAATAAATGTAAAAGAAAACAATTTCCGGCCATGTAATGGTGTCGCGAAATTTATGTCCCTCCTTGACTGGTTTTTTGGCCGCTCGCCATTTTTGACCCGAGAGGAGGCGAACAGCGTAGCAAACGAGCGTTTTCGCCTCCATTGCCGCACCCGGGTCGGTTGGCCATGTGTTTCAGTGAGAGAGGTAGGCGAGAGTGCCGCGGCCAGCGGAAGCCTACACCCCGCGGATTCTCGGAAGACGCACGGGCCGAGCGACTGTGTGCACGGTGAAGTGCGCGGTTTCCGGGGAGAATGGGCTGAGAACTGGCGACGGCCGGACAGACGGACGGGACAAGGCGTCGGCCTTAAAGGGACACTGAAGTGATATGTAAACATTGCGGGATTACTTGCGCAAATTGTAGTCCGGAGTCCCCAGGCCATGTTTCGACCACCCTGGGCGCGTTTACGCGATTTTATTTAGTATAAAAAATAATTCGAAAATGCTGTCCTCCTCTCTTACGCTCGCCCATTTTCTGCGGCGTTTTCGTGTGACGTCAGGAGGGGAAAGCTGGCAATTGGCTGCGCTACTGCACGGCTCCCCGGCCTTCAGACGGAGTCAGTCGGCCCAGCGTTTCGTCCGCCGGCCGCCGACGGGTCATCGCAATTCGTTCGCTCAGTTGAAACGAAGCCAGGACACGTTTGTGAATGGTAGAATTTGCCTTTCTTTACTTGGTTAGTTTGTACACTGTATCTAGCTCCAAGTCAAGGTCGCTTCACACAAGCGCTGCACAAGCGCACATGCGACGCTTCGCTGACTAGTATGCCAGTAGGAAAATATAAGGCCTCTTGAAGGCGGGAGAAGAGTCAGCGAAGTCAATATAGGTACTAAGGAAATCAAATCAACTGATATTTTTACCGTACAGCGGAAAACTAGGGTGCGGGAAGCACTTTTTTGCGCTAGGCGAACAAGCACAGCGGTCAGCAGCACGACTACGCATCTGCGAACGCTTTTCCGTCTACGAAATGCAATTGCTAGACGTGAGCTATTGTGGAAACTCGGGCGACGCTTACTGCACGAGCGCAATACAACAAATAGTCACCTAAGCTGCTTGAAATGCCAAAACTAAATAAAAGTGTAAACTAATTGTACAATATATACCCAATATTAATATTGCCAGCGGAGCCTGCTCCGTGGCCGAGCGGTCTGAGTTGCTAGGTAAGCAACCGCAAGTATTTTGCAAGTCACGAGTTCGAATCCCCGCGGGTACGTGCTTTTTTTTTTTGTAAGTTAACTTTTTCGTTTTCCACCGATGTTTTCTATATTGAGTTCACCTTTTTTTTGGGCCGCAACGTTCATGGCTCCACGAACTAGTTCACAAAACGCGCGCAGGCTGGCACTGGCGCGCTAGCGAGTTCTCGTTGGCGTGCTGTTGCCATAAGCACCGACTGCTTGCAGGCAGTGGGCACAGGCCAGAATAAACAGACCCTTGGCCTGGTGCGAACACGCTTTTTACGACACAGGCATGAGGGAGGCAAGCTCCAAATATGGGGGAAAAGCGTATCACATTTGGGCGTCTGCGGGTACGCGGAGGGCGTTCATGCACTGCGTAGGTTTCGGCTAGTGAATGCTACGATTCCAATCCGTCCTAGGAGGCTTATCTTTATGCATTTTTACAGCTGACAACATGGCAGAAGCGCGGTACGATGATTACTGAGTTATTGAGAATGCCCATCCAACAACGCCAACGGTTGTGTTTTACAGAACCGAAACCAAGACCGAAACTTGTTTGGTTGCTCACCTTGGGCATCGTCCAATCACGGTGCCCGCTCCTCCTAACGTCACAGCTTTAGTTGGTGCGGCCGCCGCAAACCGCGCATGGTAGTTTTTCTTCTTTCGCGCTTTGTAAAATAATTACGGATTTGTCAACCGAATAAACAATGAAAAGTGTGCTAATTTGAGCCAGTCTACGCAGTGCAAGCAAAAACGGGAGCTTGACAAATTCACTGCAGTGTCCCTTTAAGGGCTGCGCTTGGGAGGCCGAGTGACGGTGCGGTGAACTCCAACGTTACTAGATATAACGTTGGTGAACTCCGGGCCCTCGAAGACTGCATCAAGGAGGTGAAAGTGCGCGGCCGAAGTTCACCCAAATTGCATCGCTGATGAGCGGCGCTCCACCCCGGACGGCCGACAGCCTCCGTCACCCCGGCGAGATCATCAGCCGTACCGCAGCTAAGCTGTTCTCCCCTTCTCCACGCTTCTTCGGACTCTTTCTACTCGTCTTCTCCGATGTACTTCTCTAAGCGCACTGCACGGGCTTCTCTATCCGCCTCCTTCAGTGCTTCATGCTGTATGTATTCCTCGCGGGTCTTTGTTAGCAGTTGGGGGAAGCCTCCAACCCTGCCTGTTGTACCCTTTACTATCCGCTTCATCTACTGTCGTCTCCTTCTTGGACTCGTAATGGAGGGTACCGTTTCTTTCATTGTGATCAATGTAATCTGTTTAGGTTTCATGGCAGCTCGGACTTGGCTCGGACCCCAACGCGGTGTCAACTGCAGTACGTTGTTTAGTCGTCATACCCTCTGTGTCAGCCTGTTCTTGATTTCATGTGTATGTGGAGAAAGTAAATGTGCTTTGTTTTGAAACGGTTATCCCGTGCCCCGTCTCATGCCTCCCACCAGCGGCCAATCAGGCATGGACCTATTGCCGGTTAGCAGGTCCGAACCACATCCTCTGATTCGCACGTAGGGGGGAGTTGTTTGACGCTCCTCCCGTCCGAGACATTGGCCACTAAATTACCTCTCAATTCTGTGACAAATGGTCTCAGCACGTTGCCGTGACAACGTTTCGACGAGTAGATTTGTCTTTGCAAGGGGCCTATCTGCTAGGCGTCACATGCTGATGGCGTGAGACCCTTGAATCACAGCCCGGAAGGTCAAAAGGCAATTCCCTTCACCAGGAGCTGTCCGGGTGATGCGGCCTACCACCCTTACGAAAAGCTTACAATTACATTTACTATAAATATGCAATAAAGTGAAAGGCGCCCCTGGTAGCCTAGTAGGTATTGCATCAGCACCGGTATTCGGAGGTCGGGGTTTTAGAAACCCAGTCGGATGCCATGTGTTTCTCCGCTTTCTTTTCTTCAATAAGTTCACAAAATCTATTTCACAATTAAAAATAAAGAACCACTTTTCCTACGCCTTCCTTGGTCTTCTTGACTGCTGGCTTCCTCTTTTCGGGATTTCAGGGCTTCCTCCGAACAACCCTGTAACAAACTTTGTAAAAGAGTGAGTGAGATATTTCAAACTGCATCCCTTATGCAGTGAACAGTATGGGATATCAACGCGCAGTCGAGGTGCTGGACGCGGAGTTTTCAAATTTCAGGAGTACGTTTTTTTTATTTTCCAGTAGGTTCACCTTTTGTTTATAAAGCCAAGGCTCGGTGATGGTGCAGAGTGTGCGGTTTGAAGTCATATCCTTCAGCACCTAAGTCCAGATCTCAGATCCTCTTTATTTGCATTTCTTTTTTTGCTCGCCCTGCCGGATAGTTTGCGGAGCATTTTTTGGTGACGCCAACATCCGACGCGCCTTTTCACTTGACGAGACATTCGTTGCTTTCGCATTTAGAAGTGCCTGGTAGCGAAAAAACCTGGATTTTTCCCACAAAATGCTGGTGGTTTGCTATCGTTTACGAACGCCGCACACGATAGAGCCATTAGTGGTGCATCGGTATACTGCTTTGCAGCGAAAGGATAAAATGTTCCTCTAGTAAATATTTGATTAGGTCGCAGGCCCGCTGATATGTCAGAATTATTTTCGCTATCTGGGTGATGCTTAAATATGTTAAAGAAAATTGGGGCGGCTTCGCAGTAGTGGCGCGAAAGCTTGGCAAACAGTGAAGCTGGCGGCGCCACCTAGCGTTTCATGGTTCCGCGAAGTTTATCCGTGGTTGTGATTGGAGACTCGGCCAAGTTTTTCGCGTGGTCATAAACCTCGAGACATGGTCAGGTTTTCGCGTGGTGTCGTCGTTAGCTGTCAAAGAGGATTCTCATTCAGATATGTACAACGCACGCGCGCCTACTGGCTTTGCGGGGAAGCTCCTGGGGTGCAGCGGGATAAGCATTTCCGCATAATTTTGGAATTTGTTGGGTGGCTACCATTCGGTTTGTGTGATCTAGCGTGTGGAACGCTAATTAAGAAGTTGACTAACACTATTTCTTGTCGGCATTTTGGCCTATTTCATTTTGGCAATATTTCCTCTCTTTAGACACCATCAAAACTGCTCCACTCGTCGCAAGAAGGGAAAGAAGGCGCCACCCCGCGATATGTTTCCCAAGCCGCTCTTGTACCAGTTGTACCGCGCCTCCGACAGGTGGCGACAGGAGTCCCGCCCAGGCGAGGCGAGAGGCAAAGCTACGGGGAAGCGGTGCTGGCGCGCGGGATGACTTCATCGCTCGGCGAGGTTCCCCTGTGCGCGTTCACAGGCCCCACCACAACCTTCAAAAACATTGCTCTTCGAAATTAAAGCCGGTTTTACGCTTGTGAAATCTGTGGAAACAGCGAAGCCGACTTCGGCATGCTGATTACCACTCCCGCAGAGGCGTGGGTCGCTCAGGATTCCACTGCCCGTGGTATGTACGCACTGAAAGCTTACCCACGGACGTCTGGTAGTTTATCGGGGAGTTTCTCGTGCACCGGGCCTTCTAAAGTTTTAGAGTTCCGTCGAGGGGGTGGCGCCATCTGTCGGCCGAGCGGGGTACCTTCTCCTGGTGTGACGAGCATCATCAAAGCAGATTGCGAGCCCCTGAAAAGCTCCGCTGTAAAACTAATTTCCGGGCTGGTCTTAACAAAGCCTAATCCGGTGAATCCGTATTACTAAAAATTACGTGCTTTACGGTTCAGGAAATAAGTGGTTAGCCGCTGTTAGTTGCTTATACTGGGCCACCTAGATATCAGTAGTTACTGGCGCTGGTGCATCCGAGCAGATAGTAACTCGCGTCTTACAAACCTGAATTTTCTATTTGCAGATGCTTTTGGGCTCACCCTCGACCAGGCTGTGTATTGAAGGAAAGGAAGGGCGTGTACCCCCACTGCTGCCCGAAGTTAACCTGTCCCGGCACTACCCCAAACCCGCTACGCACCATGTTCCTACCAATACGTGGGCCAGAATAAGGACACTGAGATGGTGGCACCCATTCTACTATTTTATTTTACGAGGAAACTTATATATACTTATTCATACGCGTTTTATATTCAGCGCATATCGTTTCCTATATTTTTGTATGAACGGTACTGTGATGTACACCACCAAGACAACATCCTCACTGCTTTTATTTACATGTTGACCCATTTCATGTCACGTGTGCGTTGTACCACTCATTACTCCCAAGACGTTGTTTGAAAGGCAGGCAGCATTATGGAAATAAATCAATAAATCAACCAACTCTCCCGTCGTCTCTCCCTCCAACCGCTCATGCGTTGCCCTGTCGTATCAGTCCTACGATGATAGATGCAAAGAAGAATTGCTTAATTTGATTCACTTTTCCTGCCTTCGCACTGTTGGCGTGCTATGTGTAGGGACCTTCTTTTACTGTTTGGCTTGGAATGCCGTTTTGGGCTCGTGGCAAAGGCGGGAACGATTTTTGAATTATTTTGTTAAAATATTATTTTTACGCGTTTCTTACTTCCCTATCACACAAATCAAGCCTACGCCTTTTTTATTGAACGCTGGTAGAATCTGTTATAGATTTGTTTTGCCTCAACTATTCATTTTTTTTCTCTTTTCTGAACCATGGATCGCTGAGTATAAAATAAGCCATTAAATTTCATAGTTTCGAAAGGCATTGCCTAGATATGGTACTTCAATACTTTCTGATCTGTTGAGTGGACGGCTGAATCGCGGTGTGGCTAGACAGACGGATGGGCGTACCGACAGACAGACTTTGAGTGAGGAGGCGTAGGCGCCTACCGGTACACCTCAATATAACCGGGCAGGCAGGCAGGCAGGCAGACAGACAGACAGACAGACAGACAGACAGACAGATATATCAAAAAAGAATCAGTGGCTCATGAAGACGTGGCCTTGCCACGAATTAGTACCTATCGGAATTGCGACGATTGTTTATTTTCCCGCACATAACCAGTTCTTTTCACTGAAAGAGGAAGTCCAATAAAGTTAGGCAGGCTCCTTTGCGTCGCCTATTTAAACCCAAATTGGGTGTATCGTCATTCGAATGGGCAGCGAGTAGCGGCTGGAGTTTTACTTTTGTTTTATTGTGGCACTATACTTAAAGGACACTAAAGGGGTGAAATGAGCTGGCATGTATCGATGGATTGCTACGAGGAGAATCTAAATACACCATTCTCGCAATTAGCAGTTGTTTAATAAGGTGGAAAACTACAGACAAATGAGGCAGAAAGTGCCAGAAACGTGAAAACAGGGGACGACGCCTCGTATGTTCTTGGGGATTACAGTTTGTGACGCCACAAAAGTGGTGAACGGCGAGAGCTCAGTGGCGGCGCATCTATAAAGGTTTTCCTGAAGTAAACAGTCCTTCAGTGTTTGAGCATGTGAAGTAAACATAAATCAAAGCTTTCCGTGTGCCCATCGTATCTAAAAACCCAGAGTACAGTTTTTATACACAGCGAGCAAGGCTGCTCCCCTTACTATTCAGTCATCCATCATGCTTTCAGTTTCATTTTTCGAAAAGAACTTGGTGCGCAACTAGAATTCAGTAACGTAAGAAGGTTAGCACCCGAGCTTCTGCAAGCAATATATCCGGAAAAGAAGCAGCTAAAGTCCCTCATTAGAAGCGGAAAAAGGAGCAAGATGCATTGCAGGTGGTTAAGCGACCTGCCTGCCTTTCTAATCTCCTGTTATCTGCCCGCGTAAAAGCCAGAGGAGCAGGCGGAGGAGTCACGCTTTATTTAAATGTTGCTATCGCCAAAGCGCACCCGGGACTAACGTAATCGCCCGTGAAATCAACTTACCGCGTGTGGTTGTCTGATCGATCCGTCCGTTCGTCTCGAGCCGCCGTTGATCATCCGTAAAAAGGCGTCGCTCTGCCCTTGTTGTTTGACCCATCTTACGCGGGCAAAGACGACTGCCCACACGGCTGCCGTGAAGAGGGTTTATTTCGCGTTAGGATCGCGCTGCGCGAGTGAACATATGAGATGGCTGTGATTGAATACTTCTCAACGCGTAAATGTGGGCTAGTTGGTTCGAACTGTGAAACGTGGTTAAGTAGCGCGGTAAGGACGGGACAAAAGTAGTCGGGACTTTTGTCCCGTCCTTACTGCGCTACTTAACCAAATGTTTCACAGTTCGAACCAACTAGCCCACATTTACACGTTGACACCGCGCTTGATATTCGAAACGGCACTTGTTGCTTCGAAAGCGGCCTCGCCGACGCTCTTCATGTTCGCAGATCAGATGGCTCGATGGGGTCTGTGACGCCGGAGTAGGCGGGCAAGACCCGCCGCTAAAGCGTCAAGAAGCGTTCCTCATCCCGTTCGTGAAAAATCGCAAAGTCCAAGCGAGCCTCCCTGGCCAAACGCACGTAGCCGTAGCCAGCCATGTTGTATCTTATGTACTGACACTAGTCCATGGCTTGGAGACGTAAAAGCTACTGATGCCAATGTTTGCGCTCTAGGCCACACCGTGGCTTCGCTCTTATTTTGTGGCGCAACGCCTACGTCAAGAAAAAAATGAACGGAAAGCGGGTGAGAGAAACGGCAGCTTTTTTACTTATTTCTCGGCAGATAACGCATCGTTGCTCGTCGAACAAAAGCCGACAGAGCTACAAAACGTATGATCTTTCAGTTAAAACAAAAATTTCACTCAGCCTGTTGTGTACCTATAAAAGGCCCGTGAAGACAAAATACAAGTTGGGTTCATTAGAAAGACTGTTTGTCTCGATAACAATAATACCACTTTTATCAAATTATAACAAATAATGGAGATATTAAAGAAAGTATTTAAAGCAGTGGCGACTCCCTAGCCACTTTTCGGAATTTTGGGACGTCACATAAATGTTTGTGCTATTTGCAGGCCTCTAAACTAATCAATCGCTAAGACATGACTGGACGATTGTAACAGGGCCTCTAGTTCCGTTTGATCGTAACACTTGAATTGTGACGTGCAGTTAGCATACTGAAAATTATTTTTTGTGCTGGCCCTTATGACGTCCTTCCAGCCCAAATACGCCACTGAAGATCGAACTGAAAGTTCAATACTTCTCGCGTTTATCCGGATTAAAAACGGCTTTCGTGACTGGAATAGAGCCTATTGCGAGGTACTCAATTCGAGGTCTTTCAAACTGAACTAGGATGTGTTTTGCGTCGTGGTCCCATTAAAGACATCACTAGCATTTACTCGTTGCACAAAGAACAAGAATGAATCTCTGCTGAGATTCCAGCCAGGAAAGCAGCTACCCTTCCAAGCACCCGTTGTTGTAGTAATATTTCTCTTAACTGCATGGTTGGGAAGCGGCACACAGTTTGAACCATTTGGCTTCTCAGGGAAGCGGTTTTAAGAATACAGCAAAGCGTGATATTTCTGTAAGCACGTGTTGGCGTTTTAAGGTAATTAAATTGACACTAAAGTGCGGCAGAAAGTTAGCCGATATCGGTACATTACAGTGTTGTGCATAGAAATACACTACTCGCACCGGCAGTGCATGCTTAATAGCACAAGAAATCTCAGAAACGAAAAAACAGGCGTCGAAGCTTATTTGTCTTTCCCGCACTACACTTCGGGATATCTAAAACCACGAATGTATGATGAAGCGGGATTAGTGTAGCTTGTCTAAGCGTTCTCTGAACAAATACTTAGGCAGCAGGGACGTTTAACGTAAAGTAAATGTATGCGAGAAGTTATGATGGTGACACGCTTTTCAAAAGAAATAAACCGTACGAGGCACACATCATGAAGCCGCATCCCAGCCTGTAGGATGTGTTTCAGTTTCGATTTCATTGAAATGTTCTCGCTTTGCGTGCAAGCGCAGTCAAAAGATGCATGTATGCTGGTGAACACAAGAGTTTGCCGCCCCTACTGACCACTAGCTCACCTATACATGAAACAGCCAGCGGCAAAAGCAGATATTGCTAGCCCAGCCTACCAGAAACGAGACGGCAGTGAAATTGTTCGATCAGCTGCAAACGTATTTTTAACAACGGCTCTCAGGGGCACCCCGTCCTGGGCATTCGTTGGAAAGCTTCGGTGACGTTACACTTCCCCGCCAATAAATTTGTGCGGGGCTTGGTGGTAAATACTCCTGTACGCCACTACACAAAGGTGGAATCATATGCACCCTTCCAAATTGGCTACGACGAAATGGGGAAGCTAATGAGGACATGGGCTCCAAGATGGCATCGATCGATTAACACTCGGCGTGAATTTTTCGAACCATTATGGACCAATTAGCCCAAAAACACGTTTTACTGAAGTAACACCCGATTCGGCTCGCCCTGGCCGCTTTGTGACGTGCGCTGGGACGTCACGAAAGAATAGAAGAAAAACGCCAGAGGAAAATGAAAGCACTAATTATTTCACAGCAAATTTTACAGCACAGCAAATTTCACTAATTTCACAGCAAACAAGGCATCGTTGGCTGTCGAAAAAAAAAAGCTGAGAGGGCTACGGAACGCATAATTTTTTATGTCTAACAAAAAGTTACTCAGTCTTTATTGTCTCCTTAACTAACAAAGTTAAGGTTAAACTGATTGTTCTCCAGTCCATTAGTAAGGCGGGTGCTGCTGGACTGCAGGTTCGCAACTTGACAGAATTTCCCTGTGTTTCGTTTAGGACGTCTGGCAGGTGTTTGTACAAAAGCGTTCATCTTGCGTTACAAATAGCGTTGGTATGTTCTTTTTTGTCTGTTGAGTGTTTAGCCCAGGCGTCAGGGGTTACTGTTGCTTTCGCTACGGGGCAAGGTGCTTTTTTCGGATCGCTTTAGTTTTTTTTCTAATACCAGGTTTTGGTGGCGTCCCACGGAATGATACTGCAGGGAAAAATTTGTCCGTTAGCTCGTTCATTTAAAGTTTACAGATCACCGTTTTATGGTGCACAGATGGAGTATGAATACTATTTTCGAAAACCGGAAAGAAGTTTGCTAGCTCTTTGTTTAGTGCTTCATAGTCACTTTTATCTTATAAGATTAGTGTTTTCTTGAGCTTGCCGCGTCGCTTAAGGCGGAAGAAAAAATCTGAATGCAGTATTTTTGGTCACTAACTTTTGTTAGGTATGAAATTGAGGATAGGAATCCAAATGACGTGGTAGTATTAAATATATTAATTTAGCGCAACCACCTGCAAAGTACAAAAGTCGCTCAAGGGCATGCAAAGAGGAAAAGCTGCAGGCGAAAACGACATAACCGTGGACCTTTTAAAAGAGGGTGGAGATATTGTACTAAAAAACGTGACCACAGCGTGGAGATATGCCAATATAGTTCTGACTCACGACAAGGTCGATACCAAACATACTAAGAATTACAGATCTATCAGGCTACTCTCAGTTGTATACAAGTTGTTCCCCAAGCTAATAGCTAAACGCATAACGAACAGACTAAATTTTGAACAACCGAGGGAACAGGCTGGCTTTGAAAAAAGGATAATCTACAATGTATCACATCTATGACATTAATCCAGTTATAGACAAATCCTCAGTGTGCAAGAAACCGTTTTACATAACAGTTATAACCGATGAAAAAAAGCTCCTTGTTCATAAATCAACAAACTACTTAACAGGGGGGGAGGCGTTAACGGATGCTACAAATTAGACCTTCAGACGACTCCTACACGACATATATGATAGATATATGGGCTCAGATAATCCTTGACAAGCAAAGCGTAAAATTCCCTGTCAGAAAGGGACCGCGAAAGAGAGACACCATCTCGAAAAATTTTTCACAGCATTTCAGAATAGGGTATTCAGGAAGCTTTAGTGGGAAAGGCTGAATTACACATAACCGGGAGTAATTGAGTCATCTGACATTTCCAGACGACACAGTCTTGCTCAATGAATTTGAGAACAACCGCAAAAAATAATCGAAACAAAATCAGAAAGCTTCGCCGTTGAGTAGGAGGAAATAACTTTAACCTGTCCAATGGAGTGCTAAAAATAAAAATGAAAATATTTAAGACAACAGGTAAGATGCCGAAAGACCCTCTTCTGCCTGGCTAACGAAACACTAGAACAAGTAGAAGAATATAACTTCCTTGGCAGGGTGTCAGTGCTGATCCCAACCAGGATGAAGGAATCTGGCGCAGTATAGGAATGAGATGGGGTACATTACTCAGCAAGCACTCACAATAATGAAAAGTACGCTACCTCTATCCCTAAAGAGAAATGTGTAAAATGCGCTCTACCGGTTATTTCGTAAGGAGTAGAAACTTCTCGCCGTACTAAATAACTGGAAAACAAACTTCGACCGGCTCAATGGGTCATGGAACGGAGAATGATAGGAGTAACGCTTGAAGAATAGTAAACTAGCGTCATGGCTCAGGGAGCCAACTCGAGTCGATTATACCATAGTTCAAATTAAGAAAAAGAAGTGGACCAGGGCAGGCCATGTAGTGACACGAACTGACAACGCGTGGACCACGAGGGTTGACCAATTGTCACCCAGACGGGTGTAGAAGGAGGGACAGGCCAATAACTCGATCGAAAAGAGAAATAAGAAAATCTTGAGGCAAAGAATGGACACGGGCAGCGCAGGACAGCATCGCGTTGAGGTTGCTTGATAGCGGCCTTCGTCGTGCAGCGGACCTAAATAGGCTGTTGTTGTTTTAAGGGCGAAGCCCTTTGAGACCTTGCGATGTCCGTGCCGTTGTCTGGAGCTGTCCACGCGCACAGCACTGTAAGCCATCTATCGGGAGCGGCGCACACTGTAGTACCATCAGCGCGCCATCTGGGGAGAGCGCCGGAAACTGCAGTAGCAAAGAGGGCGAATTTAATAGGGTACAAAATGAAAAAAAAAACAAACAAAAACAAAGCAAAAACCATAAACTCTCCACGATAATTCGCGGAAAAAGAGCAGTTGCAATCGCAGTTGAAACTACAGTGACTACAACGAGCTACACGAGAGGGCACTGTGGTGCAATGCGTATATAAGCGCGTTCCGGAATCAACCGACCACTATCAGGGGTACGTGCATAGACCTCGTCTTTGCCAATTGCAATATAGCCCCCCTCGAAGAACCACTTTCTCTGCACTTCACCGATCACAAGGCAGTGATCGTGAAGGGGAAACGCAACCCGGACCTCGTCGCAACATACCACCAGTACCTCTAATAAAACACTGTATATATACAATGCACACAAGTTCGTCCGTTCAGTGATGCATTTAATGCGCGATAATTTGTCAATTCAGCCCAAATCGGGCCCATAAAGCCTCACATCTCCACGCCGTGAACGATGGCGAGGGTGCGAATTACTGTGACACGAATTGGCTTTCGTGTGGCCCTTGTCATTTACAGTGCATCTACTGCGCCTCAAAATCATTTAAAACTCAGAGTACATCAGCACGCATGGACGATGACGGTCATCCGACAAGCAATACAGAACATCCGTCCCAGTGCTTCGCACCCTCGGTATCGTTCACGGCGTGGAGATATGTGGTGATTTTTTGTTGTTGTTAATGATTATGATGATAAATACAAATTTTTCTAACCGTAAAAAATATCTTCCACATAGGAGTACCGATATCGCTTGTATTTGAATTGTTGATTGATTGTGGTGCTTAATGGACCGAAGTTTCGAACACACGAGAGGTTTTGCTTTTTACCTCCATCAGAAAAGGGGCCGCCGTGGCCTGGAATCGAATCCACGTTTTCGTGCTCTGTATCACAACGCCTTAGCCACTGAGTTACCACGGCGGGTTGCATTTAGATTGTGTTTTACTCTTTGCAATTTGACTGTGAACTGTTTTTTTTGTTTGAAGTAATTCATAACAAAAAAATTGCCGTATAATACACGACACATGAAAATCGCAATCATCTCGAGGCGTCTTATAAAAAGTGGTTCTGAGTGCCGTTGAGAGGGGCTCGAAAACTAGAAGAAATCAACAAAAAAGCATTGTAGAGTTCTATTGTCTAAATCAAAAAGAAACGGCAATGAATTCTTCACATTGGTGTCGTCTCCACAAATTACTACTCACCGAAACTTCAGTTGCATATTGTCACAGACGAGATGTAAAAGCTCGATGGTTGAAGGCTCTAAGCGTTGAGATTGCTGCGGGAACTGACTGCAAAGTAAATGTAGCAATCAAGCGCTTCTGGAGTCCGTGCGACGTCCTTTTTTTCTCTGCCCGTCAGCTGACAATAATGTAATAGGATATGATGCTGCTGATAAATTTTTGAGGATGGGGATGAAGAGAGCTCAGCTTCTGGCGCGCATGTGCTTGCATCAGCTGGCGAAAAAGTTACTTGCGCTACCGGCGTTTTCGCTTATGTCGGTGCTGGCGCCAGTACCCCAAACGCAGAACATTCCGATTTTTAGACCAATCTAGTTGTCGAGCCTACCGAAGCGGAGATATTTTTACGGCGCTTGTGTGAACAGCAATAAATACTGCATCATACATATAATAAGCAACACACCACATGTCCTCAGGAACTGCTGGCGTATCCGTATGTGGCCCTGGAGTGATGCTTGGTGCTTCTGTTTAACATCAAAAAGATTGGTTTCCACAAACGGTTTTTGGCGAAGGTGATGGAGTGAAGCATTAGAGAAGCATGGTAATAAGTACATCAAGCAGGCGAGGCTTTAAGGTAAACTAAGGCCATAAAACACACTTCTTTTAAACAAATGTAAAAGCAGCTGACGTTAAAGGAGCATCCACATAAAAGCACACACAGCTCCCCCAGCCGCACAGTTGCCAGCAAGGAATAATCTGCGCAAAGTCGTATGGCCTAACATTTAGTGGGCAGGGTTAAATAAATGCAAAATCACGGCACGGATATCAAAAGAGGGCGAGGCAGGAGAGATCACAACACAAATCGATAAGAGAGAATAGCACATAGGCCGGCCAGGCTTTCGAAGTTGAACGTGAACTCACCCAGTAATTCGCATTATGATGAAAGTGTTATTTTCCGAAAAGAGAGCTGCGCGCAGCGTGTTTCTAGCAATAAACGTCGCTACTTCGTTGTGGCACGTAATAAATAGAGGCGTACGGGCAAGGGACGGCCACAAATCTTAGAGAAAAATTTTACAGAACATGCTTTGCAGCATCTTAACGCAATAAACTCCGACGAATGCGCAAGTAATTGCTTGGCTAGGCTGTTTTGTTCTTATTCAACTTGCTCGACATCAAAAGCTGGTGACAGTAAATGCTTCGGCAGCCACAACCTCCACCCTGCCCCCAGCCAATACAACGGGGACCTTTCTTTCTTGCAGAAGGCCCCCTTCCAACGGTAAAATGAGTAGCCATTACAATTCGTTATTCGAAGCACGTGTTCAGCAACAATTAAAATGAGAAATTGCGTCAATCTATACACTAATGCCATCAATTGGAACACGGACTGCCCGGCGTAAGTGGCTGTTAAATTCATAGTTCGCTCAAGATTCAACAAATTTTCACTTGTGTTCAGCGTGCATCATGTTCTTAGAATCTATCTCGGCCTTAGTACGCGAAATATGGGTATTGGCAAATGTATGATAATGCTTTATCGATCATAAAAAGCTGCACTTTGCTTTTTGCAGTGTTGTGCCGTGAATATGCGCGCAGCCTCAATACAAAGGAGACGTACCTACTCTTTCTACCAAACTCCGCCGTTAAGGGCAAGACTGCAGCCGTAAAATTGAAAGCAAATTTTTCTAACCTTTGTTAAGAAGGGCCCAGTTGCAAGATGTGACGCGCCCTTGCGTCTGTGGCCCAAAAGAAAGCCTTTGAAAGTCTAGTGCATACTGCGCAACAATGCAAAAGTAATTGTTTTCACACGTTGGGGCTTTTTTGTGTCTCCGTCGTCTGCATCGGAACCAAAGCAGCTATTACGTCAGACCTATGCGACTCTTGCTGGAAAAACGCGCTTCATCACGCCACTACATTTCTTCAAGGCGCCAAGGACGCTCATTGGCTAGGCAGGGCGTAAGGGGAACCGTCGGGCATCTAAACCGAAACGAAATGCGCCTAAATACGATAAGCTATTTTCTTGCCCTTCATCTCTTCCTTCTACTGTGTTGGCAGATGTCAGAGGCGGCCGTTTGGATTGCTGAAGTTAAAGTAGTGAATGGTGAGTTAAATTTCAGTCAATACTTTCTTTCTGAATGGCTTCCTTCCTGGCGGTAATGAGTTTCTCAAAAAAAAGATGACTGTCTATTTTTTACCTTCTGAAGACAGTAGCATTATTTTGCAATACAGTTTCCCAAGCAGGCTGCTAATTTCCCGGAATAAATCAGTCTACAATACAAGAGAAAGAAGTTTGTGTGTCTTCCAAGTAGGAAAAAAACTATGGCAGTCGAGAAACTGATTGGCCGCAATATTTTACAAAGCTTTGTTGCACAGAACCTAAACGAGCATATTTCTTTACCGTGTGTTTATGAGAACTTCAAAACTGTAAACTCTAAAGCACTACGTACTATGCATACTATGTACAGAAAATATCACCTATTTTTTATCGTGTCCGGAAATAGGAAGCAGTAGTCACACGGCGAAATGTAGAAGGGCGGAAAATCCACAAAAAAGGACCTTACCAACATACTTGCTAAGAATTTCCCCCAAGAACTCCCACTGTAAACATTCTCTTTATTCGCAACCCTCTTTAAGGCTTCATTTTATGTTAGTATGTCTTACACACCAAAAAAACATGTCCAAAAACTTTTTTCTTGCCAAGTCGTTTGTGCACTCAAACAATAATCAAAATACATCCTAGTATTGTTTTCTATTTGGTTGAAGATGGGTAAATGAGAGATGAAATAAAGATGGGTAAATGGTGAGGCAATTCGTTTTTTCGAATGGCTGGCTTAGGCGGAGGGAAATGTGAAATGCGGCAAGGAGGCCGATGCATTGTGCAACGGGGGAAGGGGCATTTAAAATCGGCGCGGAATTCAAATGCAAATGACCCTGCACATTTATGCCTTATACATGCAAGATCTGCAAAGAAAGTCCTTCTCCTCTATCTGTGTTTCAGTACCGTTTGCCGATACACCTCAGTATTCACAAGTCGGATAAATAAGTGGTCGGGGTTGCGGCCCGTCGCGAGAGCTATAAAAGCGTGATGGGTGTTACGGAAACGGCTCAACGGGCCACGCTGCGTGTTCTGCCCATGCTAAAGGCACAGTAAACAACATAGCCCCACGCCATAGCGTACGCACCAATTTAATAGAGTGCCTAAAGTCCATCGTAGCCATATCATTTGGGTTGCTGGAGCCAAATAAATGAATTCAAGGCTGATGAACACAGTCTCTCACTCAGCGAGCGTGCGGCTTGCTGAGGTACTTCTGACGCGGTGTGCACTTGCAAAAATGTTAAAAAAAAAAAAAAAAAAAACGAGATGCCCATTTAGGCATATTGCGAGATCTTGCGATTGGCACAGGTGCATCTTCGGCGGCTAAGAATCGGCGTGCACTACGCTGACCATCTTCAGTCGGGTGTTTCAGCGCATACGCACAGCCTCGCTTGCTAGCCCGAGCGCTATAGTAAGATCCTGCTACGCTATCGTAAGATCCTGCTAAGGCGAGACCTTAGAGTCTCTTACTAATATTTACTAGAGGGAAACCTGACGCCACTGTCTATGGGAGCCGCGCTTCGGCGAGCATTCCGTTATGTACCGGGCAGGCACGTTATACTTGTTCATTGGCATGGCTCATGAACAGGGCTTAAAAGTTGGCACTGGCTGCGAAAAAGCACCAATATAAATGTAGAAGGATTCATCAAATGTGTTTTGCTATAATAAAATTGACACTCCAAAATGAGTAGAAGTTTCGTGCACGATGAACAAGATAAAATGTTACCCTTTTTTGTCGAATTTCGGCTTCGAGACAAAATAGAAGCCGTATGGCTAGGTAAGCCAAGTAGGCGAGGAACGTCCCTAGCGGCAATGGCGCCGCCCACGGCGGCCCGCGACTGCAGCGACAGATTTCGCCTCTAATATATATCAGTATGAAACTCCATGGCGACACCTCATTTTTTGTTGTTGTTAACAGTTTTAACGACTGTACACCGAATCTAAGGGTGGTGGCTCGTACGCAGTAATTACCCTAATTAAAGTTTGTATTCCTGTAACAGTATTAGGACAGCTTTATATCGGCAATTCTTCGGTGGAGCAAGCGCCTACCACGAGTACTAACACCGTAAAAAATTTTAGGAAGCTTTACAATGTTTGCGTATTACAACGTAATGCGGCCCGAGAGCATTCGACAGGAATGCTACCGTGTCTCTCGGTTCTTCTACACAGTATTAGGGTCGACAGGGGATTCTGCTTACAATGCAGTTGTAACTTTTACCAACTGTTGCAAAGCACACTCGATAATGCTGAAGGCTTTTCGGATATTTGGTGTGAATGTTTTTCCATCTAAAGAAGTCTGGCATAATCCAGTCGTTTTTATGAGTAAGAAGACAACATCCGTGGTATCATCACAGAATTTGCAAGTTGCGCCAGCTTACTTACCGTAATTTTGTGCATATTGATTTGAAACTTAGCCTACTAAAGGGAAAGGAGTAGTTTTTGCTTCATGGAAACGTCATAAAATAGGTGACATAGAAGTAGTAATTGTTGCACCGCGTTTTATATTTCCTTTTTGACTGCCATGACTGTTTCCACCTTTCTTAAGGCACATGCCTGTTCGAGGAATGAAAGTACCAAGACACCGTCCAGTTAAGCTTCAAGATCCCTGCGTGAAGTATATATGCAAACCGAGGAGGAAACATCTCTACATTTTGGGGTTTGTCCTTTTCTTTATTTCAATCATACCATCTGCTGTTCGTGGGAACTGGTTGAAACTTTAGGCGAATGAATTTTGTCTCTCACAGCAAAACCGTGTTCAAGGGAAACAATAGGAAGTTTGTGTTCGTACGATTTCGATGTGTGTAATGAAACTTTTAGATATCAAGTTACAGATAACTGCTGAAAAATTTACCCATGTACACTCTCTTAAAAAGCTACCCTCCTGGGTACAATTATTTTTTCTTAGAAACAAATGAAGAATTTTTTGAATGAGAAAGAAAGTGGTGAGAAAATGCCCGCCGGGTTGGATCCCACCCGGCGGGCATTTTTTTTTACCACTTTCTTTCTGACCCACAAAATTCATCTGTTTCTATGACCCACCACAACCTCCCCTTTGCTTTTCGAGGTTTTCTTGACTGCCAACCCTTCCCTTATTTTCTATACTTTATATAAACTTTGCTGCATGTGGCATATATATATAGATATATATTATAGAATCGTGTAGGCTTTCACCGGGTAATTACAAAGAGGAAACCATCCTACGCCAATCTTACATTATTATGCACACATCTGTACTAGTGTCACAGCTCAGAAACTTTGCGGCATGTGGCATAAATAAATCACTGTCCAGAGCGACCCCTCAAGTAAATGAACTGGTGACTATCTGCGATTAGCATTCTAGGTTTCCCAGTTTACTGGCTTCGTTCGTCGTCTTCGTGGTACTTTTCAGCGTAAAGTCCCAGTGAGTTCTTTTGTAGTTGGCGTCCCCGACCTGATTTCGTAACATATTTGTCAAGGTTTTCAACATTGATTTCTCTTTTTAGGTGCGGTAAAGCGTACGCTGGGGAAGGCTGTTGGATAGAAAGTAAACACAAGCCTTGGCCACACTGTTGTCCAACTATTCGATGCGGACAAGCGCCGATTGGGCAAAAACTCGGCAGCCTGATTGACGTACCTACAACTACGCCTACATCTACAACTACGCCTAAGTGCAGGAAGTCATAAACCTTTTATGTTTTAAATAATGAGCACACAGGACACTTCGCGGCAAATGCCACCTTTGGGTATGAGGATACTCAGACAAAAGTTGTGTGCTGTCAATGTTCACAGATTTTGCGCCTTCTCAATTACGAAGCCAATTAGTCCTGTGTAAGCAATTTCCGTTTTCTGCAGACTTCACAATAAAAAAAGAACAAATCAGAATTTTTTAGTGCAACAGTTGTGAACATTCGCATTGTGCCCTGGTATAAGATAAATTGCTGTGTTCGTATTAAGACGTCATGAAATTACTTCGGTGACTCCTCTGATGTGTGGATCTTTTTAACAGCTGACTCTTGTGACGAAAGCTGCCTACCATTCATCACACAAGATCTGAAAATGGGTGAAGAATTGAGCTAAGGTTTCACCAAAGCTTTGAATAACATCCCAAAAAAAGTCAGTCATAGCTTACTTCTAGTGGCAGAACACGTCGGCGCAGGACGGAATGGACAAAAAGGTTATTTTTGTAATAGTGCGTTACAGTGTATGTATTACTTTTGTTGCTTTCTTTTGTTCAGGATCAAGCTTCTCCGCTTGCTACGCCTGCGTTTGCCACCTTTCGATACTCTCTGAGTTTGATTTATCTGTGCGGGAATGTGCTATTACGTATAATTATTATTATTTTAGTTGCAAATGAGCTGTGTATAGGAAATAAATCATTTTGTGTACATGACCAATTAGGCAATCACCGTATTTTTTGTTCGTCGCTCTTTGTTACCATAGCGGCCGATGTAGCTCATTAAAGAGGGCATCGTCAATCCGCTTTGCCGCGAAATTTTTTCTTTTCACCCGCGTAATGTTACAGGTTTGAAACAAAAACCTAAAAACATAAAACTTGAAAAGTTTAAGACGCAGGTCCAACTTTGCTGCACTAATCAAAATCGCACCCCACTAAACGAGTAAGTCTACCATGTCATATGCGGCCTCCCGCAATACGCCATCTTTTCTGCATGAAAATATCAGCCATGGTCAACGTAAAAGGCGTTATTGTAACTCTTTCACGTTCTTTTTGACCGAACTTGAACGATTGTTCTGTTACTCATGATTAACGTCTATCAATCGTATTAAATCACAGTAACCGCCATTTCAAAATATCTTCTGATCAAAATACGCCGGACTTTTAAACATCAGCAGAACAAATCCTGATATCGATAAAATACGATTTCGGTGGCTGAACCCATTTATCGATGTAATTTCGAGCAGCGGAGAAGTCATATGAATCTGACTGTTTAGTTACGAGAGCAAAAAACAACCACCAAAAGCAGCTACGCTCCATGTCGCAGACTACGAACAGTAAGATTAATTGCTTCCCGGCATTTAGCCATGCTGTTCCTGTTGTTTATGGAAAGAGGATAAGTGTGATTGAAGTCTAAGGATAATAAGGGGGTGTGGGGGAGAAAAGGGGCTGTTGGAAGGCGAATCAGCGAGGACGATTGTATTAGAGGAGAGGGAACGGCAAGAGAAGTGCAGCAAAAGAAATCGAGAGTAGGATAGGAAAGTTAGTAAGTTAGTAGTTAGAGAGTAAGTAAGAAAGTTAGATAGAGAAGATTAATGAAAACGAGGGAGAGGAGGATAAACAAAGTGTAGGGGAGAGAAGAGAAGTCCACGAGAGGGAGCCTGTTTTGAAGTATATGAAATGTCGGTGACGGAAGGTGGTGGGGAAGGAAGATCTCGTAAGAAAAAATGGAATGGAATAGGCGTTATGCGATTGCCCACCTATCTATTTAGCGTTGAAATCTGTGTCATTGCAAAGCCCAGGAAAAGTAAGCGCATAGCGTTAACGACGAAAACACAAAAGCGACAACCGCATTCAGTTTCGGCATCAAGGAGGTTTCGTTTTGTTATTGATGAAATTCCAGACGCGTCTCATCGCCATGCGAACACGCATTGTTCCGCCTCAAGTTTTGTCGTTGGCCGTGAACTTACCCCAAGACTTCGCCTGTAAAAAAATATGAACAATAGCCGATGACATGCGACAAAATAGAACAGGTTAAGCTAGCTCTAAAAAAACGTCTTAACATCTGCAACAAAGGAAACGGGTTCCTCGGTGAGAAATTTCACCTAACTACAAGGCTTTACGTAAGCAATTGGAGAATAGAAAGTGAAATCTTTTCTTGAGATTGTGCACTTCCATTGCTTTAAAATGTGCTTTCGCAATGAATAGTGTTTAAGAAGCTTCAAACTGCAGCCTCCAATTAAGGTTTATAATAACAAATGATAGGAAACTGCATGATATAAAGTTACAATAATAATGAAATGAAACTCCTGCGTTGTGTGAGGTGTACTTATTTCTTTCATAATGTGAGATCCGCAATTATAAATGTAGTTTTGCTTTTAGAACCAAGCTTTCTTTGCGTCACTGATGGCGACCATATGCAAAAGCGCACTGCAGGAAAGTCAGGTTTACGTGATTGAAAGGCAAATGATTGTTTTTCAGAACGGAACATCAAGCGCCTCAAAAGAAAAAAAGCGCTTCCCGGGGTCGCAATCGAACCTGCGTCCTCCACATTATGATACAAACGTATATTCGTTTTCTTCATGTGGACTTTCTTATTTTCGCGAGAATACGCTCAAACATAACGGCAGTTACAGGGGCACTTCCTAGTCGAGGAAATGAAAATAAAGAAAGCACAAATACATCCAAATTCAGGTAAATACTCACAAGCAGGGAACGAGTAAGGTGGTTTGTCGAAAGAATTATACACGCAATATCCAACGCCAACGATTCTTGGGAATACGGCTTTCGTGATCTAGGTGGGTCGGCATACCTATCACATGACACCGCCACAGAATGTACAGAAGAATTAAACATGTGAGGTCGTATCAATGCACAGATTACCGGCTGCTGGAGATAGAGTGCCGGGCGTAATCGTAATATGAGCAATGTAAGCAGCAAGGCACTCCGCGTTCAAAAAGAATGGGCCGCTATCCCGCCTTGCAAAAGTGGATGTCCAGCAAAGCTGTCATAAACCACTGCGAAAGGTGGTGGAGGAGGGTATGAAATGTTTCTCGTCGTCTTGGCGGGCCTGTCGGTTGCTCTCGGCTAGTGTTACTAGATAACGGTACAGACTATCGGCACTCTTTTCTCCCATTGTTCTGTGCCGCCGCCATACTCTTTGTTCAGTTGGCATTGCGTGACATTTGTTTAGACTGCTACGGTTCATGGGCGTTGCCATTTTGTATTTTATGCGTTTTACTAGGTCAACTCTGATAGGCTTAGCATGTCCTCCTTTCTCTGCGGCGTGGCGCGACTGACTTCATTCCAAATACGAATCAAAGATAACGCGTGTAACAGCATTTCAGCCGCTGAACTGTGTCGAAAGAGGCAAATGCTGGGTTCTGCCTTGCCGGACGCATGCGCTCGGCGTCTTGAGCAAGAACTGCTCTATTTAGTGACACGAGTCCTGCCTAACTTTAAAAAATATTGTGCAAACACAATCTTTACCAGGAGCACGTGGGCTGGTCGTATTGTTCACAGCCGCCTTATCATCCATATTGTGGTTTCGATGCTTGTTTTGTTGTTTGGTTATAGGAATTCTGAGCTGTGTGCTCTATGCCTGATTAGACTGACGCCTGCGCCTGGCGACTTAGGCCTTCGCGCCTTGACGTTTTTGCCCACCGCGATGAAACCGTTTGGGGGTAGAAGTATACAGCTTTGCTCTTCAACAAAAACGAGCTCACCAAATCTGAGAGCCGCGGCTACATTCCAGAAAACTTGAAGAAGAAAAACAGTCTACTACTCGGAACCTCCAAAGCTTGGCCTCAAATTCGTCGATGCAAATACGCCTGGCACAAGAACGGCAAAGTATGCGGCAGAAGTATAGATGGGAAGAAGTCGATTAGGGTGCGGAACGAAAGCGACTTGGAGAAGATTGGGTAAAGGCAATTTTCGCTTTGACGCACTTTTAATAGTGTGCATTCATGAAGGCAGTAGAGCAATACTTCAGAATTTATCAAAGTCTGCGGTAGCGACTGGGTACAATCGCTAAAACTACTCACTTAAACGCACAAGCCGGCAGAACGCGAAGTAGTTTTTCGATGTGTTTTACGTATTTGTGCTCACTGAAACATTCCGCGTCGAAGTGGGCAAGGTTCTGTGTCTTTCAAGGTATAATAATTTTCATTTGAAAACTACGGTTAGCAGACGTGGCGTTTGCCTCATGGTTAGAACAGGGGTCATATGTGACGTAATAGCGAAACTTTAGTGTGTAACCATTGAATTTAAAATATCGTTGTGCACAACAGAAAACACAACTGCCGTTGTATGCCGACCAACAAATAAAAAATGCTCGAAATCTGTTTCCTTTACTTGAGACTCCTCTAGCCTTCGGAGGTGAAAATAAATGCAACGTTATTTTGGGAAAACACTACAAAATCAACATGTTAGCGGACACCAGTATGAAGAGAGATGTTAGAGCCGCTAATTCTCTCATATCGCGACTGCAGAATCACCATGAAGGTCACCAGGAACACCGTTGTCATCCACTTCTCTAGTAATTTTTTTTATCGAAAACATGCACTCTTCTCCTATCAATTCAGCGCGTATAGAAACGGGTAGCCATGGCTATAGCGCAATATACTTGTGTATAAAGCAACAGCTTAAATTGTATGAACTCACCACCAGCGTTTTTACAGGAAATGACGCCAAATATTCTTAACGAACTGAGACAAAAGTAGAACGCTCTGATGGAAATGTAATATTGCAAAAAATGATACAAAGATTGCAAAACATTGATAATTGGAGAATTTTCTGAAGCTATTTAGCGGCTCGTTTTCACACAACCGACTGTGGTCGTGTAAGAAAATCCGCATGCTTAGGATTTTCTGAATTTTTGAGAAAGATCAAAGTAAAGAATAACTTGTACAAAAAACTTCAAGAAACGGAACCCTGAGTCCCTGAATTTCCGAGTAAGATCAAAGTAGAAAAAAAACTTGTACAAAAGTGTTATAAAACGGAAGCCTGAGTCCCCAAACATCTTAAAATCCTTTTTAGAACAAATAAACAAAACCAATATGATGGAAAAGGAATCACTATTTCGGTGAACTCTATTTGTACGGGCCACAAAAAGAAATATTTAACGTGGGAAATGCTAAATACAGTCCTCAACTGTACAGCCAACACAAATTTCTTTGCTAAAATGACCTCACACAACGAAGAACTGAGAGGAAACAGCTCAGCTAATGCTTGTAACAATCATACTGTCAATATAGCGACGGATGATTACAATCGCAAGCCACTCCGTTATGTCTAGCACATAAGCAGTGACCCTTTTTCCTAAATCCGGTATCTGATGAATAAATACGTGCAGTTTTTCTCAAAACAACCAACTGCACAAGCAACGATGTGGATCGATAACTATAAAACCCAAGAAATGCGTTTTAGACCTACTAACGTCACTTCTAAAACATATATGTTTTAAGTTTTCTTTTTTTATTACATAATTCCCAACTCGGTCCAAGCAGGATGGCAGGGTGCAACGCAAGGACCCCTAACGCATACAAAACAAACAATGCAAAATTACCGGCATCGGAAGGACAGGATTCAATTCACTGCTTTTAGACTGAAATAGTGGGCCGGAAAAAAATTTGAATGCGTATGTTTTCCAAAGTACGGCGTCACTGCGTTGGGTTGGCCATGTCTTGTTAGTTTTGTGATTCAGGCGTAAGAAATAGGGGTGGATCCAGAGCAAGTCTGCGATTACCCAAAATAGACAGGAAATCAAGGCGGGATAGTTTTTAAGGTTTCGTTTGGCATGGTGGTCTCACACGATAGTTGGATATTCCGAATTCTCATGAAGCAGAAGTAAGAAAGAACCTTAACGCTTGGTGGGGAATTTCGTAGTTCGTATCTTAAAATACTTAATTTTCGGAAGGCAGATGAGCAAATATTATCTATGTGGAAGTTCCATGAGCGGTTTCTTGTGAATAAAACAATCATAGATTTATAGGCTTGAACTTGTTTAAGTGACACAATCCTATTTTAAATACGTATTCACTGGGGTTTTCTTTCGTGTCACACAAAGATATACTTGTTTTTTTGCAAGTTTAATTCCATTCCCTCTTTTAAACACCACTAATGTATTCTACTAATATTTTTGCTGAGTTCATTCTGACCTTCAATACATAGGACCTCACGAAACAGTACACAGTCGTCTGTAAGCAATGGAATTTCAGTTACAGATACTATATTGTTAATATACAACAAAAAAACAAACCGGCCCAAAACACTATCCTAGATCACTCGACCAGGTGACAAGGAGAAAATCGAGATTGTTCGCAGTTAATTTTCTGCCCATAAATTTTGGCGGTCAGTTATAATACCCCCTTCTATTATCACTGCCCCAAAGTGCCCACCGTTTGCGGATTATGGCCCTAGATTTTCACAGGCCCAAATTTCTGGTGTGAACTGGACTATGGCCTTACCATTTTCACGGTCACAAATTTCCGCCTCTAGATGATGTCAGAAACGTCTGGCCGGGCCCTCGGTATACAGTCAAACCCGATTATAACGAACCCGGATAGAGCGAATTATGCTGTATATCGAACAAAGAAAAATCAGTTAGAAAATACATGCGAATTATGCTGATATATCGAACGAAAAAAAGAATCAGATAAAACGCGCTGCGAAACATTTCTTACACGAAGTTCACATCTTTCATATCGAACTCGGCGCGCCTAGAATTGCCACCAAAATGCATGGTCTCGGAGCGGCGATTGAGATGTTGATTGGCTGCGATGGAGATGTTGAGCCTCCCATGGAGCGACGTGACTCCCTGCACTTTCCGTAACTGTTTCCGACGCGCCTGACTCCGGACCCTCCAGTCAGCGAGTCCTGACCAAGATAAGCATCGATGAACTGTGAGAGAGCTCCCAACGTTCCGATGTGCTGAAAGGAGTGCCTTCGAGGATTGCCTGAGTGTCGACGACGACGTTGCCTTCACTGTGAGCCAATGGGACGCCGACACCGTCACCGATGTCATGGCTGCTGGCGCTGCTTGAGGCGCCGAAGAGGCGGAGGATGTCTCGAGTGAAAGCCGTCTGATGCTTAATGAAGCGATTTCGGCAGCAATGTGCTCCACCAATATTGCTTTGATATTGAAGGACACGGACTGCAACTGATGATGCAACTGATGTGCTCATGTGCTAGTGTTGACGCCGCCAAAATGAAAGTGAAAACAAGAATCACCGCTTTTTGGGAAAGTAGGCAGTTACAGCGAAAAGTAGCTTTATTGCTTGCAATAAATAATAGCTTTGTGTATGGTAATGGTATACTTTATTGGGTTCGTTTCTGCGTGCGGGGATGGCAGGAAGGGGGGGGGGGGGGTCCCGCGTTTTGCGAACTCGTAACAAAAACTTGTTATAGGTGGGTTCGGCTATATCGAACTATTGGATATATCGAACTAATCGTGGCGCATATTGCAGTTCGCTATAACCGCGTTTGACTGTATTCGTTGGCTTCCGCCATTGCGACATCCCCACCGGAACGGCTATTTTAACACGAAGGTTTTCTATTCTGGGATCCTCCAAGATCTGACTTGACGTTATATCCGTCACCGAAATGACATCGCCAGAAAAAGCGCGGCTGCGCCAGGCGGGTACACCGTCGCCGCAACGGGAGCTGTCAGGCGCTTTACCGGCTCCGCTACTAGCTGAAGCGCAGATAGCCGTATGAACGCGCCATATATCTTTCCTATAACCACATCTATTTCGATGATGCTGCCGTCTAAGAGAGGTGAAGCGAAGTAGTGCATCGCGATGCTAAGAGCACCGACAGTTAACGCCAGTTGAGCTCGTCGCAACGCAACCGTCTGCCGTACACTACACGGAGCAGGGATGCAGTGGTCGCACATTTGCGAAAGCGACGCGCCACCAGGTTGTCGCTCGCCAAGCACACTCACAAGACAGCCCCGAAAATCATGCTCTTTCGCTGCAGCGGACCGTGAGTTCACCAAACGATTCGCTGGCAACCCGTTCGGTTTCGTTCGCATGGTTTGCGAGCGCGTATGGTTTCATTCGGGTTTACGCAGTGCTCCGGCGCGTGCAATGGAGTGTCTAATGTTGATACGTCCGACGGTGCCATACGACGAAATATAAATAGCGATGTGTGAGTTCATATCAATGCAGAATAAACATTCAACTAATTCTGTGAAGGCACATCTCTTTCGGGTTTTACCGATTCCTATGAAAGAGGGATCAACCACATTTTTTTCGTCGCTCTTTGCTCGCCGCTGACACCTGTGTCAACCCGCATTTCTTTAGAATGTTTGCTTTTCTATCCTTGGTCGTCGCTCCGAAGGGGAATGCAGAGGCAGAAGCGAATGTCCAGCGAGCGCTGCCAGCTTGTTTCCGGGAAGGAAGACATCAGGCAAGCCAAGAATATAGAAGGCCAATTAGGGCTGGCGTAGCTCCGACACGTGTTTCTTTCGGCTGGCCGGTTGCGAGCGTATGGACACACGCAGGCGAAAATCGGGGCAATCTTCGAATTCGCACGAGTTGCACCACGCTGAGGGGTGACACATCTTTAGCGAAAGGCGGATGGTAGGCTCTCAGCGGTACCACAAGCCACGGCTCCAAGATCTTATCGCTCGTCGTCGCGACCCACACGCCCATCCAGACTCCGCACACTGGCCCCGGAAAGCGCAATCGAGCTGCCCGAAGAAGCCAACTCGTCTTCAACGACCCACTCGTCACACGTCCACTCGTCACAGGCCAACTCGCCACAGGTAAACTGGTCAGGAATGCCATGTCGTCATAGGGCATTTCGTAAGAGGAATCCTCGTGTTTAAGGAATATTCCTAACACGGAAAACTCGCATTAAGAGCTTGTTTTGGAACGTCGAAGTGATGTTACCACCTGCTCTGAGTCGTCTGCTAAAGAAAGGTATGTGCGAGTGCAGGGACGACCGGAGCCAGGCTTAGTGCTGATTTGGGCAAATGTTCTCTCTTTCAATACCCCCCACCCCCCCCAAAAAAAAAAAAAATACTGCTACGGCCCTAGGCGAGTGAGCTCTAATTTTTAGGGGAAGAACTCAGGTTAGTATACCATCACACCTCATTATTATGTTAAAATCATACTTGGAATCAAACTTATACCACATGACGCGCTTTTATACCCTGATGCTTCCTTTTTCGGGGTCACGTGAATGACCGTAGACCATTCTTCCTGGCCCTTTAAAGCCAGTGCTTTTTTTGCAATGTCGCGGAGCAATGAAATCGAAGCGACAAAAACGAAATCCAAACGACGAAAACCAACATATTTTCTGCGCCCAAGTTTACATTGCGAAATTGCTCTGGTATCAGGCCTGTTTTTGAAACAAGAGCGGGGCGCGCTGCTTCTCGCCGTCCTCCCCCTCTCACCCCCCCCCCCCCGAACAGTGCTTCAGCTGCGTTTAAAGGTTGATGGCAAAATTGCTTCTAAAATGTTATTAAGTGCCATTACTCATTATTTTACAAGAATGTTCTAAAATGTTATTAAATTACATTAGAAATTACACGTGGCCGAAAGTAATGGCATTACATTACTACTACATTTCAAAAGTAATGAAATTACTTTGAAATTTAACGAAAATTCATCACTCATACACTACCAACTCATACACTTTATTTACACCCATATACATTTACACTGCAATCCCAAAAATATTTATTTATACACCAACTTATGTACAGTTTATTTACAGCCCTATACATTCATATGTTGGAAGAATCTGCAATTCAAAGTGGGCATCGGAAAGGTGTCGCCGTTTGTACGACAGAGTGTCTTTTGCCATGCAAAAAAGACGCTCCGCGGGCGCGGACAAGGGCAGAGTTGTGTTGAACATAATGAAGAGCTTTTTCATTTAAGGGTACCCTTCGAAAACTGTAAGAACAGTGATGCCGCTGCTCCTCCAACGCTCGAGTTGATCGCTTGACGACTGAATGGGCCCGGTTCTCCTGATCCTGAAGAAGTTATCGTCGGCGTCTGTGAACACTGCCATGTTGCTTCCGGTGCATTCTTCTCAGGGAAAGAGTTTGTCGAAGTGGTTCCGGACCAGCTGCCAGTTTTGCCGCTCAAGGCGCTCGTCATCCAGCCGCGCCAACTTGAAGCGGGGATGGGTTGCGGCGGTAACTCGGACAGTGCTTTGCAGCGGCGAATGACAAACGGTCCGCGCGCTTCCGTGCTTATCGCCGCCGGAGGAGAAAACGCGCCTTCCTAGAAGCGGGCTTACATCAGTTACCAATGTAACGAAGCCTTGAACACAATGTGCTCGTATTTGCTTAACCCGACTGACTGTCACCACGGCATTCCCGGAACGCATGTAAGGGGAACAAAGAGGCACGAGAAAGCAGGCAGAGCTCTCACCGAAGCGTTGTTTCCTTCGCGTTCGTAGAGTTCCAGTGCCCAGAGTGTTCGTAGAGTTCCAATGCCCAGAGGCTCTCTGGGCATTGGAACTTTACTTAGTCAACGTTTCCTGGTCAACTTTGTACGCCGAGAAGCGGACAGGCTATATCGTGGTCAAAAGTAATTGGGAGAGTAATAAGTAATTTTTATGGAATAACTGACCTGAAGTAATTTATTACAATACTAAATTACAAACACTCAAAAGTGATTCCTTACATTACTCATTACTGCCAAAAGGTATGTAATTACTGTAATTTTATTACTGCAAGTCTGAAACATACGTGCAAGTCCCACCTTGGCGCGTTCACACAGACCTCTCCACCATCCAGCCCAACTACAGCTGTAACTTCCATACCAGCTAAGTACCCAACCTCAACGCCCCTGTGAGATCAGACCTTCAAAGCAGTCCAGGTCACACTGACTTCTGCCCCCCCCCCCCCCCCTTCCCCAAAGAAAAAAAAAGCAGCACTTCAGGGCGTTTTACACGCGCGCCGGTGTTATGAGGTTAACTATTACTTTGATAGACAGTTTGTCAACAGAGAGCATGCTGATGGTTCAGTAAGTTTTAAAGTCATTGGTATTTTTTCTTTTATGGATCAGAATTATTTTGGGTTTTTTTTTCATCCTATTGGCACTTTTAGAGTACTTATGCTTTCTGAAAGTACTGCAGCAAGCGTTTTTAATAGAATATCCCTTCCCTCCTTTCCACGATTATGCTGTCGCCACCTGCAGCTTTTCTTCTTTTAATGCCTTTGAGGGCCTCTTCAACTTCCTCTTTAGTTGCTAGTGGCACGTCGTAAGATCAGCTTGCTCGCTCAGTAGTTTACCCTGGGTTAACGTTGCTCGCATGTAGCCTAGCGTAGAATTTTAGAATACTTTGATTCCCTTCCTCATGTTGTGCGTAATGTTACCCTGCTCGTGTCTGAGTGCGCACACGTTCTCTCTTTTCGTATTGGCAGTTTTTTAACGTTCCTCCTATTTTTAGCGTTTCCTCCATCACTGCCATGTTGTACGCGCATATGTCGCGTATTTTACTTCTACTAATCAATTTCGAGTGCTCTCCCAATTCAATTTGATCAGCTCATTACCCCTGTCTTACTCCTTATTGTTTCTTAAAGGGTGTTCATGTACCCCTGCTGCAGCATCGGCACGTCGTTACGCGAGCTCGGTCCCATTTCCTGCTCGCAAAGTCGCTCATCGTAAACTGCTTGCGCCTCGGAAGTGCGTTGAACGCGTGGCCAACCCATTGCGAAGCATCGTGTGGCCGTTATTTGCCATTGTCAATGGTGTCGCTGCTCCCGCCCCGCTGGAGCCCCTCCCCGGTGTTACCGATTCAGATGGCGTCACAAAGTAGCTCACCGCGCACGCGCTCTGGTACGAGAGAGACTCGTTATCGCTCCTTCTCTCTTACTTATAACTCCTTTCCAGCTCGGTTTCTTCACGCATGCACACAGGGTTGCTCAAGTGCAATTTTCTGCGTACTCAGGACCACCAGAATTTTGTATCACCTACCCATATAAAGCCTTCACTTTAAAAACGAAGACAAAAAATACCGGGCCAATGGGAGCGCGTGGTCGCTGAACGAAAGAAATGAAAAAGGCATGAAGTGCCGTGGTTACCACCAACAATTATGGAGCGAAGTAAGGAAGAGGAATGGCGGCGTTCTAATGCAGCCAGGAAGTGAAGCTACAAAAGAAGCTGTAATGCAGAACAACCACAACGAAAAATGCGATGGAGGTTATTACACTACCTAATTCAAAATTTGTGCGACGCGAATTGCACTCTGCTCGCTCGGTCACTGCGCACACTTGCTGCGTCTCAGAAAGTGATCGCGTGAACAGCGAATGCACGGCGGCACGCACAACTCTGCAGTTATCTCGTGGTGCGTCGCCGTCGCCGGCCAGGGTGTTGTTGCTAATCGTGTTTGAGCCTCCCGCCCAAATGTACCGGGGTTCAAAGGAGCGCCAACGGAACAGCGTCTGCTGAAAGTGTCAGGTGAGGGGGGGTGCTCCTTGGTGGCGACGCATGGCGAAAGTGTGAGGCGGAGGTAGTCAGAGCGATGACGCCATAGCTGCGCCTGGCGTCCTCATCCTTACCCTTCCCCAGACGTTCCTCTCCGTTTTCTCGCTGTCTTTGCTGCTTCGTTCGTTCACTCGGTTACGCGGACATAGGCGGACGCCGCCACCGCGAAACTATGGTACCGGCCTCCAATGGGCTTCGCCCTAAACAAGCGGGGGATACGGAAGGCCTTGGCGAACAAAGGGCTCTATTAAATACGAAAGAAGCACAATTCATACAAACGCAAAATGTCGATCAGCACGGGAACATGAGCTTTCATTAGGTGGTGAACAAGTTTAAGCTATACGCATTCATAGAGCAGAATGGCACCGTCAACGCGCGCACTCTAGTCATTACCAACTGCAGTAATCGACTAAGCGGCAATCGTTGTAGAGAGATGTACCTCGGAGAAGAATTCAGAAGCGCCTGTACTGTCGGGGATAGATTGTTTTGTTGGTCCGACGTCAGAAAAGCACAGTCAGATGACAACTAGGATTCCACGTGAACCATTTTCGACTACTTAGGATAAAGTAGAAACAACACAGCAACCAGAACGCAAAAGACATTGGTTAAATATACGTAAATGTTTTATTTGCCCAATTTACAGATGTTTCTCTTCATTTCAATCACGCGTAGTTCCTCTAGAAATTTTGTGTGGAGTTGAGGTTGAAAAATCAGAGTTTGTGTCTTCTCAACTTGGTGCATTCAAGCTCTGTGTTCGCGTTTCGCAGTTCTCCTGATTCTTCAGCGGTGTTGCTCCCTCTCGAACTAAACACTCCAGAACATGACGGCAAACACCACGCTATTACCACAAAATGCCTCGCGTCATTTGGACAAATTTGAAGTAGATCTTGCGTACTTTCTCATTTCATTGACAACTTTTGGGAAAATAGGAGTAAACTACAAAATACAACGTTATGGGTCGTTAGTTCGTGCACAGTTCTCAGCAACTTGCATTGTTTCGACCACACTTCCAATATTTTTTCCGGTATACTTTATTAGGGCGCAGAGAGTAATAATTCATAGAAGTCCAAAACATCCAAGACCAGGGAACGTGCCTGCGGTGGTTGGGAGTTTACGTGCCAGCTATATGTCATCTTCCAAGAATTGAATAACGTCCACGCAAAGCTAGAGCACTTGCTTTGCGCTGCATTAACTTTGTTAACCTAATTATTTTTTATGGCTAGCTGGCCAGATGGCTCTCATGCCTGGCTTCCTGAACGTAGCACCTTAAACAAGCACATTACTAAGTGAAAAGCGCTACCTTAGAAATCTTCTGTTCCAGGGCATTACGACAACTGAAAATTAGATAACATCCTGCATTGTTTTGCTTTAAGGTCAACTGCACACAAAAAGCGAAATATATTTTTAACGTGCAGTACGCATAACCAAACCAACTGTGACATGTCTGATAGCCCTGTCAAATGCAGTGTTAATCAGTTACAAACGTTTAGAATAACTCCGTCGCATACGACGTTGCACCTTCCAGCGAATCGCGCAAACATTCATGAAGTGGAAGTGACATGCAGGCCGTCTGGGAGCTTGGTTTTTTGTGAAGCCCGGATAAACGGAGCGCGCTTTTTGAGGGCTGTCTCGGGTGCAAAGCCGTTGCGGGCAGCTTTGTTCCGGCAGGACGTCTTCCCGGCCACTCGCTGACGGACAGAAACGTCCCTCTAGCGTGGCAGCAATGACCGCGCTCTTCTCAATTTCTGTTTCAAAATCGCCGATTTTCGCTGGTCGTTTGCGCCGTGCAAGCGCGTATTTCAGCTGTCATATGTTGTATCTTGCTGTGTTTTGGGGCGGACCGTACGAAAACACATTTTTCAAGTGATCGAAATTCTTGGTGCAGTTGGCATTTAAGAACGCATGTTAGAGTGACAGCTGCAGATAAAAATTTTACAGATCCCCGGCTGATTACCGACAGCTGTCTTTTATGTCTCAGAACTTTGTTATTCAACTTGAGCTTGCCTGGTTGCCAATTTCACTGATTTCTCGAACGTTCGTAAAAAATTTAGTCTGAATGCGAGCTTTACCTCTCCTGTGCTTGCGCGTTGTTTTGTACTGTTACTCAACATTATTCTTCTCATAGTTCTCCTATACATATCCTTAACTCAACAGTCCTCTTCGAATTCGGTCCGCTTAGTCTTTTTCCTAAGCAACAACAAAGCGCTTTTCGTTCCACCCATACAAAAACAATAGAAGGCCTCCGCACATGCCTCCAAGCAACAGTGATCCTCGAGGACCAACAAGCATTGGCCGAAAGTAATTTCAATTGTTTGGTACCAAGAGTTAATCCGACATACAATAGCCTATATTGTCACGTTTCACTTCGAAAAATTTCTCCTACCGCGTTAAGGGTGTTGTTGCAACAATACACAATTTCACCAATTGTATTTCTTCACTGCCTCACTGAGTTGCCTCTATCTTCGCTGTAAAAAAAATTCAGAGTTCGTTACTTTTCACAGCTGCTACATGATAAAAACACATTGAACACAACAGCCTCATTTTGCCAACTTCTAGAGGAACAGCAAAATTCAGGATTAGCTCACCTCGGTGGCTTCAACATGCGTTGTGGCAACGCGTTATGGTTTGGAGCGATTACAGGGATGTTAATCATTTGGGGCCAAATATCTGAAGGAGATATTGGACACGCCACAGTGAGGGTAATACATGGTAAGTGTACTGCTTGCTCTCCTTAAGCGTGGAGCTTTTATAAACGCATGTCAGGCATCAAGCAGAAACAATTTTAGTGTATAGTTTGGCAAGGTAATCATTGTCGCCTAACCAATAAACGCAAACAGCACACGAGCAACGTTGTAAGTGTTTCTGTCATTTGCTTATCGGCGGGAATTGTGCGTTTGGAATGCTCCCGTATAGAGTTCAATGCATTATTAAGCGTCTGTGTGTGTCAGTTTTTACCATTTTGCGGCAAATGTTTTGTCAACTTCACAAGAGAACCACGCCACGAAGTCAATCCCAATGCAACATGGTGGCGCACAAAATTCCGCCATACCCACTCGAAAATTCAACACTAATTTTTTTAAAGTCAATACACCCTAGGAGTGGTTAGGTTTTCTAGAATTTGTTCTCAATGAAATGGTATTATGAAATTAACGTAATTTAACGCTCAATTTTGCTACTTTGTACAAATTTTTCAGGAAGATGCTATTTTGGTGGCCTTTTAATTCCAAGAAACCATCCCCTAACACTGTACAGGCCCTGCATGGCTGTGGTCTGCCAACCAATCATGAGACAAATTTCGTTTGTTGGGTTTGTGGACCTTTACTTATACATTTTCCTACTCATTGCATGAGATCCTTTAGCAATTTATAAGCATGCATGGGGTTGCCGATTGTGGTAGGCATGCTCTGAGTTCTAACCTTTTGCATAGTCAGTGCTTTGAACAAGGAAGGGAGGTTAGTTTTAATAGCTGCAGGTGTAGGAAAAGAAACAAACGGTTCAGTGCCCTTTAAGTGTCGCCCTTCGTTTAGGTCGGATCTTTTAACGCATTTCTTGAGCTAATTTATAAAAATGCGGAATAATTTTCGTCAGGATTATGACATTGGCTTACATTCTTAACTTAAAATGCGTGTACGAAATGGGGAGTGAAATATACGTAATACAAAATGATTTTCATGCTGGCCGAAATTATTTTCACAATTAGCAGGTGGTTGGTCAAGTGTAAATGCTCAAAACTCATACAAAACTTTTCGGCCGAGGCAAAGGGCACCGTGTACGAACTCTGCATCCGAACCGACGTTTAATCTTCCTCAACTGGAGGCATTTTCCCCATTAGGCTGCTAGATATAGCCGCCAACCATAGGTATAACTGTTTGAAACCAATCCTGCGGCCATTTTGCCCACCCGGTGGGCATTTTTTCTCCACTTCCTTTCTGTCTTTTCAAATTCTTTATGTATTTCAATGACCTAGCACATTGTCCCCGTTGCTTTCCGAGGTTTGTTTGACTGCCAACCCTCATTTCTGTCTATATATACGTGTGTGTGTGTGTGTGTGTGTGTGTGTGTGTGTGTGTGTGTGTGTGTGTGTGTGTGTGTGTGTGTGTGTGTGTGTGTGTGTGTGTGTGTGTGTGTGTGTGTGTGTGTGTGTGTGTGTGTGTGTGTGTGTGTGTGTGTGTGTGTGTGTGTGTGTGTGCGTGTGTGTGTGTGTGTACAACATAATTGTATGGGCCAAGGGATTCCCTAAGAACACACACCAAACGTGCAGTCCCTTATTGGCAGTGCTATTTGGCCTCTTCGAGGTGCTTTGCAGTGCGGAATAAGGTAATTTACGCTTTTTTTTCTAATACAGGGGCAAAGAAATGAAAGTCCAGAAAAAATCCGCCGTGCTCGAAAGCAATTTCTCGACTTTGTTTTCTTTATCCCCATGTCACGAAAAAAGGCAGTAACCTTATTCGGCGGTACAAAGCACCTACAAGAAGCCGAATAGCACTGCGCGGCCATTTTTTACCTGGTCGTACAACTGGCTTTCTTTTCTTAAAAGATAGTCTTCGAATACATTTCTAGCAATGTGCAAACTGTTTGCCCGAATTAGCAGACGAGTAACGATTTCTTTTGTCTTGTCTTTTTTTTTTTTCAACAGCTGCGGGGCAGTAGCAGTGAAACCAGGCTGCTGGCTACAGTACGGCCGCGGGAACTATCCTGCGTGTTGCCCACGGCTCGTGTGCGGAGTGACGAAGCTGCCGAATTCGAAGCTGCCTGGTGGTTCCTACGTGGCCGTTGTGTTTCAAAACGCAAACTAAGTGCTATAACGCCACATTAGTTATTTTCCACTTCCCTTGATTCCCTAAAAAATGTTTTACAAACCCAGATTATTGTGGTCATAAAATATTTTGCCGTATTATGGTAATGCCTCTCTATTGACGTATTTTTGAAGTACCACAAAACACACAAGAAGCACTGTACTTCCTGTTCAAATCGGTTCCTGTTCCCGGCATGATGACGTCTTTCGTTTTTCGTATTAGACTGTGGACCAGCAAGTCTTCACTGCGTAAGCATTTTAACGCCTCCGACATTCTATAGTAGCATTGAAGGAACACCATCAAGAGGACAGCATCTTTTACTTTGCTATTTGCTTTTCTTAAGTTAATCCTATCATAGCGCTGGTGTAGGTGTGCCTCTGCGATTTTGTGAGGTATTATTTGTTCTTTCGGTTCGATACTTCTGTTCTGAGGTTTTACCGGCAGCAGCAGCGCCCTAAATTAAATACACTCCCGCGGCATTTAGCTCGTTAGCTAAAGGTTTACGTATACATATATATATATATATAGCAAAAAAAGAAAGACACACGTCGAAAAAAAAAAGGTTTAACATTTCGGCCGAGGGACCGCCCTTCGTCAGAATAACCCCACGAATCATGTCGTTATTCTGAAGAAGGCCGGTCCCTCGCCGAAACGTTAAACCTTTTCTTTTTTGGACGTGTGTCTTTCTTTTTTGCTACGACTTGCCGGTGTCCAAGAAATATTTTCCTGCTATATATATATATATATATATATATATATATATATATATATATATAGATATATATATATATATATATATATATATATATATATATATATATATATATATATATATATATATAAGCATATGCGCGTGCGCATTCAAAGTCGGCAACTGCGATCACGTCACTTGCATCTTGAGTTTCTTCGAGGAACGCAATTTCAGCGCCCTTGTTTAGATGCTGGTACTCCTCGGTGAAATTAGTGACCAAAATTTTGGATTGGCGTTGCTTAAAGCTCGCGATGCCTCTTGCGATGCGACAGAGACACCGCGGCCGAGAAGCAACCCTTTGTCACTCTCTATAATACCTTCCACGTCAGGAGCAGCCTCTTCACAGTAGACGGCGAACATCAAGCTTGCGCGAGGTGGCAGGGTAACATGATCGTCGGCGATCCTTACATCAGCACGGTGTTCGGAGTTCGGCTGCCGCTTCGTGGAGTGATCGGAGGCAAAAGTTATCGACTTGGTCTGTAGGTCAATTATTGCGCCGTTGTCCGTCAAAAAGTCCATTCCGAGAATTACGTCGCGGGAGCAGTTAGGCAAAATTACGAACGCCACAGGGTAGGTGATGCGTCTATGGGGACGCGTGATGGGCACGTTCCACTTGGCGTTACAAGATGGCCTCCCGCTGTGCGTATATGCGGACCGTCCCATCTTGTCATAACTTTCTTCAGCTTAGACGCGAATGATCCGCTCATCATCGAGTAGTCGGCTCCCGTGTCGATGAGGGCGACTACGTCAAAGCCGTCGATGGACAACTGGACGTCGGACGCTGCCTTCCTCGAGTTCCGGGTGCGTCGGGGCGTCGCATCTCGGCTTGTGCGTGTTGACGGTCGGGCACTGTGCGTCGTCGTTGTAGTCGTCTCAGCGGCAGGTTCGGTCATGTCGGGTACGTGTCGCTTCGTGTGGTTGTCGTCGTGTGCAGGAGTCACGTCCGTGTAAGAACGGGTCGTCGGGATGAGGGCATGTCGGGAATCATCGTCTTCCGCGAGTCGTTGCGTCATTGGAGGGTTTTTATTTTTCCGTGGTCGTGCAACTTTACCTCCAGATGTTGCTGTTTTTAGTTTCCCCCGCGTGGGCTGGGGGACCTTTCATGTGCGAAACCAGCATTGCTACGGTGGTTGGGCGACAGGTATGGGTGGGGCGACGGCGATCGGTTGAAACAGGCTGGTCCACGGCTGATGTTGGACAGGTATTCTTCGATCTCCGATGGGCGCTGGCAGGGTCGGGGGCGGGGTGCGTCGACGGAGAACCCTCGCAAACCGAGCCTCTTGTAGGGGCAGCGATGGTATATATAGAGGTGGTCGGCCTCTCCGCAGTGGTAGCACAGCGGTCGATTATCTGGCGTTCGCCACACGTCGGTCTTCCTCGGGGCGGGGGTTTGCGCCACAGATGATCGGGCCGGCGACAGGGGACGATGGTATGGAGTCTCGTGACAATAGGGTGCAGGTGGGCGAGGTAGACGGGCAGCCGCATAGGTCACATGGCAGCCGCGTAGGTCACGGCTTGGGGCTCGCGGCGTGCTTCTGGCGTTGTTGATATACCCAGGGCTTGCTAAACTTCTTCCCTGATGGCGTCGGTAAGGCAAGCGACTTGGGGTTGCGGGGGCGTTGGGAGAAGTTTTTGCAGCTCCTCCCTTACTGCGCGGATGGTTTCGCGTAGGCTGTCAGCCGGAATCCGCATGTTGTCGACGTAGTTCGCATTGGCCGCGGCAACGAAATTGCAGTCATAGGCTTAGCACGCATTTCGAGATCCTCCTCAATCCTGCTGGCTTCGGCCACGAATTCGGCGATGGTTTTGGGCGGGTTGCGGACAACTCCAGCAAACAGTTCCTCTTTCACACCGCGCATCAAGAAGCGTAACTTCTTTTCTTCCGTCATTTCGGGGTCCGCGCGGCGAATAAGTTGCTTCATCTCCTCAACGAAGATTACGACCCCTTCGTTGGGGTGTTGCGTGCGCGTTTCCAACAAAAGGACGGCTCGTTCTTTCCGCACAACGGTGGCGAATGTTTTGAAGTACCCCCTCCTAAATAGTGTCCAGTCGGTTAGGGAGCTTTCATGGTTTACAAACCACGTTCGGGCCATATCTTCTAAGTAGAAGAAGACATGGCGGAACGTTTCTTCGTCATCCCACCTGTTGAAGAAGCGGACGCGCTCCACTTTCTCCAACCAGTCCTCAGGGTCTTCTCCGGGGGATCGGCGGAACGATGGTGGTTCCCGGGGCTGTTGAAGAACGAGGGTAGTGCTGGTCATGGTGCCTGCCTTGATCATCTTGGTGGTCACGACGTCTTCTTTCTTCACTTTATCCTGAAGGAGCCCAAACTCGGGCTGAAGGCCTTGCTGTCGGCGGCTGGCACGAGTGGGACTTTCTTGTCGGCTTGACGAGGGCTTAGGGTGCATTTACCCCGCACCTCTACCAGATGTCGCGTTGCCAAAGATGACGCAGTTGTCTTCAAGGAAAACAAGTTTATTGGAGCGAACTTGTGCTGCCCTAACAACTCAAAATAATACAGAGGCGGCGAAGCAGCGGTCAACAAATTGACTTGCGCAGGCGAGGATCATCGAAAGGAATGCCGCGACGTCTGCTCTGCAGGCTTCTATCTTTCGGCACGAGTGTTTCTGGAACCGTTGATTTATATCCAGAACATTGTAGATCAGAGAAGATTATTCTGGGCTGAGAAAAGATATATATATATATATATATATATATATATATATATATATATATATATATATATATATAGATATAAAGCATATGCGCGTGCGCATTCAAAGTCGGCAACTGCGATCACGTCACTTGCATCTTGAGTTTCTTCGAGGAACGCAATTTCAGCGCCTTTGTTTAGATGCTGGTACTCCTCGGTGAAATTAGTGACCAAAATTTTGGATTGGCGTTGCTTAAAGCTCGCGATGCCTCTTGCGATGCGACAGAGACACCGCGGCCGAGAAGCAACCCTTTGTCACTCTCTATAATACCTTCCACGTCAGGAGCAGCCTCTTCACAGTAGACGGCGAACATCAAGCTTGCGCGAGGTTATATATGCCAGTTATATATATATATATAACTGGCATGCTGGCGATGGGGCCGAAGGCGTGGTGAACACAAAGAAACCTCGGTAACAGCAACAACGGAGGGTTAAACCCTCCGCTGTGGCTGCTACCGAGGTTTCTCACACATACATATATATATATATATATATATATATATATATATATATATATATATATATATATATATATATATATATATATATATATATATAGTTGCGAAAATGGTAGACGCACGATTAAAAACAAAGATCGTGGTTTAATGACGTTTCGACTGGAGGACCAGTCTTCATCTGAACGTCAGTAAACCACTGTTTTTGTTTTTAATCGTGCGTCTTCCATTTTCTCAACTATTTCTTCTGGGTCCTCGAGAAGTTTCTTCTACTGCTTATATATATATATATATATATATAAACACTGTGGTTAGTTGCAATATTTTGTTGACCTTAACCACACTTTATTTCCTTTTGTGTGTCTATGGTTACTTTCGTTTTTGTTTTATTTTAGCGATGGACGATGGTTGTGTCATATTGCAGCCAAAATGTCCTTTTTTTGTTCTTAGTTTTTTGGCGACGATCTAATTTCCACTCGATCGCGAATAAATGTCTTAGCTTCCCCAATTACCAAGCCTAACAAGTTTCTCTATAATAAATATGTTAGCTTCGCCAATTTCAAACACAATACATTGCACTGTCTGGACGCTACTAGAGAGACCATGTTTAGGTAATAAACTGCTGCTGATGAACCGTGATATAGCAAGCCGAAAAATTTTCAGCCGCCAACTCGGCCAGTGTGAATCAGTCTGAACAATGGATTATAAATGTGTGTGGCGTTCATTAGCTTGCAGTGCGAATCACTTTCGGCATTTCTCTAGTCGCTCTCTGTCGATTCATTGCAGGGTTTAACGCACCGACGCAACGCAGGTGATGAGGCGTGCCATAGTGGAGTGCTCCGGAGTAATTTTGAACTCCTGTTGATCGTGCGCCAGTCGCTCTCTGTCGCGGTTTATTTAAAAAGGTGCAATCACAATTTCGTTGAAGCTTCGCTTCTGCCTGGAAGTAAAAACAGGTCCGTTCCTTCTCGAAAACGGCCCTCGAGGGCAAATCCAGCCTTGTTGTCATTACCAGGTCCCGGAGAAATACAGTTAATTTACTATCACAAACAAAATGAAACTTTCGATTTGAGAACCAAACAAAAATGGCTCCAAACCACGCTGCCAAGGTGGTTTGAAAGCGATGCTTTAAACGACACCGACTACGATTTCCCATGCGACGTCACTTGAACTCACACACGTGGCTCTACAAAGAGTGAAACCAGAGATACTGCCAGCCGTTACCTAAAATTCGCGGGGGCGGCGTCCAGAACGCAGCAGTGTCGTCGGCCACGGCCGGGCTAGAGCTATGGCGGACGCCGCCACTGTGGCCAGGCCGTGAGTGGGGAGAAAGAAAACGGAGAGGAGCGTCTTTCTAAGGGTGAGACCGCGGAACCTAGCCATCCTGATGTGCTAGCTTCGGGCTACAGCACCGCGCGACACAAGCACAGACACCGAAACAATTCGTCAAGTAAGCTTAGCGAATCGCAATTGCGAGAAAGCCGAGGGAACTTTTATATCGCTATTTATCAGAACCAGTTGCTGCTTTTGCTTTTTGTGATAGCTCTTAAAACACAACGGATTTGGTATTCACGAATTTAGAAAACGGAGTCCCATTCGTGGCAAGCAGTGCGACGAAGGTAGCGTTTCTCTAGCGGCCAGATGTCTGTACGTGGTTCGTACATTTTCTTTTCCCGCCCGGCAAACCAATCCTTTACGTGTGTTTGCCGTACGGCCACTTAATTCCGCCGGGTGTGGGTTACTCTGGAGGTGCTGTCGAACAAGTGAATCAAGCCGTGCAAAGGCACCGCGCAATGGACGCGAAGCTGGTCCTAAACAGGCCCAAAACAACCATCGCGAAAGAAGACGACAAAGCCGTACCACCGACGCCGCCGCCGGCGAGCAGGCACTGCCGCGCGGTGAACGCTGCGTAAATTCGCCGCGCCATCTACAGTATGCCCCGTGAGGGTAACCCTCCGCCTCCCCTCCTCCCAGCCGCCGCCTCCGCCTTGTTCGGAGTTTGTTGCCCCGCACGCCACGAAAAAACCGTTGGCTGGTAGAGCTAGAAAGTTTTGCTTTAAAAAATAAAGGACCGAACCATATATGTCGTTACAAATTACCGAGTGAAGCTATTTTCCCGTCATTTGGTTCGACACGTCCCCGGAACTACATATGATTGACCGGGTCCCAGTTCAAACAAATGCGTAACACTTTTGCGTCTTACAGACTGACTGTGTCCACCGTATTGGCGGCGGGACCGGCTGTGTAGCGTTCGAAGGGAACTCCGTCCGGTCCTACCTCACGTTCATTCTACTACTGTGCCTTCTGTTTATTTCGGCGTGTCTAATGCAGCTCCCAACACCAACACTACAGACTTTTGACTGCTTTTAGATGCAACGCACCTCTTTCACCTGCCTTGTCCCTCCGGCGTAGTCCGGCGGCGTCCGCATCCCTCCCCCATTCTCCTCGCCGCGCCAGCTGCGCGCTAGCGCCGCTTTTAGTGCCGCTCTCACCGCAGCGCCATCTGCGTGTTAGCGCTCGGCTGCGCTCGCTCCGTCGCCGTGCCAGCTGTGCGTGGGTGCGGGTTAACACATGCGCATGCGCTGCTCCGCGCTGCTCTCTCTCATTCCCCTCACCGTACATATAAACGCGGTAACGGCGCCGCTCCGCTCAGTCATTCCACCGGCGCTCCTCCGGTGACATCCTCCGGTGACCGCCGATGATTTGAAATAGAGACTAACAGGCCTGATATCGGGATGGTCGGCGCAACCATAAAATTTACACCATCTTCCCGCGAAGGGAACCATGAGGTAGATGCGACGCATCGGGGGTGAACATGCTGCGTAAATAGGACACACAACAACAGCAATCCACACGCTAACATAACGGAAATGCAACGGCAACCCCCGACGCGTCGCATCGTGGGAAGATGGTGTAAATTTTAACCCAATTGTGGTCGCGTCGCACCCTCTCCACGTTTTTAGGATACATACGAAAACATATTATTCACCACATGATTTTCTGGTGGCTCAGGCGCCATCTATTGGGGACACGCATTTCTGACTCATCCCAACTGAAAGCCGTCATTAGTGGTTCAGCAGCGATCCACTAGCGGACTAGCGACCCATAAAGGACCCACCGCTGCGTCACGACTTGTCACCACTGATGACCTTCTGATCCGTAAGCGATGACGCACAATTGCTACTCATCACTTTTTTGTCGTCACCACCGAACCACGAAGTCCTCACGATCTATTCCGTTATGTGTCTCCATTGTGTCGCTGCTGGGCCTCAGGTGACACCACTGGAAGATCCGCCAGCAGACGCTCCTGTGGTCAAACAGTCACTGCGGCAATGTCACCATAACTGATTTAGATGACAAACCAAGCCATTGACAGACAGACAGAAAGACAATTACACATTTCTGCATTTATTTACGTTCCAAAGACTGACGTATTAAAAATTACGCCGATCTTCCCGTGAGGGAACCCTGATGTGATGCGACGCATCAGGGGGGAGCGTTTGGACTGACGCTGGCAGTGGATTGCGTCAGTCCACTCACTGAAGGGACTGTCGCTTCCATCACGTCTTCATCCGAAGAATTAAGCCAAGCAGGAAATCGTCAAGCAAGTCACGCGGAGTCGAACAAGAGCGAGCTCTGACTGAACCGCAGCAGCGCGCTACCCACTTTATATTCACAGCGCCTGAAGGAGAGGAGACAGCAGAGGAAAGTCGCGCATGCGCGTACGCAGCTGTTGTTTATGATAATGAGACGGACTGAGAGGGTTGCGCACAGCTGTCGGAGAGAAGAGCGGAGGAGAGTCGCGCATGCGCAGGTGGCGTGCGGACGCCGCCGACGCCGACGCAGGAGGGACATGCCTCAGAGCAAGAGATGCGTCGCATCTAAAATAGAAGCGTAGAAACAGTGCGCGCTCTTTCCGACAACGCAAGGCCTGCTTTCGTTCTTGTATAAAACTGACGAAGGCTCCGCTTATATCATTCTGTGGTTATATTATTCGGCACGGTGGTTCTGCCCGCTAGCGCACAACTTTTTGCTTACGTGTGCTGTTGAAAACTATCCTATTTAAATAAACCTATCTTTCAATGTTGTTTTGCGAATGCAACTACAAATACTATTGACAAGGCTTGGACCGAGATGACAATAGCAAAAGTGCAAAATTCAAAGAAAGAACTTTAAACACAGTAGTACAAGACATGTAATACCAAGAAAAAAATTTCAAACTTTACACAGAAAGCAAAAGCGGTTTTAAGGCACCACTAGATGAAAATGACGGCTTCAATCTTTCCGCAACGTTCTGGTGCCGTGTGTATCGCGAGAGGTAAGCCACGGGGAGACCTGGCTTGGCGCCGCGGACATCGACACAGGTTACCAACGGGATTCCCTCCAATTCAGCGTAGTGTGAGAGTCGTATCTTTGAACGCTGCGCGAAGCCTCAGCTCGTGGCGAGGGCCACCAGGTCGCCTGGTTTGGCCGCGTCCTCTGCCACGCAGTATTTGCGTCACCGCCGTGAATCTGATAAAGATGCTATCGCAGGGCGCGTAGCTGCAATTGAACCACTATCGCTGTATTCGGATACGCCAAATCTGCGCTCCGCCTCCACAGGGTCATCAACACCAAGTACCACAAAATACAGTCTCTTAGCGTGTGCATCTGTGAAAACAACGACTTGGAGGAACTGCCCGCCGACATGACCACAAGGTATTAGCAGAGTCCCTCAATGCTTCTCTGATCATGAAACTCCCGGCCAAGTTTCGTACGGGGATAAAGGCCACCGCGAGTAGCGCCACCGCAGATCGGAGGGAATCGGGCGGCCTCGGCTGCTCTGTAGCCAGACCGGCAGGCAGGAACGCAGTAGTAGCATGCCCGTTCGCACCAAATTTTTTCGCCACTCACAAAATGATAAGTCCATTAGAGCGGCCCACGACGCCTAAAGCGAAAGCGCACTGCTGATAAGGCGGCGAGCGTCTGTTTTATCTTACTCCGTGGTCCGTTCCCTGCTAAACGCGCTCTGACCACGCCCCCGGCTGCCCTCCGATCAGCACCAGCGCCGAGGCGCGGTAGCGTACGAAGCTCTCCCATAGCGTGATGGCGAAGTTTCATGACCAGAAAGGCATTGAAGGACACTGGTATTAGTATGCCGCGAAGATAATAGAGAACTGCACGTGAGTCAACTTCGCCAACCCTCGGCGCTTTAATCCAATGTAACAACTAAGAATTCCGGAGCCCTATGCCGTGAATTCGCCGTCTGATGACACCGCAAGACCACGACGCTCTCATATGCTGGCAAAACAACCACGGAGGTGGACAAGGTGGTCGATGTGCACACTCCGTGTGAGCCACGCGTCGGTGACCGACGCGTGCTAACAGCTGACGAGGCGTCTCATGTTCGAAACAACGCCGGCGTGCATGGCAGATCCATTCAAAGAAAAACTGGGTGTGCCACCCTACCCACTGAGCGATGACCAGGGCCCCGGGTTCAGCAAGGACAGCCTTACTACGAGGCAAAATGGTGCGTTCGACCCTTCCCCGCGCAGCTTAATGTGCACGCATGGTTCGGACTTCCCTGCGGGTCGCGGGAGTTGCTTGATCATGCTGTATTCGGGTAGTCGTTTTAGAGCGCTCTGGAGCACTCCGGAAAGTGACTCCGTGTTCGGGTGGTCGAAATCGAGCGCTCGAAGTATGTTCGGTTGGTCGTCTCAGAGCGTGGTCCTCCACTTTGAGCGCCTCCGATTGCTGACTCCGAAGTGGGAGCGCCGCCGAAATCTGGAGGCGATCGGGTCACGTGACCCCGACCGCCGCGGCTCGCCCCGCTCGCCTGCCTAGTCGGTGGCGTTCGCTGAGGCCTAGCCAGCGGTTCGTTGTGGGAGTATTTCGACGTATTTGCATCTCGTGGTATTACTGAATTCATCTCCGCATCCTGTCGAAACGGAGACGGATACTGAGAGTAGGGGAACCGTTCCCGCTGCTTCTGCAGCTCGAAATCGAAGCCGAGGAAGACCGCAGCTCAGACGACGACGACTCGCACGTTTACGCGACCAAGTTCGCTGAACTGTTCTCCGCACCGCTTCATGTGTTCAAAGTGCAGGAATACGTTCGCAACTTTGTCTTGGAGCTAACGCGTCCGATCTCGAGGCCACCATTTGTTGAAACACCTTGACTGGCCTGGCTGTTTGCAGTTGCCGTGTTGGCCGCGCCGCGGCGCCACGGTTGCATGCTGCCCCAAGATCGGGTACGCGTTCGGTTGCGGAGCGGTGACTCTTGCTCGGATTGGGGGACGCGGCGCATCGGCGTGCTCCGAGTCGTAGTATCAGAGCGACCACCCGAATTCAGCATGACAGTGCGCTTGAGGGACGTCGTGAGCGGGCGCAGTAGCAGCTTGTAAGACGGTGGCCATGATACAGCCAGCACTGGCTTCCCCGCTGGAATCCCCGCTGTCACTGGCGCTCCCGGTAGTATCCGCCTCCTATTGATGCACCCAACAGGGCGTTTGGAATCATGATATAACAGCACAGGGAACCAGAAGAGGAGCAGAATTAGACACCGAACGAGCGCTGACTTACAACTGAAGGTTTATTAGGACAGAAAAACTCAAAAATGCACAGAGATGCGCGCGTACCATAAACACATTAAGAAAAATGAAAAGAACAAAGTGGAAAGTAGCCATCATCATGTCATCGCCAAAACATCGACTTCACAATGAAGCAGCTCAAGTGACGCCACACTTACCCATGCGTCAAGATGCTTACGGATTGCAAAAGCTTCGGCAATTTGTTTTGTGCGAGAATCACTGTGCGCAAAATTGACGATCGTGTGACCGAATTCCGCACTGCAGCCACGCGTGGAACAATGGGCCGACAAATGTGTACAAGGCACCCTTTTAAACGAGCTTTTATGCTCGCGCAGGCGAACATTGATGCAGAGCCCTGTCTGCCACACATACACTTTGCCGCACGACAGCGGAATGGAGTACACCACAATGCTCATGCGCAAACTCGACCCTCCTGACTTGTCAATTCAAGCACTAAGGTTTTGCAGCTTATTCTTGCCGAGAAGATGAAATAAACATTATATTTATTTGCAATCTTCTTAATGCGGAGGGAGATGCCATGGAGGTGCGGTATGACCACCAGCCTGTTAAGCTTCCCATCATTTTCCCTACGGGGTTTTTCTCGCGCATCAACGTGTTGAGAACTTTTTGTGAGGCGGAAACAAGGGAGTCATTGGGAAAGCCTGCGTTTTTGAGTCGTTCGACTTGACATTCAAAGCAAAACAAACCGAGTTGTTCTCGTAACGCGAATGGGTAGCCGTTATCACTCACCCGTATACAATGCTTCTCCGAGTTCGCTTGAAAATCTCTCAGATAAGATCATCACCAGTCGTACGGATGACACACGATTACGTTTACTTTAGTGCTTTTCCCTGTGGCCTTGGAGGAAACGATGGAGCATGTTTTTTCCTCCAGTTTAGCATTAGTAGCGGGTGCCCCTTCTAACTAGATAGTAAGTATTTTCATTGGTGTCAATGCTGCCAGTAACACAAAAACTTCTGAGAGCGTGTATGATTCACTAACGATATATTTAACCAGGTAGGCTAATTAAAAAAAACACTTTGAACTGGTCACTCGTCCAAGTATAAGCTTTCAATTGCGTAAAAAGTGTTATACTGCGTGTACTTGGAAGTATTTTGCCACATTTTTGAAGTGAGGTTATAAATGTGCGTGGCCATTACATGATTCCTTCAATTACTCGCGTCTGTTCGTTATTTCTAAGGTAATTGAACTTATGCTAGCCGTTAGTTTTGGTCGCGGGATCCTCGCGTGCACATATGAGAAACGTACTGTGCAGCGAAGTTAATTAGTAACGCTCTTTCTACAGGCTGTACGATTGAAACTGGAGGCCAACTGAAACCGGCGTTTGAATTTGCCGTCTTATAACTGCGGAACTTATAACTGCGGAACCTTGACAAACAAAGAATGCATAGCCGTTTCGTTGCCCGATATCGGCAAATAGGAAAAAAATGCAGTTACGGTTTTACCGAGGCTTTCCGCCTCAACTCGTGAAGTGACGTCTTGGGAAGAAGCCAATCACAGTTCCCCCTTGTCTGCACAACATGCCGGCATAGAACGGGCTCGCAAAGGGTCAGATAAGCGCTACGACATCGGCGCCGTGATGAAACTCACCCTGCTACTGAATAGGAGATGTCTTATCTCTGATACGACTGATCAACATGGTCTTTCAGTCAACAACGCGGGCGAGCGGCGCCGCCACAAGTAACCGAGTTTAAAGTAAACTGGGCATTTGTAAACTGTTTACGCTGTTTAGCACGAGTCTAAACTGTTTCCTCCAATAAACAATGCTGTTAACGTTGTTTAGTTGATTGGAAATGCTCCCCTTTGGCTTACTGCAGAAGCGTTCAACAGTAAATTGGCAGTTAAAGCTATGGGTTGATTAGAATTTACGAAAACACACCAGAGGGAAGGGTTACAAATGCGAAGCGGATATGATGCCGCAGTTTTTATGCTGCTTCTCACGTCGATAGCGTATAGTGTCTTACTTCAGTGCAGGCTGGCCGTAACATTGGGCTGGCCTGGCAGCGACAAGTTTACTAGGCACTGTTTTTCTGTTTGCTTGAGAGGTTTTCTGCCATTTGATACAAAAAATCAGCAGTGGTTTAGCTCGGCTATGCCAGAGTATACGTAGCGTGAGCTAAGGTTCAGCTGGCTATTCTTAGCTTTCCTGATTTTCTATAGGATTAGCTTGATTATCATGCTTACTGCTGCTTCAATGACATACACACGGTTGTTGCGACCGAGTGGGGGCACCCGATCCGAGCTCCGTGGCCTTCGACATACGTGTGGTAGCGTGTATGATGCGAGCGGCCAGCCGCTGTTGCAGCCGTGAAGAAGTCCAGAAGCCGTAGGCTAACGTAACTGTTTACTTCATAGCGAGAGGTGAGCCGAAGCCAAAGAACAATGCCCCGACGGGCGAGGTTACAATACAGGACTCAAGCAGAGCGACAGCATCGATTCGCTGCTCAAACAGGAATGGTTTACAACGCTTGCGGGGGTCTATTTATATCCAAAAGCGGTAACGGTCAACACGCAACAAGCTGCAACACGCCACGAACGTCACAGACACACACAACGCTCTTTCCAGAGTTCGTAAGCCGTTCATAGCCTCGGCGCACGTTGAGTCCGGGAGAGGGGAGAGAGGAGGACTCTGCTGAGTTCGCGGGGCCTCTGTGTCCTTGAAGAGCGTGGAGACGAGCCTCGCCGCCAGCCGCCGAAGTTTTGAAATGCGCCGAGAGCGAAGCGTCTGACGCGGCTTGTCGCAACTTGTCACCGACATGGTGGAGCCTGACAGCAGAAAGGCGCACGAGTGGCTTCGCCGCACAGCCGAGGAGTGATGCGGGGAAGTACTGCGGCGCTGGCCTATTCGTAACACGATATACACATTATGTGACACATGCATCTTTGTCAAGCGGCTACGGCGCAGCGTCACCAATCGCCCCAGAGCTAAGCTGCCTCCACAGGCGCAAGCCGGTGTTGCTGCGACGCACGAGCCATCAGTTCGACACCCGTCCACTCCTCGCATGATCATCAAGTGGACCAGGCCGCCATGTGCGGAACGGAGGTCGGAGAAGACGTTGGGGTGCGTGGGGTGTGGGAGAGACGCCGGGAAGTGAGCAACATTCTGTGCGCTGTGTGACGTCACTGTCCTTCGCGGGGGCGCAGCACGGCTCTCCAGGAGCCACGCGAAACTGTTCAACCTCGGCCAGTGTAGCTTACGCCACAAAAATGCTAGCGTCCGAAGAGAGGTGGTGGTGAAAAGATTTATTGAACTCATTTGGTGGGGGAAAAGCAGCCTCGATGATTGGGGTCCTCAGTCCAGGACTCCAATGGCGGACGCAATCCGGCGGGCCCGCTCGATCAGCCGTTGCTGGTCTTGGGGGCAGCGCTGGACAGAGCAGCCTCCCAGGAGGAGAGGGTGGGGATGCGTATTGGGGTCAGCCCGCCTGGTGGACGCGGACACTTCCATAAAGAGTGGTAGAGGGTGGGGGTGAGAATTCAGCAAAAGAGCGTGAACTTCAGCAGAGAAACTGGTTAGAAACCGTAAAAACAGCGATTAGGTCTGCGTTTTGCTACAATGGTTGCCAAACAACTGAAGCCCATTACGTCGATCGAAAACTTTTAATGGCAACGAATACAGCATGCAATATATTTTAAATATCCGGTTTGCAGCGGTACAGAACAATATACAGAAAGATCGTTTACCTCTAGAAAGTTGTTAATGTGACGTCACTGCTAGTCGCGCTGGCGACCGACGATCCGCGCATAGTCGCTTGCGGTGCGCCTCAAAATAAAAATTTCAAAGGCGCCTCTTAAATTCCTGAAGCAACGAGTTAGGAGGAAGAGGAGGAGGAATAACATTTATTTTTCTAAGGGAAAGGGGGGGGGAGGAGAGTGGGTGGTGGCCTCAGTCCAGGACGCCTTCAGGCCACCAGCAGCGATCGCCCGGGAGATCAGGTACTACTGATCGTCGAGCTGGAAGCTGGTCGTCCTGTGCTCCCACTGCTCCAATGTGGGTGATGGAATTGGGTTGGAATGTTTGACGCACTCCCATACGAGGTGATAGGTGGTGTTTGGTGTATTGCATGTTGTGCAGTTGTAGAGAAAAACAGTTGGTGAAATATGATGTAAAATTGCCATGTTGTAGTAAGTCTGTGTTTGGATTCGGCGCCGGATTCAATAGTCTTGTGTATTGAGTGATGGGTGAAGAGGAGGGCAAAGGAGACGCTCCCGGCGGTAATGATATAAGATGCCCGTGTATGTTTTTGGGACTGAATGGCTGTCCGAGGAGTTTGGAGGTGTGTCGTCGGCCTCCCTTGGGAATGCCCGGTGTAAAATGTCGAGGGCAGCGGCGTGAGCCTCCTCATTCCCGGGGAGGGAGGCATGACCAGGCGTCCAAACAACGTGTATGGTCGGGAGAGTTTTGGTGCGTTTTAAAAGTGTGAGCACATGCGGAGATATTCGTCTTGCTAGGTAATTCCGGCACGCCTGTTGCGAGTCAGTGATGACTAATTATTTGCTTTTTACTGGAGGTGGCCGCTAGGGCGATGGCTGTCTCTTCTGCGACATCGGTGTCGGTTGTTCGGACTGTTCCAGCTGAGATTGATGTCCCTTCGAAATTCACGACCACTGCTACCCGATCCCTGCAACGAGTTGGGAAAATGGTTTTTATGTATGTTCTTAAAAGGGCGTTCAAGCAGCAAAATTAAGCAAAGACAAATGCACTTTTCTCTTCACGAACCCTTTAACTTAGAAGAGTGTTACGAAAATCCAAGGCTTCTGTTAAGAGTCAGTAGTGCACATTTATGTGGACCCAGTTATTCCGCGCAAAATGTACAGGCTGGCCAGTGTCCACGTTTATCTTGAATGTTCATATGAGCGTGGTCTTGTGGCAGGTCTGGTCGTGTACTTCATTCTGGATGACTCAGACCCATGCGTTCAGTGAGAACCTTGGCGTTGTTGCATGTTGCATCACTACGGGCAAAAGACGAAGCGTTCGATGGTTCACTGATGTCGTACTAATTGAACAGCATTTTAAGTTAAATTAGGTCCTTCATGGGGGGGCGGGCGGCGGAGGAAAGAAAATCTAACTGCCCAGTCACGAACCCAATTAGTTTGATATTTTGGGTGTTTTTACCTTTCTTTAACGTTATTGCACGCTTCATAAATTATTAGGAACAATGAATATTTGCTGCAATGTTTCTTTTTATGCAACGAACTCGCGATGGGCAAGTTAAACAACCCCCATGGTGCGAAAGCTTTAAAATATTGCATTGGCCTGTTGTACCATACGCTGCCTGTATATAATGTTTCTTTTACATCTTTCTTGATTCGCATGACTATGTAGTGTGTATGCGTGAATAAAAGGCGTGGATTTTAGCCAGAATAAATTCGTATGATAATTGTATAGCGTGTCACGTACTATGCAATTCTAGATTTAACATTTTATTTTCGCTCTGATGCAACGTGTGAGAAAAACGTTTCTGCCACTCTTTGTTGCCCTCGTGTTAGGCTTAATGCCTTCCGTTCTGCAATGCAGGTCCATATTTTCAACCGCGTGGCAATGTTTTAACGTTACTGGCACATCGTAGAACCTGCAGGAGCTTTATGACCTATCCTTTGGTTGTGTGCATAGTACGCAGATCTCTGTTTAGAGTTTGAAAAGTGTTTTTTGGCTAACCTACCATAAGAATCTAAGTATATACCAAGTCACCCTGACCTTGTGGGTATCTTTTGGAAGATTAAGTCTTGTTCAAGAGGCTTCTTAATCCAAATGGTAGATACAGTCATAAGGAACATCCTTCCGAATAAATGATCAGCAACGTTCTGTGAAACAACATTCGGGACACATTAATACCTGTGTTGTTATTTCACATACAGCCTTAGTGTGCATGTTGCCACCATTCGTCATATTTAAAGCTTTATGTGGAGTGCAAGTTACCCTTGAATAAAAGGAAATTAAGAGGAACTTTTTTGCAAAACGAAGTGTCTTTTACTGAGAGGAACCTATGTGTAAGCATCAATAGTGTAGGAGGGTTGATTGTATCCTTTGATTTACTTCTGCCTGGCGGCGCGCGTCAGAATTGTGCGCGCCAGTGCCACTAGATAAGGTTACAGAGTATCACCAGTCTTTCCTCCCATTTTTCTGCGCCTCCGTCATGATCATTGGTCAGCTCGCATCACGTGATTTTTGTTTACTCCGCGACGGTTCAAGGCTACCCCCATTTTTTTGTTTGTGCATTTTAGTCGTACAACTCGTGATGTGGTCACAGCATTGTTTTCTCTGAGCAACAACAGTGTGTTTTTCATACAAGCCTTCGAAAAAGCGCTCAAGGTCAACGCGCACGCCCTCAAGCAACAGTAATCTTCGGGTGGGAACATCGGCACAACCGAGTTTCCTCCGTTTGGCATCAGATGCTCGGCAAACATAGAAAACCCTATTTTCACGTTTCGCTTCTCAAAATAACATTTTCGGCGTTCGCGTTGTTGTTCAACAATCCACAATTCCACCAATTGTATTTCTTTGTACAACTTCACTGAGTCACCTCTGCTTTTGCTCTGAACAATAAATTTAGAATAAATTACTTTTGAAGCTGCTACATGATAAAAACACGTTCAACACAACACTATCATTCAGTCGAATTCTAAAGGAACAGCACAGTTCGGGATTAGCGTACCTCGGTGAATTGAGTATAGCGCAGACGTGTGGTTTGGCACCATGTTATGCTTTGGCGCGATTGCAGTCATGTTAATAATTTGGGGACAAATTTGTGAAGGGGCTATTGGGCAAGCCAGAGTGAGAGTAAGACGTGGTGAGTATACTGTGTACCCTGCTTATGCGGATAATGTTTATTACCAGCTGTAAAGCTTCAAACTTAAGCACTTCTACTGTGTACATTGACAAGGTAATTATTTGTGCCCAACTACTAAAAGAAAGCACTACGGCGGCAGCATTGTAGCAAAATTGCAGTCATACATCAAACTCCTCCCGCATGATTTCATCTGCGGAAATTGTGTCTTTGGAGCAATCTTTTATAGAATGCAGTGCATTATCCGGCGTCGTTGTCTGTCGGCTTTTACTATTTTGCCCGAAATGTTCTTGTCAACTCCGCAACGACAGCCAGCATGACGTGATTTATGAGCGTTATTTTTTCGGCAAACTAAAGTGAGCGTCAACCAAGTTTTGTGAAAGCACCCTCTGTGCGACTTCGAATAATTTTAAGCACTCTTCATCAACCCAGGAATGTGGATAAGTTTAATAAATCAAGTTGACTTCACGTCAAACAGTTTTGTGACTGACAGCATTTTTTTCTCTGAAAATACCCAAATGGTAGGAGCAATGCGAGAGCCGGTGATAAGTAACAGACTTCCTGAATCCACAGTGCAATGCATTTCAAGTGGGCGTGGGCTCTCTGCTTTGAGCTCCGTACATTTAGGTCCAACCGATTTGGAGAAGAAGACAAAATAAAATTTGCGTCAACCAAGGATCGGTTGACGGGTACTGTGTCTGTAAGAGGTCCTCGCAGTTCACAAGTCCTTGTGTGGTTGCTGCCAGGTGAGCCCTCTTGACCAGCTTAAGTTGGACATGGAGATCTGAGGTAGCCAGCATGACCTCTGTAGATCTGAGGTTGCCAGCATTCCTTCTCAATGGTCAGGCGTTCCGGTCGAGATAGGAGTAAAGGAAGGAGTGAGAAAGCATTTCCAATTCAAATGGCAGAGGGTATAGAGCTGCAGCAGAGTTTGCAGGAAAAAAGGTGGGGTGGATAGCGTGGATCATGTTCGCTCGGTGTCCCAGTTGGCTTGCAAGCGACAATACGCAGTAGCGTTTTCCTTTCAGTTTGTCGGGGGCTGGAGGTACACCATGTGAGGCGGTAGAGCTGAAAGATGCAGGTGAAGTATATGTGTTACTCGTTATCTGGTGTAAGCCCAGCGTTATCTGGTGTAAGATTAAACCAAGCAGTGCGCCCTGCTTGATAGCAGCGCACCCCCACCCTTCTCGCGGTAAATCCGGGGAGGAGCCAAACAAAGTTTCATCATAAAAACTGCTCACTGATTGCTCGCAACGACGCAAAATTTCTTCGGAAACCATCTATAAACCATATTGAATGGAATACAGCGTGATGTTATGCAGGCGGAGGCAAGAAACATGGGGACGGCGCCATTCTAATGGCGCCATCATCAGAACCTCATCAGATGATGACGTTTGGTCATCAGAAAGGGAATATACTTACAAGAGGAAAAACAACGGGCAAAAAAGGACACACACTGCGCATGAGTTGACGTAAAGACAGACAAGAAAAGGAAGAAACGTGGTAACAACCACTGCACAATTAAGAACTCCGTATAGAAGCAACATCCTTCGGTTGGAAAACGACACTTGCCTGGCGAACATGCGAACACGCTCAGTAATGTGGAATGCTTCGACAAATTCCCGTGCAACCTGCCCTCTGTGTTTCCATAACACAGCGAGACAACAAAAGGAAGACAAAGCAAGAAATTCGATGGGAAATAAAATTGGGTAGATTTGGATCCTGGAGGGATCACAACCAGGGAAACCCAGACCGATATGAAGAAGGCGGCGTCACTGTAGGCGCCACCTCATGGCTGTACTAACAGTTTTGCAATATGCGCAGTACGCGACACTTGCGCTTAAAATTTACTTTATGTGACGTATATGGGAATGGAGCCTCAAACGCCTCTAGCAGCAGCAGCAGCAGCAGCAGCAGCAGCAGCTGTGAAACAGGGTCGTCCCTAGCATGACGGCGTTAAAGAGGGGCGTGAGCGGCGCAACGCGGCGAAGATAGCCAAACTAGCGACCGTCGCAGCGTCAAGGGACGTCAGGAAAGTTCCCACAAATAAAACCAAGAGCGGAACCGCGAACATGGTAAGAGATAAGCAGGAGGTTAGACTGTGAAGGAGCTGACGCTGCTGCAATTGTACTACGACGCTTCTACATCAAAAGCAGCTGGGAGACAACTTCGACGATACGCTTGGTCACAAAAGATGGCCCGCAAGACGTACAATCTACAGGTCAACAGAACCGATCGCCAAGGTCACTTGCAATACATCAGGGTGGCGCACACAATTCCGCTATACTCGCTCGACAATGCAACACTAATTCGTTCGCAGTCACTGCATGATAGGAGTTGTCAGGCGTCCAAATAATATTAAGAAAACAACAGTAGTTCTCACTCTGTGTATTTCGCGACATTATGCGAATTTTTTCAGGAAGGTGCTTTCTCGGTGACATGGAAATACGAAGATCCCATCCCTTCAGATCTCACAGCCCCTGCATGCAGGTGGTTTGCCGCCCCGCCCAGAGAAAAGTTTTCTTCGAAAGGTTTGTAAATGTGGATCTTGATCTTTTACCATTTATATCACGCGAGATGTGAACATACTGCCAGTTGCCAGCAGGGCAACGGTCAGGGCCGACATGTCGCACCGTTTTCATCTCCAGCGCTCTGACCCCTCTGAAAGGACGGGTCTCATTGCTTCTTATGTACGGAAAGCAAAAAAAAAAAGTTTAGTTTTAGTATTGCCCTTTGTCAGGGCGCTTGATTTTATTCTTCATTTTTACAATCTCTTTGGCTTTTTAAATGCCCTAGAAATTGGTGGAGCTATGCTTTTAGCATTAAACTCCTGTTGCGATTATGGCATCCAGTTCAACGTGTTATAAAATACCTTTAGCGAGAATAAACGATCCCGAGAATTTTCAGATTTGTAGTTCGAGGTTACCGTTGAAGAAAGTCGGTAAACTTTATGGTTGGCGTGAAGCTTAGGGCTTATCACCTGAGTTCCCGAACAGATGTTTTTCTTCTTGACACTTAACTGTTTCTTCGGTAAAGTTGCTAGATGTGGTCACCAAAAGAAGTTTTCAGCGTTCCCAATAAATAGCCTTTTTTTATTAATGGTATTCGGGACAGAGTAAGAGGGGGGGTGGCACCAAAGAGGGGGAGTTGAGGCTAAATGCGAGCTGCGTCTATGCTGAGGGATGGTAAGAAGGAGGGTATTGAAGCCTGAGCTGGGATGGTGATATAAAAGTCGAATACATCAGGAAGGGGCAGGAGGGCAGGAGGAGGGTGCGGGGATAGAGACAAAATGAACATATTTAATTTCGATCTTAATTGTGCAGGATGATGAGAGCACTGGGGGGGGGGGGGGGTAGTCCGGGGTGAAGCCCTGGTCCTTGCTAGCTACTCGTGCCCTCTCTCAGCATGTGCTGGGTCGAGAGGTCCGAGCTGGACAGCCGGTCGAGGTTTCCCTGCTTCGGGGAAAGCGTTCGGATTGTAAGTGCGCGGGCAGCGGCGTGTGCCACCTCGTTTCCTTCGTGGGAATAATTTATCCCGAAAACCAGTGTAGAATGGAACCACCTCCCTCCCACCATCGCTGCCATCATTCACAACACTCCTTGTTGAGTCGCTCTTTTTTGTTGTTGTTCTTGATTTCTGATTGTATGCTGTTTTTGCAAAACAACTCCGTCTGATGTTTTGTATCTTACCACTCCTTTCTGTTATGCCCTAGGGGCCTTGAAATTATTTTCAATAAATAAATAAATAAATTGCCTGAGGTCCACAGAATGTGTATGTGGAGGTATGCTTGATGTACGATAGGATCTTGAGCACTGAGGGAGGGATGCGGCCTATACAGTAGTTGCGGAAAACCTGTTGCGGGTCTCTGCGGATTGCCATGTAGTTTAACGAGACCGTGGTGGCTGTAAGAGCTATGGCTGTCTCTTCAGCCGTCTTGATGCATGCGCGGAGAAGGGTGAAGGTGGTAATAGCCGATCTGGAGTCGGCGACAGCCAGTTAGTGAGCGGGACAAGATGTGTACGGAACGTCCGTCTATCGGGTGTCCGGCGTGGGACCGTATTTGACATATTTGACAGGCATTTTATTCACGAGCTTATAATTTTGTAAGTTACGATGCCACGGTTGCTGTTTCTCCCTCGCATCTCGCACCTACAAGTGGGTTTAGTGCCAATAAGGAGCAACCTGAATTAAAAACAGTGGAGCGAAATGTTTGACTGAATTGCTAGCGGAATTCGGGAATCTGTCGCACCTGACGTTCGGTTGCGGAAAGTACGCGAATTAAAACCTTGTTTATTTCATTCCTATGGCACCATGATTTCCTGCAGAAATTCACCGTAAAGTTAATTTTATGCATCATGCGATTTTTCCGAGTAACAGTGCATGGACACTTCAGGAAAGGTGCCATACACAATACGGAATGTACGAGAATCACAGATAACAGATAAGTCTAATTGAGAAAAAAGCAATACCGTAGTTTCCAAGAAACCACATTAGAAAAGGTAAAACCTTTCTGTCAACACTCTCAGATTCCATAGCCTGAAACAAATTACACAATAACTGTCACGTAATCAAACTTTAAATCAAGCATTCATGTCTGGACCAAATCATTAGTGTTTTATGCCCTCCAATGCACACATTCTCATCAAAATCTTCGCGCCAGAATTAATTCAGAATACCACACGAAAGGCAAAGTTCATGTCAACGCCCGCATCACTTCGTCCACAGGTAATTTTGCTACAGCTCATTGACCATGTCACACAACCAGTGTAATTTTCCTAGAAAAATTGTTCGCATGGTTTTAGTGGCAATGTGTATGACTGCGTCGCAGAAACAGCACACTGTTAACTATGATTTGTTTGTTTTCATCAACAGCTGTGGGGCTGTAGCAGCGGGACCAGGCTGCTGGATACAAAGAGGACGCGGGTCTATCCCGCGTGCTGCCCACGGCCCGTGTGCGGAGAGAAGCGTTGAGGAATGCGACTAGTAGCTGCGGGATGCTTCTTCTGAGAATTTGGCATTTGCAAAACTACACGCTGTTTTATCAGGCCTCATCAGATATTTTGAGCTTGCCTTGTTTTCCGAGGAACTGGTTTTACAACCCCAGTTTCTAGTGTTCATAAAAGATTTTGCTTGAATAAAATGCCTGGATTTTTGTGTATTGATCTACAACACAAACAGGATCCGCCCGCTAAGAAACTGCTAACCTAGTTTCCTGTTTAGTTACAAACTCGCGTGATTGCCTTAAGTATTCAGACGGCGGACCAGTATAAAGCTATATTGTTTACCACAATCGTCCACTCATCCTTAGGCATTTTTACTCCGCTTCTTCATTTCACCTGGATTACATATGCTTTGTGGCATTGAAAGAACAAGCCAACACAGGCAGAGTCTGTTTCTTTCCTTAATCTTCAGATGCTGCTAAACTAGGTATGCCAATATATTTTCGTAAATAATGTTTTTTGTTTATATTTTGGCTTCGGGTTATTCCCGCCATTGCGATAAATTAAATGCCTTTTGGAATTTTATTCCTTCTCTTTGGATTTAAATATATATTTATGGTCTTTTTATCTTGGTTAATCGAACATTGGAAGATTTTAACTACTTTTATTTCAGTTAGTGTGTTTATAGTTGTTTTTCGCTTGTGCGTTATTTTTTTGCGCCGTGGACGATGGCTGCCAGCTTTGCTGCCAACAGAATAATCAAACGACCTTTTCTTTCGTTTGGTTATACGTTTGTTACTTGTTGTTCTTAGTTTTTTTTGCGGTCGTGTACACTGAGATTATTGCCAGCATTGAATGCTTTAGGTTCGACAATCGCAAAGTCTTGGCTTCTATTACAATAAATCTCTTAACTTCACCAATTACTAACAGGAGACATTCACCGTTTGAAGAAGGGTGCTAGGCAGAGAATGCTGAGGCGTTAAACGTGTGTAAGCGGGATATAGTAAGCTGCAAAATTCTTAGCCGTCAACTGGGCCTGTGTGCCGCATTATTGGTAATACAGTATGCAGATATGTGGCGTTCATGCGTTCGCAATAAGAATCAATTTCTGCTTTTCTCGAGTCGCTTAAGAATCAATTTCTGCCTTTCGAGTCGGTTTCTTCTCAATGTTTAAGAAATCAATCGCCACTTTCGCCTGGAAGCGAAAACAGCGAAAACACCGCGCGTTAACTCGAACCCGTCGACGTCGCCAATCCAAGGCCGCCTACCATTAAAAGGCCGTTATAAAGGAAAGTTCATGCGCAATAAAGAAAAAAGTAATGAAAGTGCTAATTTTATACCAAAATAAAGAGAAAAAAAGTATCCAGCCATTGATATGGTTGCAAATTGCCCAGCGAAGCTATTGCGCTTTCATTGTATTACATGGGATCAAGAAACGTTATATGATTGTCCGGGCCGCAGTCCACACAAGTGCGTAACAGTGTTTCGTCCTACAACCTGACAATGTCCACGGTATTGGCGGCGGTAGCGGCTGTGCAGCGTTTGAAGCGGACTCTGTCCACACCCCCGCGTTGAGACTGCTGCTGCATCTATTTATTTCAGTGGTTCTAATGCAGCTCCGTGCACCAAAGCCGGCATTTCCACAATCTCCCGCGCCTGGGCTGCTGTCGCATCGTACCCTTCGGCCTTTTTTCGGCATACTGCAGGGCAGAGCATCAACGTCACGTTCTACCAGCCGTCTCCGCGCTTCAACTGCTAGACCACCTCTCCCTGTCTTCCCACCAAAATATCTGCGCTCTGGTGCGTTCTGTTCGAGGTACGCTTCCCTGCTCGGGAACCCCCGGGGCCCGGAATGGGGGAATGCATACACGAGACCGAGCTAGCTAGCTTCGTCGTAAAGGTTAATACCTGCAGCTGCAAATAAAGCTTTCAATTTGTTCGAACTTTGCATTGTTATTACGCAGTCTTTCAAATAAACCCAACTACATGGCTCCTTTAAATAAGGAAGGAATTGTGCGTTGGCTTTCCCATATGTTTCTTATATTGACTTATTCGGCCTAGTAACACGGCACTCCGTACTCTCTTTTAGGTATGTAGCAAACATCGTATCACCGGAATGTCTTCTTGTAGTGGTTATTTTCCGGTAATATTTACATAGCCGTTTGGTTAGGCTTAGGCGATTTTCGAGAACAACCACAATTTGGTACTTGATAGATTATCCAAAAAAGAAATTAGGTTCTGCTTGTTACCCTAATGCACACCAGTGCAATGCCAGGAGCCAGTTCTGGAATGTGAAGATGCCGCATGTCCGATGACGGATGCATGTCATTCACCGCATACTCTTCTTGTGGCTCAGCAGCTATCTATTAGGGGCACGCATTTCTGACACATCTCAATTGAAAGCCGTTGCTAGTGATTCAGCAGCGATCCGCAAGCGAGGTCATTAAAGACGCTTCGGTGGGCATCATGGCTGGGTCAGCACTGATGACTCGTCTAATCCATAAGCGAATGTCTCATGAGCGCTACAAATCAGTTTTTGATATCCACCGAACCACCGATACCTTACGATTGATTCACTTGTGTGTCTCTGTTGGGTCGCCTGCTGGTCCTCCGGCGACAACAGTGACACCGCTAGCTGATCCGCCAGCAGACGCTCCAATGGTCAAGCAGGCACTGCTGCAATGACCTGATTCAGATGGCAGACCAACCCACCTGCAGACAGACAGACAGACAGACAGACAGACAGACAGACAGACAGACAGACAGACAGACAGACAGACAGACAGACAGACAGACAGACAGACAGACAGACAGACAGACGGAGAATTGAACATTTCACCACGTGCCTACAATCGAAAAACTATCGTATCGAAACAGAAGCGTAGGAACACTACGTGCTCTTTCTGACACTTTTAGCTCTGCTTGCATCCTTGTAGGCAACTGAAGCAGGCCTTGCTTACGCAGGCCTCGCTGAGGGGATAGAAAGTGGCCCAGAATACAGACATTTTTTGTTAAAATTCCGTGCATTCTTTATGCGCTAGCTGGGAGAGAAAAGGAATGCGGGCGCTAATGATTGCGGCGCACCTGTTTCGCACCGTCGTACCGTACGCCAGCGCCCTACGTTTTACCTGCGTGTGCGGAATGACAGCTACCCTGTTCAAAGAGAGCTAACGTTTTACGTCAATTTGCAGATGCAACTGGAAATACTATTGGAAAGGCTTGGAGCGATATGGCCATAGCAGAAGTTACACAACTCAAGGAAATAATTACAAATACCAGAGTACAGAAAAAATCACAACCGCAGGAAAAAATTTCAGATTTTACAAAGAATGCATCATCAGTTTAGATGCGCCACTATCCCACACTAGCTCAACACTAGCTTAACTAGCTTATCAGCTTAGAGGTGCCACTAGCCTCGCACCTTGCCGCTTTACCCGGAAGCGCTAAGGCAAGGAGGCATCCTTTGGCACCGCAGTATCCAGGAAGCTACACACGGAATTCCTTGAATCCAGCTGATTTGAAGAGCACTTTCTTCGAGCGCGGCCCACAGCCTCAGCTCATCCCCAAGCCACTAAGTCACTTAGTTTTAGCCGCCTTCTCTGCCTTGAAGCAGCTTTGCCGCCGCCATGAATCTGTGAAAGATGCTATCGCAAGGGGTGGAGCTGTAATTGAGACACTACTGCTGGATAGGGATACGCTTACCATCGAGATTTGCTCGCACATTCACCCCACCGCAGCCGGGTCATCAAATACAAATACAACAGAATAAAATCTCGTGCCATGTGCATGTGTGAGGAAATCGACTACGACGATCTCGATGCCGACAGGACCACTAGGTATATCAGGCTAAAGTAGTAGATATCCACACTTGCATCAACTTCGCCGCGCTTCTTCCCTACGCCATTTCTAAGAAACCCCGACCGTCAAGCTGCGACTCTGCCGCCATATGGTACCGCAAAACCACGAAGCTCTCGGGTGATGGCAAATAAACCGCGAAGGCCGACATAGTGGGTGAATGTGCCCTCTCAATCGTGCGTCGGTGACCAGCACGTTCTCACAGCTGAGGAGGTGTCTCATGTTCCGACCAATACAGACGTGGATGACGGATCCATTCAGAGAAAAACTGGGTGTTCCACGCTGCCCACAGAGCGATGGCCAGGGCACCGCTACCTCCTAGGACAGCGTGACCACAGCGCAAATGGTATGGCCGACCATTACTCGCTATACTTGATACGCACAAACTGTTCGGACTGCACGGCCGGTAGTGGGCGTTCGCTCGTTCGTTCCTTACTGACCGAGTGCGTAGGTTACGTCGTGAGTGGGCACCGTAGCCCCTTTCAAAACGATGGCATGCTATAGCTGGTACTTGCTTCTCCGCTGGCGCGTCCACTGGCATTTGCACTTCTAGTAATTTCCGCCTCCAATCGATGCACTGAGCAGGGTGTTCGGATCACTTGAGCCACCGAAGAAACCCGTTACCAATGGCCTCGTTAACAATATCAGAGCAACTTCGATGGCTCCGCCGGGCGGCCCCCTGTAAGTTCCGGGACCGCCACATGCTGCCCCGATCGTCGTTCCGGAGGCACGGTGGTTCAGCTGACGATTATGATACATACAGCTCACTAGAACGTCGAGTGGTAACCTGTAAGCAGCTACTAGCCATGGCGCCCTGCGCCAACTACGGGAATTATAGCACACAACTCATTTCGAGAATTCAAGACCATGGAGTGAGCTCAAAAAGTGGAGACCGTGGCCCTACCAGAGTGAATTCCCACATGATCTCGGTGGCTGCGTCACCAGGGGGTGACCATGAGGGCTATTTAGCCTACTGATATTGAACTCATGCCCAAAAATCAACCAAACGATTCGGTTGACGGATTAGCGCAACTATGCCATCTGCCAGCTTAGAATGCACGATTGCGATGGCGAAGAGCAGTCCGACGCCTACAACGAAGCTATCCGCAAAAAAGCTCGGGCAGTAGGGGAAAAAATCCGCTGAAATATATGATGGTGACCTCCCCGTTACTGCTGTTTCTAGTGTTATGCGTAGTTAGTGCAGCAGCCCACCATCCGCGGCAGGCGTTACTACACTGGTCTACTACTGGCGAGCGAGCCCACCGTGGGCTACTTCGTGGGGATTCTAACGTTTCTACTGCCACCATATTTCCACTATTTGAAGCAGCACATCATGCAGTGGAACGAAGTTTTCCAGAAGATGGCCTTCATATTTATAGGGATAGCCATCTGGTACTCACTCTTCGAGTGTTGTTGAAGCAGCCGTTTTTGAACACGGCATGGGTGGAAGCTCTCGGCCGTTTAGTGACAGGGTGATTCTGATGCGAACATTGTTCAAGAAGGGACAGTCGGAGCCTACTAAGACTTCTGAAGCGGAAGCTATCAAACGGTCATCCACCGTACGATCGAGAAAGGCTCGGTGCCAGCGGCTTCCGAATTCAACTAAGGGATGCTGTCGTCGAGGGCGTGAATCACTGTCACCTTCAAGATCTTGTATGTGGTGCAGCTCGAGGAAACTTCTTAGAATGTCCTAAATTCCGTGCTCGAACTCGGCGTGGGCAACGGGATACTCACGGTGGTTTCAGCTCCAGAAGTACTTTCACATATTTTTTCTGCTGCCAACTCGTCGTTTCGCTGCGCCTGGACTTCATGGTATAAACGCTATCTCTTACAGCCTATTTTTCTACAGAACATGAGTGAATTTGCTGTAAAAACCTACAACATCCCATTTAGGTTCGTAGTACTGGGCGTACTCACCTTGTCGGCTGTGAGAGTGTGTTGAAGATGATAATGAATAAACCAGTCAAGGCTGCACAGGCACTGATGCACGAGGTACCTTGCCCCTCAGCCTTATGGCAGTTGTGGCCGATCAGCGCTCCAATCGGGTGACCGGCTCATTAGCTCCTGCTCTCTAAGTCTCTTTTTGAGGCAGTGATATTAGCACGGAAGTAATCCTTAAAAGTATTTCCACGTTGGATGGTTGGTGCTTACTACCGCGGCGCATCGGGTGCACTCCGCAAAAGTTTGTCTCCTATACATTATTGGCGTTGCTGCAGCTTCTACGAGCATGTTGCTCTTTATAGTTCATTTGATTTAGACTGTGTCTGCAGTGCCGTCCGATGGCATAAGCAGTCTTAGAAAGCAACGTCCGCAGGCATTTCGTTAAAAAAAAGTGCCGTGTATGGCATCACTCACCTCTCTGCTTCGTAACTTAACGTATACCCTAACACAATGACAGAAATAATCTAAAGAGAACCTGTAACACTTTTTAATCGTGATCATCAACAACAACGGCCTACTTAGGCCCACTCCAGGGCGGATACCTCTCCTATTTTATCTTTTTTTTTCGAATCATAAAGGCTTTCAGACCGTTATAACCAAACACAACCAGTACTTAGAATAGCAGGTCACAAAGTACCTCAGCAAAAAATTACTTCTCTATGCCCATCAGATAATTTAAAAACATTCTCAATAAAATTCTCTCTTTCCCGGTCCTGCAGGGAAAGAGAAGGAAGCGCAGGGAAGTTCTGCAAGTGTGTGTGGCCACCTGACAAGGAAGCATCACGAGAAATAGTCAACGGGGTCCCTATTCAGGAACCCTTAGGCCAGATCACCACCCCTGCCGTGGCCTAGTACTTGTTGTTCCTGGTATTCCTGCATGGGCTGCTCCTGAGTGCACTGGCCAGCCGACCTTCAAGAGTGACGTCTGGCGTAGACGTGATACAGGAACCGTGCCACGCACTGAAAGGCTGACGAAGGCCCGACCAGCGTGATTGGCGAGACTAAACCGGCGTGTCCTGGCGCACGCTGACGAGTGCCTCTTCCCCGTGAAAACAGAGACTCCTCGCACCGTAGTCCTGAGGTACAGCAGTGAATTGCAGATATCACCCGCAATGCCTGTTCCCATTACCGACATAAGCGGCAGCCCTCGCTGGGTCGTCGTATATTGTTAGACGCTTGCGTGCCATTTTAGGGGCAAAACCCCTTAGGGGATGGGACTGTTGGCCTCTCCTGCCGCCGTAGTATTCGTCTTCTCATGTAGTCATGGTACCAAAACACCGGGAAACTCGTGTTCGCCTCGCGCTAGTACGTAACGCGTACTAAAACAACACCGAGACGCTCGTTCACGCCTCGCGCTAGAGAGCTTCGTGCTTCAAAGACAAGAGACTTTTACAGCGAAGCTGTATACCTCTAGCCCAAACGGTTTCATCTCCGTTGGCAAAAACTGCCAAGCCTGCCAAGAATACACTTATGCTTCGTCCGTTCTTAGGTTTCACGTTAGTGAAGATGGCCCAGGATTTTTTCTAAAGGCTGACTTTTCCTAACTCTAAATTCCAGTCTTTCCCCCATATTCTTATGTCTGTCTGTTGTTTTCTTGAGTATAGCTCTCTTACGTGTAGTTTGGAGCAGTTGCTTTTCATAAGCGCGAAAATAAATGCAATGTGAGCCTCGCAAAGTTCAAGTTTTCTTTGTTGCGATTCAGCGGGGCTTGTTACCGGTGTCCTCTCTCACAATCATTTATGCGCATTCAAGACTGAGGCATACAAAGAGTTATACGTCATCGGAAGCCTTTCGCGCGTGCGCCGGATGTCGAGTAAATCTGCCTGTCTGAAAAAAAAATAAACCCATTGGCTGCATCCCTCTTGACCAACAGGCCGACCTAACCCATATTTTTTCAACACTAAAGATGTATCTTCTATACCCAAATGCAGTGTTAACTGAGTGTTCCCGTTCCTTTGATATACTTTTTGTTGGCGCGTGCTCTACTTACCAGTCCCAACATGCATCGAATACAGCAGGTCCTTCAACGCGGCTTCAAAGTCTTTTATAACATTTTTTGTCAATTTTTAAAAGTAAGTCAACACACTCCAAAACGAACGAGAACGACCTCACATGCCAGCCGAACTCCAAAAAGGTATCACAATATGATTGCTCCACCAACAAAGTGTAGTGCGAACATCGTATTTTGTCGCTTTTAATTGGTTTTTGTTTCCTTAGACACCTGTTTTCTTTGTTTTAAATCCGCTGCATGGATGGAGTTTCGTTTTTGTAATCACAAAATCATTTGCCTGTGCAATGCGCCTGGCCGTTTGTAAACAGCCACCGATGCCAGAAGCGTAAACAAAGTGAGCCTGAGTTTGCAAAGTGCCGTTTAGTGAAAGCAAACCCGGTCAGGCGAGAATAGGCGAGAATTCTGACGGTCAAGGTTTATGCTTTATTTGTTCGGGCGATATATACTGCATCGAGAGAGAACAATGGCACATCGACGTTTCCCTGCCTTTTTATATATTTATCCGAGAGAAGGAGGAAACGCGTTCTTTTGGAGTGTCCCCAACGAATAGACAGAACGAACAATGGAAATACATACGTCGGTCTTTTTCGCAGCCTAATCTTTGCCGCGTGTTGCTTAGGAGTTAAAAAGAGTGTTGGCAAAGGGGCAAGTTTCTGCCATAGATGTGCGTTATTGTTTGCACTGCGGCATTCTTCTGCACTCTGCAGAGGAAACAAGGAGGCTCTCAAGATTTTAGATTACACTTTGTAGTTGGTTTGAAAATACGCGGCAATGCGATTAAGTTCTGTTCTTTGCTGGTGATTTCATCGATTATTTTTCTTTCCTTCTTGGACACCTCTGAAGGATACACTGCTGTAGCTCGAGTGCGGGTGAGACGTGGTACGTTTCAAATTTTCTTCTGAAACCTACTTTGCAGCTACCAAAGGGGATTCATATGATTCTCTGTACATGCAAGGGAAATTTTGTAGATCTGAAAGGTTTCTAAATATGACAAGTTGTGTTAACATAAAATTGATTTCCTCCACCCTGGACCATTGACACTGAGATTCGTACTTGGACCATGGCCTTCCCCTCCGCTGAGTGCAAAACCTTGTCCGCGCTATTCGAATTTCTCCAGGACATCGGTGTGTCAAAGAAATTGTAGCCGTCCCTTCAAATAAAAAAAAAACTTTTAACTCAATGCCCTGAAGAAGGATCTATTTTTTAATTTTTATTTCTCTACTGCTACTTTTCTTACCTTCTCCTACTACCTTTTTCCCTCTCCTACTTTCCCCGAAGATTAGCATGTCGGCGAACTGATGTCGGCAAACCTCTCTGCATTTTCCTCTTTGATAAAGAGTGTCTCTCTCTCTCTCTTATTGGTGTGTAGTATTGACGAGAGTATTTAGAGCCTGCTGACTCGATCACACAACTCTTTAAGAATAATTTTCGCCATCGCTGTCTGGTGTGCCCTTTGCGTCTATTTGTTTGCAGCGTTTCAGATAAAATGGTCTGTACAAGCCATAGTTAGAATTCGATAGGGCCTGAAGTGCTGTCATGAGTATATTGGGTGCTGCATCCCTGGCACTTCAATTCTATAACAGAAAGAAGTCTATCATTTACGTTGCATACCATAAACTAAAACACATAAAACTTGTTTGAAATACAAATATTTTAAAGCTTCTATGCATCGAACGCTCTTAAATGTTAGCCCTTGTTTGCCTTTCCTCTTTATTCTTCTTTACTATTAGTTCTAACCGACTAATCGTCCTAGAATGAGGTGTTAGGCACGTTATTTCTTGCGCATGTGTAATCTTACCAACTCTACTTAACCGCATTATTCTTCTTTCGCAAGTGCTTTGATGCGCCTCTACACTGCCTGAAATTACGTATTTCATCCTCAATCTGCTACATCGGCAATATTTTCACAATAAAATCAACAAGGCACACATGAGTAGTCTTCCTCGATGTGAATTTATAAGTTTTATTAACCGGTCAGGGCCTTAGTTTGGGACAAATCTGATACCAGAAGTGCAAGGTCATGTTGGAAAAAATAAAGATGAACAAGGAACCTGACACAGAAAAGCGTCATTTTCGAGTACCAAAGAAGTGCGAGAAATTGGAGGCGGTGTCTGCAAAGCACAACGTAAAAAAGCCGAGCATGCGCGAAGATCGGCATCATCCGCGTTTTTGTAAAATAGTGCACCCGTGTGTTCCAAGCAACCAAAGAAGCCTTATGCAAGTGAGTAGAAAGGGTTTAAATGCACAAAAAAGAGGGAAACGAGAACACAACGAAGAAGAAAGGGAGTTAAGGCGCCGCATTTCACTCCTTTAAACCCCTTTTCATCGATGTCGAACAAACTGGACCACATCAAGCTTTTCCTAGCCTTATATACAACATAACCATTTCTTATAAAGTCGCAAATCATACTTCTGGGCCTCTTCCTGTATAGAACAACCCCCGTTCTAGCATTTACGTTTGAAAGTATGCGGCGTGCGCATGGCTTTGGTATCTGGCACCACGACGTTTTATAAATATAAATATTTTTGTCATTATAGGAATGTGCGTGTACAAACGTGTCAGAATACCAGACGACTCTGACCTCCACCTAAGTCAGCCTTGCGAAATGTGGAGCTGCAATGCTGATGGTCATACGCTGGAAATCACTGGGTGAGTACCCTTCGCCACATTATTAGCCGGCAATGTGCTCAGAAGTATTCCTTCAAACAATTGGCTGAAAACTATGAAGAATACATTGTCGCATATTCAATTGACAGTGATGCATTTACAAAATATTTATGTGGTTAAAATAGAACCGACAAGTGGGAACCATTCCCGGAAAATATAAAACCAACCTGCTCTCATCTCTTTCTCAGCACCTTATCTTCTGGGGTCTGATCTTCTACACACACATAAGCTATTCTATCTCTTTTTGGTAGCAACTATCCCACCAAATTTCTCACCGCCGTGAAAAGACCACAAGTTCCCATTTATGTTCTCACGTTATTTTTTAGAATTCCCGCGACGCCAGCTATTATGCAATCAAGTCAATCATTCCAAAGTACTACAAGGTACCATTTGTAGATTCCGTAAGCTTTGGTATCTTAAATTCAGGCTGAATTTCAACGGGACAACCGCCCAGAGAATGTAAAATAGCTTAAACCTCTCCTATATAAAAGAAACAGAAAAAATACCCCAGAACGCTACCGCCAACTTTTAAAACACCCGTTTTCGTCATGCTGCAAGAACATGTAGTCACTTCTCACGGTAAAATTTTATTATATTACAAAAATAAAATATTACAAAACAGATTTCAATGCAATTCTTTTGAATACATCCATTTTGTTCTTTTGTCAAACAGAATTTATTTTTTTTTGTAGTGGCAGCCTGTTGCGTTTTTTAAACAACCTAGACGCCGAAGCGTCAAGGTTCTCCATTTAAAAGATTTTTTTCACTTTAGGAACTCGCCTGTGCTAATGCGTGGTTTCCTCATCTGTATGGCAAAATTGTGATTTTGGCCGGTCAAATCACTTTTGGTCATGTTTATTGTGTGAATGCATTCCCTCTTGAACAAAGATTTTTTGTTTTATTCTTCCGCTAGTACAAAACCTCTCATTCGTCCCAAAACTCGTCCATGTTCAATTCATTGGTTGATTCATTTCTTCATTGGTTGCTTGAGTGATTGATTCATAATGTTACAATTTCCCACTGTTTTTGTGAGAGTTACTCAGTTTAGAGGGCTCGATCTTTAATAAAAAGTTGTTCCGCAAATGTTGCAGCCAGTATCGAATGTTGCCAGAGTTTACAAAGCAGGAGACACAGAGAGCATAAATAACTTCCAGCCAATACCCACACTTTCTTTGTTTTCCAAACGACTAAATAAGAATATTTTATTTTCTATAAAGAATTTTTTCTAAACACCGTATACTCACTGAAATCCAACACAGATTCCGTCGGGGAAATTAAGCCCACCTACACAGCAGCACTTCCACAAATAAAGAACAGATCCTAAATATTCTTGGTATATTTATAGACTACAGCAAACCTTTTGACTACCTAAATAGCAACATATTGTTAAACAATGGCCCAGCTTGCACTAGTTGTGCAAGGCTAAAGAAGCAGCACAGCCGGGGCCCCGCTCCTTCGTCGGAGACCCGGCTGTTGCTGCTCTCACGGATTTCCTAGCTTGCCGCGGTAAAGACTCTATGAATGGCAGGCCCGGATCGTTTTGCCCGCAGCCTTTTACATCTCTCCCAAGTTTACCGAATTCGCACGCGCTAGAACTCACGGCGACCGTCTTCGCAAACTAGGAGTCTGTTCTCCCTAGATTAGGCGCGAACGCACATGAGCTGGCGATGAATACAGCATGCGAGAGATCACGCCAAGAATGCTGAGCAGAGGGTTCGCAAAATTTGAGCTCGCCCGCCGCTTCTCACAAGGCCCGCACACTCACGTGCATAGGTATTTTTTTGCTAATTTTGGGGAATTCCTTACCTGCGCAAGCCCCCGTGCAGGTCTGAACGACGCCGGGCTCTCCTCGCGAGGGGCATGTTCGTGGGCTCTTCGTATTTTAAAGGTTGGCTATTGGCGCCTTTTGTCGTGGTTGTCGTCGTCGTCATCGTATTTGTCGTTCGTCTTACGTAGTCACGCCACTTAAACACCTGGAGACTCGTTTACGCCTCACGCAAGAATGTAACGCGAACTAAAAAAACACCGGGCACTTGTTTACACCGCGCGCTAGAAAGCTTCGTGCCTCAAAGACAAGAGAATTTTACAGCCAAGCTGTATGGCTGTACCCCCAATGGTTTCCTCTCCGTTGACAAAAACGCCAAATCGCCAAGGGTACGCTTATACACTGGATGCTTCGCCCATCACCAGGTTTCACGTTAGTGTAGATGGCCGGCGATTTTTTTATTGGTAATTTTTTCTCGTAACGCTGGACGGCGGAACTATAAGCTGAGACGCTCTGCGGGTAAAATTATATGGATATGGTGCCCTTGGTGCTGCAAATTCTATGTTCAAATCATACCATTGTAACCAGATGGAGTATGTTGCCAATGATAATTGCGTTTGTCTCTGATCAACATAAGTTCTGGTGTACCCTAGGTGAGTGTGATAACAACGTTTTTTATTGTGCATGCCCATGCTTTTGTAAATTTCACACCAATGCCAATTTCACACTTGACGAATGTGGCACCAGCGCCTTTATTTCAGCGCAAGGTGCGAACAAAATTATCACCAGGGAGTAAAAAATCCTTGCAGAACACTCCAGATTGTTTAACTCAAATGGTTAAAAAAAAGTTTCGCAGATAAAAAAGCACTATATTCAAAACCAGGAGCAAGCATATAGTTAAATGAGTAGCCGACACTTACATCTGCTCTTACAGAAATTATCAGTAGATACAAGATTTTCGGTGCATTTTTTGTGATAATATGACATGGACATGACGTGTGCACTCTCAAGGTAAACCGATCAATATGATCGGTCTACCTTGAGAGTGCACATCTCCCTCTAGCCGCGTTCGCTGGCTAGGTATCGATATTTTTTCCCAACAAAAGCCAAGCTGCGAATTTGTAATACCCCGTTCCTTACTCATGTCGAGTTTGCCCTCTGTTTCAGTTTCAGACTGCAGCTGAAAATGGAAACGCAATCCACCTTTTTCAAAAGAAAGCGCTGCGTAATATTCTCAGTATCTAGTTTCCGCACACAACGATACAAAAATTTCAATATTATCAGGAAATACCTCCTATGCGAATATGCGAGTTTCGCTTGATTAAATTTTTGTTTTCTAACAAGAACTTTAAATCCTTAAATACCTCACCGTATACGGAATATCCAAAAATATTACTGGTTACTGATATTGCAGTAAGCACTTACTGCTTACTGCAATCTCTAGTATACTCTTTAACTGTCCTGATTAATACGTGCGAACAAAAACGTGATAACATTGAATGTGTTACCCGGAAACAGTTGGTGCAAAGTGTTTTAGGAAATTGACTCTTTTGGGACAAATCTGCTGTACGGGATTTTTACTGCTGTTTGGCTGTCTGTTTCTGTATATGGGCTTATATAAAAAGTTCAGACTAACTTTTTTTATTTTTACGCAAATACTTTAGGCGGTAAATAGGTCATTTTGAAGGTCATCATTTTTAACGTGCTTCCGTCTGTAAGGGCCCTCAGGCACTGTGCAAACAGTACGTAACTACTTTTTGCCTGATGTAACCCCAACCTTGTGTTGAAAAATAAACATCATTGAGGGTTTGGTTGATGCCCTCATTAAGATGTCAAAGCCATCATTATCATCATCAGCAGCCTACTAAGGCCCACTGCAGGGCGCAGGCTTCTTCCATTGGCTTCCAACCGCTCCTGTCCTGCGCCGCTATAGTCCACTGTTGGCCACCGAATTTTCCTATTTCATCCCTCCATCGGTTTTGCGGTCTTCCCCTTCTTCCAGACCGATCTCTTGGTACCCATCAATGTTACTCTAATTGTCTATCGGTTGTCGTTCGTCTCAGTACACGACCAGCCGAAGTCCTCTTTTTTTCTTTACTTGAACTATGATTTCATCTGCATGAGTTTGTACCCTTGTCCAGGAATCACGTTTTTCTGTCCCTAGTGTTACTCCCGAACATTCATTCTCAATGGCCGTTAAGCCTGTCTATGTTCGCTTTCCAGTAGTTTAGTAAAGGGCTAAGTTTCAGCTCCGTATATCATGAGTGGCAGTATGCACTGGTTGCATATTTTTAGTTTGAGTGGCAGAGGTAGGTTACTTTTTATTAAGTGCGAATGCACTTATTAAGCGAGCCTGAAGCGTCCGCCGCCGTCCGCATAGCAACAGCTGCGGGTGCGCGCAATCTCGGGGCTTCCACTCCATACCAAAACAGACATACTGTCGGAAGCAGTTTCGCTCCCCCCATCGCTAACCTGGTAGAGGAGACGACGCCCCGCTTTCAGAAGCACCTTGCACACGTGCCTCAAGGACAATCTATTTTGAAGTGGGACACATAAACAGTACTTTTAATGCTGACACTTTTCCACCTGCTATTCCACCCTGGGAGCGACCCGCCCTGGGCCACCTCAGGCGCCGACCCCTTTCTCGCCGTAACCGCGCCGTGCGGGAACAATATGTCCGCACTCTCGCCACGACAAATCTCCCGATGAAATAGACATTTTTACCTACGCATCCATGAACGGAACAAAAGCAGCGGTGGCCTGGACCTGCCCTGACATCCCCCAGCTTAATGGCTCTCGCAATATAACAAACACATACGGTCTCACTGATGAAGCCGAACTTTTCGGAATCCTCGGCGCCATTCAGGCCATACAAAGTGCGACCTCATTTATCACCACCAACAAGTTCCGTGTCATCACTGACTCCCATGTCGCTCTACGCGGAACTGAACAGGTCCTTCTCGTCCAATTCTACGGCCACCAACATTCTTTACAAAATTCGTGACCTCACTCACGAAGGGTTCAAGATACGCCTGGTCTGGACTCCTGCTCACACATATGGAGCGGACATAAACCATTCGGCGCATAATGCTGCCCGGGAGTGTTTACGCAATCCTCCCATGGTTCCCGTGTCCATCCAAGGAAGACCTGAGCCCCACAGGCATGCGAAATGGACTGGCAGCAAAAATACCGTCGAATTAAGAACCCAGACAACGGCTTGCCGACGCCTCACCACCTGGTTTTCTTGCTCCTCTGCAGTCCCTGCCAAGAACAGCAGAAAATTTTCGCTAATAAAGTCTACGCTGACTCGGCCTACACTCCGGACGTCATCTCCAAATGGACAACGCTATAGCACCTTGCTAGTCCTCGGTTTTGCCCTACTGTGGCAGCAACAATACACCGAATCTTTTCCACCTCATCTGGGCTTGTTCAGCTTACTCGACTGACCGCCCGCGACCA
>CM023458.1:103084416-103432637 GCA_013339765.2 Haemaphysalis longicornis | reverse complement strand
AGAAGTATTTTATTTTCTATAAACAATTTTTTCTGAACACCCTATACTCACGGACACCAACACAGATCCTAAAACATTCTCGGGTAAATTAGGCCCACCTACACATCAGCACTTGTACAAATAAAGGAACAGATCCTAAAAATTCTTGGTATATTTACAGACTACAGCAAACCTTTTGACTACTTAAATCGCAACATATTGTTAAACAATGGCCCAGCTTGCGCTAGTGCCCGGCTGTTAAAGAAGCATGCTCCCACATGTTGCGAACGATTTCCTAACTTGCCGCGGTAAAGTCTCTATGAATGGCAGTCACGGATCGTTTTGTCCGCAGCCTTTTACATCTCTCCCAAAGTGTACCGAGTCCGCACGGGCTAGAACTCACGGCAACCGTCTTCGCAAACTCGGCGTCTGTTCTCCCTAGTTTAGGCGCGAACGCACATCAGCTGGCGAGGAATACATGCGAGAGATCACGCCAAGAATGCTGGGCAGAGGGTTCGCAAAATTCGAGCTCGCCGGCCGCTCCTCACGTGACGCACACTCACGTGCATCGGTATTTTTTTGCTATCCTTTGGGAGTTCCTCCCCTTGCGCAAGCCACCGTCGAAGTCTGGACGACGCCGGGCGCTCCTCGCCGGGGGCACGTTCATGTGCTCTGGGTATTTTAAGGGGCCAACCCTCTTAGGGGCTTGGCTGTTAGCGCCTCCCGTCGTGGTTGTCGTCGTCGTCGTCGTAATCGTCGTTCGTCTTACGTAGTTACGGCACTTCAACACCGGATACTCTTTTACGCCTCGCGCTAGAGACCTTCTTGTTTCAAAGACAAGAGAATTTTACAGCCAAGCTGTATGCCTGCACCCCCAACGGTTTCCTCTCCGTTGGCAAAAACGCCAAATCGCCAAGGGTACACTTATACACTGGATGCTTCGCCCATCACCAGATTTCACGTTAGTCTATATGGCCGGGGATTTTTTTTATTGGTAATTTTTTCTCGTAACGCTCGACGGCAGAACTATAAGCTTAAACAGCTCTGCAGTTAAAATTAGACGCATATGGTGCCCGTGAAGCTGCAAATGCCCTGTTCAAATCATACATTTGTAATCGGGTGCAGTATGTTGCCAATGATGATTGCGTTTGTCTCTGATCAACATAAGTTCTGGTGTAGCCTAGGCGAGTGTGATAAAAACGTTTTCTTTAGCATTCATGTCCATAGTTTTGTAAACTTCACACAAAAGCGAATTTTATAGTTGACGAATACGGCACCAGTGCCTTTATGTCAGCGCGAGGAGCGAACAAAATTGTCACTAGGGAGTAAAAAATCCTAGCAGAACAATCCACATTGTTTAACTCAAATGGTTAAAAACGTTTCGCAGATAAAAAACGCAATATATTGAAAACCAGGAGCAAGCAGATAGTTAAATGAGTACCCGACACTAACATCTGCTCTTACAGAAATCATCAGTAGATATAAGATTTTCGGTGCATTTCTTGAGATGATATGACGTGTACATGGCACGTGCACTCTCAAGGTAAACCGATCTTATTGGCTTCGCGTTGGCAGGCTAGGTATTGATATTTTTTCCCAACAAAAGCTAAGCTGCAAATTTGTAATCCCCCGTTTCTTACTCATGTTGATTTTTGCCCACTTGTCCAGTTTCAGACTGCAGCTGAAAATGGAAACGCGATGCACCTTTTTCAAAAGAAAGCGCTGCGTATTATTCTCAGTGTCTAGTTTCCGCACACAATGAAACGAAAATTTCCATATTATCAGGAAATACCTCCTATGCGAATATGCGAATTTCGCTTGTTTTATCTTTTGTGTTTTCTAACAAGAACTTAAAATCGTTAAACACCGCACCGTATACGGAACATCCAAAAATATTACTGATTCATCCTCTAGATGCACTGATTACTCGCGTGTAGCAGACCCGCGCACTGTCCGCTTACTGCAATCTCTAGTATACTCTTTATCTGTCCTGATTAATACCTGCGAACAAAAATGTGATATTATGGAATGTGTTACCCGGAAACAGTTGGTGCAAAGTTTTTTAGGCGATTGGCTCTTTTGAAACAAATTTGCTGTACGAGATTTTTTACTGCTGCTTCACTGTCTGTTTCTGTATATGTGTTTATATAAAAAGTACAGACTAATTTTTTCCATTTTTACGCAAATACTTCAGGCGGTAAATAGGTCATTTTGAAGGTGATCCTTTTTAACGCGCTTCCATTTGTAAGGGTCCTCAGGCACCATGCAAGCAGGACGTAACTACTTTTTGCCCGATGTAACCCCAACCTTGCGTTAAAAAATAAACATAATTGAGGGATTGATTGATGCCCTCATTCAGATGTCAAAGTCATTATTATCATCATCATCAGCCTACTCAGGCCCACTGCAGGGCGAAGACATCTTCCATTGGCTTCCAACCACTCCTGCCCTGCGCCGCTATACTCCACTGTTGGCCACCGAATTTTCCTATTTCGTGCTTCCATCGGTTTTGTGGTCTTCCCCTTCTTCCAGACCCCTCTCTTGGTACCCATCAATGTTTCCCTAATTGTCCATCGGTTGTCGGTTCGTCTCACTACATGACCAGGCGAAGTCCATTTTTTCTTTACTTGCACTATAATGTCATCTGCATGAGTTTGTACCTGGTCCAGGTATCACGTTTCCTGTCCCTAAGTGTTACTCCGAACATTCGTACCAAATGGTCGTTGAGCCGCCTGTCTATGTTCGCTTTCCAGTAGTTTAGTAAAGGGTTAAGTTTAAGTCCCGTACATCATGACCGGCAGTGTACACTGGTTGCATATTTTTAGTTTGAGTGGTAAAGGTAGGTTACTTTTCATTATTTGGGAGTGCTTGTCGAGAGCTCCCCAGCCCACACCTATTCTGCTCCGCATTCCGCGGTTGCGGTATACACAAACCATCCATTCGAGGCTGTTATATTCTTTTACTTCTAGCGTTTTGTTTCCTCAGCTGAAGATAGCGCTTTCGGCATGCGTATTCCTCATTACTTTCAATTTATCCTATTTATTGTTAGCTCCAAGGGCGTGCTTTAAGATTTTGGTTCCTCAAGCATTTTTTGCAGGTGTTCTGCAGTCCTAGCTCAGCGATGCTACGTCGTCTGCAACCTCAAATGACAAAGTATTCCCCTGTGTTTTAATCCTGAGTTCTCCCAGTCAAGCTTTCTGAATACCCCCTCTAGGCATACTGCGAACAGTTTTGCCGAAGTGGTGTGTCCCTGCGGTACTCTCTTTCGGGATCGGAATGTATAGCTTTGCTTGTGAAGTGTTATTCTGCTCGTTCATGCCTTGTATATGTCATTGCAGGAAATGTTTGAGATATTACCCGTCTTGTTGTGAACAATTTTTTCTAATACTTCAGTATCAATTTATTTTATCCACAGGTGCGGGGTAGCCAAGGCCGGAAAGGGCTGCAAAGTTGTCCACCGGAAAGGTCCCTACCCTCGCTGCTGTCCAAGGATCCGGTGCAATAAAGGTTTTGGTCACAACAAACCCGAAATGACCAACGAAGTGGAAGAATAACATGAATAACGATAATATTATTAAAAAATAATGTCTGATTGCAACATTGGGAATAACCACTTTGGATAACACCACCCCAGGACAACTTGCGTGTATGTGCTGAAAGATGATTCCTCAAACGGGGTACTCGTTGGCATGGTGAATAAAAGCCGTAGTTGTGTTTTATTGAATACTTCGTTCTGTTCGAAGTTATTGTAACGAAAAGAAGTCGTCGGTGTCTTGATAGTCAATACCTTAATAACCTCTACCTTAAAATATTAAGGTAGAGAAAGGGATAAAGATATTAGGAGTCATCATAGATAGTCGCCTAAGCTTTATGAGCCATTTATATTAAATCAACGACAAAGTTACCCTGCTAGCGGTAAATTTACCGAAATTCACATCTAGAAAAAAAGGAATGAGAAGTCAGCATTTAAGAATAATATACTTAAGAGCTATTTAAAGGATAATTGTATTTGCAGCACCCTTCTGGTATTCAGCTAAAAGTCACATTAGGCGGAAACTGAGGTCGATACAGAGGATAGCTCTACTAAAAGTAGCCAAAGCCTATAGAACAGCGCCTAATATAGCTTTGAATATAGTAAGTAATATCTTGCCAATCCATCTTACGATTGAGAAAGTGGCAGAAACGTACAAGATAATGAAAGAAGATAAACCTTTTGCAAACTTTCAGAGGGAGAGGACTATCAAGTTCACAATTTGACGGATGGGTCAAAATCAAATGACAAAGTAGGTGCGGCTTTTGTGGTTACGAATAAAAATTTAAGTATGGTAGAGTTTAGTCAGTGTAGTTTACCGAAATGTTGCGACAACTTTCCGGCTGAAGTGGTAGCACTAACCAAGTCACTAGAGTATATCAGTTCTAACGAATGTAAAAAGGTACAAATAATAACAGACACTCTTTCAGCATTACAGGCCATTAGCAATCCTTTTAATAAAAATCCCATAATTTTGTAAGTTACAAAACTAATAGAAAGCAATAAGGACCCGCCGCGGTGGCTCAGTGGCTAAGGCGTTGCGCTGCTGAGCACGAGGTCGCGGGTTCGATTCCCGGCCGCGGCGGCCGCTTTTCTGATGGAGGCGAAAAGCAAAAACGCCCGTGTGTGCGAGATTTCGGCGCACGATAAAGATCCCCAGGTGGTCAAAATTAATCCGGAGCCCTCCACTACGGCGCGCCTCATCGCCTGCGTTGCGTCGGCGCGTTAAACCCCACAATCAATCAATGAAATCAATCAATCAGAAAGCAATAAGGGCAAGGGAATAATCTAACTGGCACACATAAAGGGTCATTCAGGCAATCCGGGAAACGAAATAGCTGACTATTTCGCAAAAACAGCAGCAGAGCAAGGAGAAAAACTTACCATCCCGATGACAAAGCATTTCATTAAAAGACAATTATTTGCAGAGGCTTTAGGCAGGTGGCAAAAAGAATGGGTTAAGGAGGGTTCAAGCACTCAGGCGTACCAATGGGTCCCCAACGTTAAAAATACCCCAAATCACTTCCCAACAAATAATTTTGTATCACAAGCAGTGACGGGCGATGGCAGGATCCCCCACTATTTGTATAGGTTTGGGCTCAGAGATTATAAAACATGAAGTTGTAAAAAATAAACTAACAGTTTTGACCATTACTTAGACGACTGTCGAAGGACGAAATCTCTTAGAGGTAAATTCAAGAAGAAACTAAAGCATCAGTTATCCGAAACAAAAACAAGAAATAATAAAATACGAAAAGCTAACGGAGTTCCTAGCACAAATGGTAGAAGAGATTAATAAAATAATATAACTAAAGAAGAATATGTTAATAAGTATTCCGCCGAGCTCACTATTGATTTCACCCCCTGAGGGGGAGGAACGGTTCACTGCCGCACAAGACCACCGACCACCCAGGGGCTCAACATGGCAAACTTATATCCATCAACCAATGTGCGTATAAAAATTGAAGGATCACCGAAAGAAGGCCAATCCACACTTGTAAAAAATGATATCAAAATATTGAAACGACAGACTCCCGAGGCGGCTGGCAATCATTTTGCCAGTGGCGGTCTCATACGGGGTCAGGAAGCCGGAGAAAAAAGACAAGGAGCAAACAGGAATAAGCCTCTATCGCAGGGTCATCACCCAAAGGACTTCGACCAAGTACGTGGCCACCAACACGATAGAGGTGGGGCGGTGGATGTTTGATTATTCATTCTCAAGGTGGAGGTGGACTTTCGCAGTAGCACAGATTTAGGCTGTCAATGCTGCACAGGGTACAACAAATGCTCCAATTCGAGTGCGCGCAACAATGCCCGGAGACACTGGGGATAACTCGGAAAAAAAGTAACTGCAAAAGCACAGAGTTGGTCTGAGGTGGTGACCCCCTGGCATACCTAGGCGGAAAGGTGCATTTCATGGCAAGAAGTGACACATACCCTCCTCCGTGAGAGGTATGTTCAAGAAGAGCGCGGAATTCTATTAGAGTAGTGGAAAATACAAACAGGGCGGGCAGGGTATAAAAAGGGAATATCAACCAGTGCTGGTCACTCAGGAGGGCACAATAACAATTGGGGACCTATTGGTGTGTTTTAGTGCTCTTTTAACACAAAGACAAGACAATGTAAAAAGCTATACACAGAAAATTAGGATGGTCAAAAAAGGGGGTGGGAAAAAGAACTATTGTAAAAGGGTAGAAATATATATGTACAGTAGGGTTTAAGGAAGCGAGGAAGAGGTTAGAGTGGCCACACGCGCTTGAAAATATCGGAGGTTAGTTATATAATCGCGTAGATATAATCGCGTAACGGGATGCACGAGATCATATATTACTGATAATGAGCGATAACACGACATAAGAGCAATAGTGTAAAAGTACGTAAAAGTAGGAAGTACAAATTATAAAAGGGAGTATAAGTTGGAGGAGTGGGGAGTAGCGGAAGTCCAACAAATTTCCGTAAAAAACGAGTTGCAACCACAATCAAGATAGCTCAGGTAGGGATATCAGTAACAGAAACAAGGTCAGACAAAAATCAAAATAGTTCAGGTTGGAACATCAGTAACAGCAAGGACTAATATGAAGTAAAGGGGAGGAAAACCACGGGGAAGGGGGGTTGGGGGAAGTAATCAGTTTCTTAGTTTTACAGAAGGTCTTCCAGGGAACAAGGGGCATCAGGACAGGGGAAGGCGCAGATCATGATCACGGCAGAGAACGAAGACAGAAAAAGGATCATCTGATCAAGAGGAGTCAACATTGAGCACGAGATTTCACCATCGAGGAAGCAATTAAACTGCATATATATTTGCATATCAAGATCACATGTATGAAGAACGACATGTTGATTCATAACTGGCTTTCGCATAATCGTCTAAAAAAATACCGGTGATTGCCTCCCCTCCCTTGGCTTGGTTTCGTGTGATAGATCTCTGTTCTTTCTTTCTTTCTTTTTTTCCTGTCTCTTAAAAACTCTTTCTGACTTCGGTCCAGTTAATCTATTTTTAGTAGGCGTCACCTGTGATACGTATGTGGTACGGGTTGGGCTTTTATTTTACTTTACAGCCCTTTATTTTGTCTGTCAACGCTCAAAGTGCATGTTCTATACAATGAGGAAAAATAATTCTATAATGTACTCTTTAGCCTTTCACGTCCCTTAGGTTTACTATTTCTTTAGGGTGGCTGTTGTGAATGGCTTCAGAATTTTTTGTATGCAGCAGGTCCTTCAGATCACGTTCGACATCGCCTACACAAATGATTTTGTGTGTATATAAAGACAATGAACAAACACGAAACAAAAAATGATGACTTTACATGCGAGCCCAACTCCTAATAGCAGTCAGGAAAACATGGTTGTGGAAGCAACAAACTGCAGTGAAAACGGCAAATTTTTGGCTTAATTTTTTATCCTTAGACACTTTTTTTTATTCCTATACAAAACCCATTCGTGTTTGCAAAGTAGCTCACTGCTTGTAAACAGCCGTCCCTGCTGCAAGCGTAAACAAGGTGAACCTTAGCTTGCAAGCGAAGTTCAGCAACACCAAATCTTGTTGAGGCGTGGGGGCTTATGGTCAAGGTTACTTTGTTTATGCGTTCTCGGAACAAATATTTCATCGGGTGATAGCAATGTCATACAGAGGTTGTCGTGGATTTCATTTATTTTTTGTTGATGAAAAGAGGAAACATGTACTTCGGTGTGTTTCCAGCGAATAGACAAAGTGAACAATGAAGATACACATGTCAGTTTTTTTCATTGCCTTATTTTGCCACCTGCATCTTGAGAGTTAACAAGAGTGCTGGCCAAGAGGCGAGCTTTTGGAAAACGTGCTTCATAGCTTGCACTGCGGCATCTTTCTGACCGTTCGCGGAGGAATCGAGAAGGCTCTCAAGACCTTTAGGTTGCACCTTGCAGTTGGATTTACAAGACGGGGCCATGCCATTAAGTTTCGTCTACTTGCTGGTGATTTCACCAATCATTTTGCTTTTCTTTTTGGACAGCTCTGAAGGATACACTGCAGTGGCAAGAGTGCGTGTGAAACGTGGTACGCTCCATGTTTTCTTCTAAAACTCACTGAATTTGTACATCTTGAACGATAATATATGAAAACATGCAGAACGGTAATATATGAAAGCAGAAATGTTGGGCTGTGAAAAGTTTCAGGAAGTCTTTTTTTACTTTTTAGCGCTGTACATGAGTTTTAAAGCCTGCCGACACAAGCCATGATAGCACACTTGTCGATGAATATATTCTGCCATCACTGTCTTGCTGCCCTCATGTCTACTCATTCCCAGTGACTGCAATCAAGTGGACGGTACAAGCCATTATTAGCAAGCCTCATTTGCAGTCCTGCAATTATAAGCACAATTGGCCACATGTTATACGAAAGTGAATTATACTACGTAAAAATGCATATAGTTTATCTTCGTAATAATAAACGAAACCGCATATCTCGTTTATTTATAACCAGTTTATTTTCAGCTTCTTTTTTGCAAACATTTTAGCATGAATTACTTTGTAGCTTTTGATTGCCTTATGCGCTTGTTGCTGCCTTTTAACAATTGGCCTTTGTTGAAATCATTCCGAGGAGCAGGATACACTTTCCGTCGTAATATTTTTCGTAGTAACATTTCCTTCGTAACAATATGCTGACCTTTTGCAATTTAAACCTACTTTACGTTGACCCTTCCCCCTGCATTTGCTCTTCAGCAAGTGGTTGATTATTAGCCTGACCTGCACAATTAAAAATGTCTCTTGAATTTTTTTGCAGAGAAAATATTCTACATCTAAAAAAATATGCTAGCCACAGCGACTTTGTCAAATTCAATTTGTAATTTTTGTTAAGCCTGCTAGTGCCGTAATTTTGAAAAATGTTCGCATTAAACAAACAATATCTCAACAGGCAGTACAGAAACAACATTTAAAATTGAACAGAGCCTGAAAAAAAGACCTGGAGCTTAAGAAACGTCCTTTCAGTGTTCAGCTGGTGCGCCTAGGACGCTGGAAAGGGAACAGGCCTACGGTGCTTACAATAGAGCCTGGGCTCCCTTCTTAACCCTATGTTGATATATTATGGAGGCGCTGTAATTCAACACAAATAAAAGCCTACTATAGAACACTCATTATGAATTCGAATCTTTTTCCTCCAATGAAAATGACAATTTATAATACAGCGGCATCCTTTACTGTAGAACTAGTCCCTCCTCTAACACTTGCGTTCGAATGTGCACACCAGGAGCACGTCTTTATCATCTTGCATACGGAGGTTGAAAAATATTTATGTATATTTTTGTCACTGAAGGAATGTGCGTGTACAACCACACAAGGATACCAGACGACTCTGAGCTGCATCTAACTTACCCTTGCGAAATGTGGAGCTGCGATGCTGATGGCCATACACTGGAAATTACTGGGTGAGTACACGTCGTAATTTTTAGGCAACAGCTTGCCCAAAAAGGTTCTCTAATACGTTTGGTTTTAATGAACGAAGAAAAAAATGCAACACATTGGAAGTGCATTAATGAATTTACAAATTATTCTGGAGGTAAGAAAGAGCACGGCATTGGAGACCTATTCGGGAAATCAGAAATTAATCTTGGAGCTAGCGTTGTCTTCTTTTTTATTACCTGAGCCTGAAAGGTACACCTATCTCACACACAAATGCCTTTCCCCTAGAATACCGCTGGAAGGTTATAGAAAGGCATTTGTTTGTGAGCTTTGTGTGGGACCAATATTTATGTGACCTGCTCAACTAAGACACAGGGTTCGCATTTGCATGAGACTAGGAGGTTCTTGATTTAACCACCCCGAAGCCACTCTGTATGCCTTTGGGCCAAAATGTTACAAAACATTGCCAATATTATTTGTGCGCACAGAAAAAATCTCTAGTTTCTATTCAAGCAATTCTATAGAGTCGGGACAGCTGCCCAGCGACTGGGAATTGGTAAAAAGTTCCATTTGTCAATGAAATAAGAAACCTCGGTGATTTGCTCCCAGTTTCTGTCGCGCGCATTGCAGTAAGCTGGTTGGACATATTATTGATTCTACGTTGATAGACACCCGTAATTTCTGCACTTCTTTTTTATAATCGACCTGGTTTCAGAAAATTGTTGCCGTGTGAGACACTTTACACACACGACCTGCAGTTTAACTTAAAACCAGCACACCCACTGCACTTCCGTTTAACCCACGGAAAATTTTTCATGGAGTAGACCAGGGGTCCGAAACGTTTTTCAGGGAGTGGGTTGAGTTGCATGAAGCCGAGAGGGCGAGGCCGGGCCGCAGAAACCTTTCTATTTTTTGCGTTAGAAATTCGATGTTTCATGTTTATTGCCCTTTTATCGACCTGTGCAATAAACGAACTGAAGACGTTATCTGGCCGAGTCTGAAAAGGAGGCAATACTAACTTGAAGGGACCTTTCTTTTTTCCTGCCTAACCCCATTTCGATTCAAAACTGCCGCGCCGGCCTTCAGATAGGAAGTTACAAGGTGGGGGCTCTGACGCCTTGCCTATGGCCCCACATACAGCCTCGAAGGCCGCAGGTTGCCTACCTTTGGAGTAGAGCAACGCGGCCCTGTCCCATAAAGAACTGCAATTCAAAATGATTCATTTGTCTTGTTATTGTTTTGTCATTTTTTTCGAATCCTGAGCTGTTCACAAAAGACAACTTTACTACTTCATTCCGTCTAAATAAACTTATGGTTGGCCGCACGGCCACCTTCTTGGCTTTGAACATTTCCTAGTGTATGTAAACCATTTGGCACCAAATGTTTATTCCAGTACATGCATTTTTTCTGCTTGAAAAAATTTCAATAGATGAATTAATTGCACAACGACCATCTAACATTTTGACATTGTGTCAGTTTGGTTTGTGATTTTTCTAAAAAATTCCTAAAGGTTTGAAATATATTCCAGTCAAACCCCCAGGGGTAAGCTGAGAATGCTTCGGCACTAATATAGCTATATCAGCCACCACGGCCTACGGCGAACAATATTTGACCAAAAGCAGCCTGTCGCAGCCATCGCAAGAACAGAATATGTAGAGCTATCCTTTTTATGTTCGACCAAAGTATAGAGACCTACGCGACACAGGTATCACTTGGTCTCTATGCCACGAGTCTCCTATGGGATCAAAGCGGCTCATACCGCTTGTTGCACACATTTACACCAGCTGTTTCTCAAAGGGACAGGGACCAACCAACGCCACATTTTTTCAACGCCGCATGGCAACAGAAATAAACAAATACACGCTCACAACTGAACTGAACGCCGTAGCTTCTCACCGCCAGATTCACACCTCTCCCCAGACGATTCAGTCAGCTTCACCTGCCCAGAAACTACTTCATATCTTGCAAGGGTTAAGGCTTGGGCGAGTTGGTGCATGATTACAAATAGGGGAACAGCGCAAACTCAGACAAAACACAGCGGTCGTGTTTGTCACCTTCTTCTTCTTGTGTTTTGTCTGAGTTTGCGCTATTCCCCTATTTGTACTTCATATCCCCATTTAACTCTGTTGCATACTATGCATTCCACTCAATAAGACGCTCTTTAAAAACCGTGTCCCCCTCCTGAAACCGTGTAACATTTGTTCAAGGAGCGCCAGAAAATTGCCACTCTCATCCCAGTCCCTTCATATGAGTTGTGGGTAGAGCCGCTGACCAGAAAGCCAGAACAGGCAGTCAGCACACATGCATTCTGGATGAAGGACGTCTCCCGCATAATAGGGCCCTGACATCATCCGCCTGCGCAAAGATCCACCGTTTTGAAATCACATTAAGTCTATAAACCCACTGGTAGCCTACCGTTTATTTTCCAATTGTCATCGCATGTTGTCACCGTAAATAATTTTTGTCGCTTTACATGTTTTCCGTGTTAAGCGAATGCTCAGCTCACATTGACCTTTATGATGAAGTGCATTTTTAAAAAATTCTTAATGTCTCCGCTGTATCAAGTGTCCACATTCTGCATTTTATGCTTCCTCTTCTGCCTTTACTTTATACTGTTTATTCATGTGCCATCATCGAGTCCTTTAGGCTGTCCCAAAGCTCGTTGTACTTCTATTTATTAATAGAATGGCAAAAAAATAATATTACTACATCGCCATGCGAACTACTGCATTTAAAATGCTTGTTTTTAAGCCAAAAATGGAATACAGATCTCGCTACTATCAGCGCTCGCTTTCAATACATTTCAAATGTTCTTAGCGAGGGAATTTGTGGTGAACGCTTCAACATAACTCATTTTTATCCGCAGGTGTTGGACTGTCGAAGCAGGTCGGGGTTGCAGAATTGTCAGACACAAAGGCCCCTACCCCCGCTGCTGTCCCAGAATCCGGTGCAAAAATGCTGACGATTACAATCGACCACACAAAAACTACGGTATTCAAAACAACATGGTGGAATAATTTCACCTTTGTTTGCACTTCATCTGCGTTCTAAAAGCTTTTTGATTGCACAAGGTTGGCATAGTGAATAAAACCTGTTCTCCTTGTGCATTACATCTATCATTTTGTTCAAAAGAAGCTGAGGAGCAAAACTTAGGCCTTAGCAATGATCTCCTAGCGCGGTATGGACAATAGTGAAAAAATGAAATCGCCGGTTCCAGAATTGTGCTTCTGGGATTATGTAATTCGGTGTTGAAACATGCCTGCTTCTGAATAACCCTTCCTGCACATGATTGAAGATTAAAAACGGGATTTCCGCGCTCTAGAAGTAAAACCCGGATCACCATTTCCCCAGTAAGTGATCAATTATTCCGGGGGTTCATTACGGTGAAAACCAAATCCAAAATGTTAGCATTGCCTCAAAGAACTGCATAAATTCACCATTTTAATATCGGAAAAGTACTCGGTATTTTTCTGTACTTCACGAATCTCTTTCGCGTCATCAATCAAAGTGTATTTCTACTTTGCTTTGAACGTCACATTTTCAGTGTAGGAATATTGTGTAACAGTTATTCCTCCAATTATTGTCTTTCACATGCTGCACACATTATTAACATTCATCGTTTTCAAATTATACACGTATTTTGGGCACAGGTCAAGGTCAGCATACTTGCCACTGTTTTATTGTTGAATATGCTAATTTCTTAGCAAAGACATTTCTGCCACGAATATCATCTGTGCAATGACAGTGTGGTTCGTTTTTTATGTGGTTTAAAGGAACCCGGCCACACCTTTTTCAACTTTTTTTGAATCTTAAATGCTTGCAGAACGTAGTCACCCTACACACCCAGTACTTAGATTACGGGTTTGCAAGGTACCTCGCTCACCCAAAAATTACGGCTCTATTCCCACCAGATAACTTGTTAACTCGCTCAAAAGATTTCTCTCTCTTTCTCGGTCTTTACGTTGTTCGACGGCTTGCATTACGTCACTAAGGCCATATAACGGCTCTTCGCCGGTTTTTCTTCAGTTGCAGAAATGAACGCCTTTCGATAGCAACTTTTAAGAAAAAAGCTCACAAAACACAGCGGAAATCGAAGGCGTATCTGGTGCCACCAGCAAATCACGCAGTGCCGCTCCGTGCTGAGATAACTATAGCTTTCGCAGGGGTTCCAGACGCGAACGGAAAGAGTGAAAGTGCTTATCGAAAGTGTCGCAGGATCCCTTTAAATGCTTATCTTGACAATCAACTTACAAAGAGCTTGCACAAGAACACTGCAGCTCTACAACAAATCAGTTGAAACTAAAAAAATGGCTGCGGCTTAGCTCCGCTAACCTTGGATATGCAAAGCAAAAAGCTTGGCCTAGTCTGGTTGAGTCCTGGTTTCGCTTGGGTAACCTTTGGTTTAGATTTATTGCCGACCACGTCTCAAAGCCGTTCGGTTCCGTGCAACGGTCACAGAAGGAGGCCGGGCGAACGCGACGTTCATTTATGATGAACGCATCGTTCCTCTTCGCCGGGAACGAGACGAGTCACGTTGCCCGAAACGACCCAGCGCTGCTATGCATGAGAGGCTGCGGGGGTGGTCGGCTGCCGGAGCAGCGGTGGCGGTGACTGCCGCTATCGTGCTGCCGCAGAACGACTAAAAACGTGGCCTTGTGCGCAGCGCCGACAGTGGGCCCGGCTAATCACGCGAGTGCGTCGAGTGGTGTGTCGCCGGGGGTGCGTCTGCGGTGAAAAGGGTTACCTTGCGCATCCTCCACGAAATCGCTGGACGGAAGTCGTAAAGCTTTGCTTTAAAATTAGATAGGCGAAAGGGACTATTGTGGCGGCAAAAATAGAAAACTTTGCGGTCTTCGTTCATTTGTGGCATCCCAAAAGTAAAATAAAATTTGCGGGCTATTTTATAAAAAAAAAAAAACAGAAGGTGAGGGGTTATTTTGTAAAAAACCATCCTGGGAGATAATGAAGCCAGTTGCCTTACTGGGATCAGTTCTTGATAAAGATACTTTGTACGCTGCGTCCCTATTTATATTTCTGCTAATCTCAGAACATGCAACAAGTTGTGGACGTGTTGGTGAGCCATAAATGGAAAGATAACATTTTCGCTTCACATCGCGCGTTGGTACAACGAACGACGGAGCGTGTAATAGGGCTATCGAGGCTCATTTTCACTCCAACGTTACCATGGACGGCCACGTGTGCTCTGTATTTAGCCGGAACTGCGCGCGTACAAGGAGCGACGTCGTGAACGTGGCGGGAATACGACGGCCGCCACGGGGAGGGTACGCGAGCGTGCTCGGGCCCCGCCGAATGTAACCGTCTCGCGTCAGGCGGATGCGGCCGCCCAGAAAGGCACGCGTTTCCCCGCTGCTGACAGCAACCGTCGAAGTCTCCCCGATCAGGCGAAGTTGGAGAACGAACGGGTGTGCGAGGTCCTGAGCAAAAAACACCTTCAAGGTGGCTACGACGCTGCAGCCACAAAACATTCACCTAAATGTGATGAAAACGATACAACCATTTTTTATGTAATAAATAAAAAGAACGTTCCGTTACATTGGACGGCATTCACGTGCACATCTAGAGAGTCCCAAGACATAAATCTCTGACTCAGTGTCTTGAGTGTCCACTAGAAATTCAATCTTACCATAGACGATGGGCACGGTGTGGGACCACGCCGAATGTTTTGACACTGGCAGGTACCCCGACCATCACCCCGTCCACTGCAAAGCGCATTTTGAGCCCGTCTTCGATCCTGCCCTCTTTAAGTTGTAATGTACAAACTAGGTTGATCCCTTCAGTAAGTGTACCTAGCGAACAACTCAGACACGACCTTGTTACTCAAGCAAGCATGGCGGGGATATGTTCAGGGAGGTCCCTTCTTGTGAAAAAATACGGAACGCTGCAAGATGAAAGGACCAGGTAACCTGAAACTATAACAACGTATCAGAAACACCCTCAATAAGCGACAAAGAACACTCGGCAGCCTTGTACATGGCCTTTCCGAAAATAATCACCGCTAATGAAGAGGACATAATCATGACACACGAGAATCTGTCACATATGGGACACACTACGAAAGGCCCTAATTACCCGCCTTTTCATAGTGCAGAATAAAACAAATGAACCTGTATGCGACGTGTTTCACTCGGAGCTGAAGCTCCCGTAAAGCTGGGAGTGCGACTGTTAGCCATCGACACGAAAATGGAAAGGACCTCGGATACAAATAATAATCTATTTTCATTGGTAGGACTCAGGGACCTCAACACCCATGCAAAAGGCCAGGTTGCTTTCTTGATCAGGATATATTGAGAGCGATAGAGAAAACCTTTAATGAGAGCTGAAGAGATCAGCCCCAGAAGCGGTAGTGCTTGCTACTCCAGATGGGGGTGAATACAGTGAGATGACAGGGCAACATAGAGAGTGAAAAAGAAAAGAAAAAAGAAGGGGGAAGAAAGATGTGCACATATATAATATCTATCTGTTCAGAGTGTTCACAGGACCTTTTTTACCCTTGTTTCCGCAAGAAAAGTAAACAGAGTTTTTGTACCCAGCACTGCCTCATCACGATTTCGCCAGGGTCCAAGGAAGTGTGAGAGTTCCTAGAGGACCTCCGCATCATAGTCGCACAAGTGCCTTCGATGCTGCTGCCCGCGTACTGGCCGATCGCGGGCAGTGGCTTAAAATGTGCCTGATGTTGTCGGTAGTAGAGCGCACTGTACACAATGACCACTCCACCCAGCCCAGCTTAAACAAGAAGCTTCGGGTGTATGCAAAGTTAAGTCGCAGCCGGTGTAGCACGCCTTCAGTGCGCTTTGGCACACCCCGTGGATGCCGGAAATCGCACTGAGGGTCTATAGCATGAAGAGGCGCATAACTTCTCAGAGGATCCTGCCAAGCCGGCAGCTGGAGTTGCCATCATAGGTCCGTTGCAGCTGCTTTGCTGTCCTCGTTGGAAAACTGGGTTCTAACGGTGAAGTTGAGGTCGTGGGCTTATCTGGCGACCGCATCGGAGATCTTGTCGCCCGTTATACCAGAATGAGCTGGTATGCACTGACGGAAAATTTTGTCCTTCGCGCACCACACTTAAAAATATTTCATTCATATCACAGACAAGTTGATTGCAACAATCAGGCGGCTTCTTTAGTAGTTGCAAGGTTGGCTGGGAATCGGAAAGGATTACCCACCGCCGAGCAGGACTTCCGCTTATGTAAAGAAGTGCTGCTCTGACAGCTGCTAGCTCAGTGGCAGTGGAGGATGTTCTGTGGCTGTGCGTTTCTTTAATGGACCGTCCCGCTGACGGAATCCATACGCCGATTGCCGAAGAGGCCGAAGTCACGGATCCATCCGTGTACACTTGGATGTTATCTGGATAACGGGATTGCGTATGCTCCGGGACAAAATATGTCAAGGCAGATGTGGGCATAGACGACTTTTTGCCTATACCAGGTACAGTGGTGCACACAACCCATGCCGCGTACAACCACGGTGGAGTGGCAGGCAGCTTCGGTCGGAGGTAATTAGACGGCAGGACGTGCACCCCGCGAGTTGCAGAAACGGCAGCCAGTGGATGAGCAAAGCATCGAGAAACATGTCTAAGGCCAGTACGGAGCAATTCTTGTGAACGGACAGTGGTCGAAGAAAAGTACCTTGCTTCACATAAGGTTCCTATCGTGAAGGCCCATTTTGGAAGGCCCAGGCATGTTCGCAGTGCTCGAGCTTGCAAGCCTTCTAGAACCTTCAAGTTCGTCCTGGACACAGCATGTAAAACTGGAAAGCTTCATCGCAAGAGGCCTACGAAAACTGCTTTGTAGAGTCGCAAGAGTGCTGACACTGAGCAGTCCCAGGTGCTTCCTGTCATCATCCGCAAAACGTGAACGAACGAAAGGAGTCGCTCCTTCAGCCGCCTGATATGGGGAGCCCAGGACAACGAACAGTCAATTGTAACACCTAGAAATTTGTGATTGCGAACTTAAAGTATCTGCACGCCATTTATCTCCAGGGGGTATCGAGATACATCGCGCTTGGTGAATACCATGACAGTGCACTTCTCAGGAGACAGAAGCAGCCCGCAGCTGCTGAGGTATTTTTCAATGGCGAACACAGCCTTCTGCACTTTTGATCGTATGTTTCTGCGGTTCCTGCGCTAAGCCCAGATGCAGATGTCGTCAGCATACACCGAAATGTGAATTCCTTGAGGTAATACCTTTGTGATGTGGATGAGGGATATACTGAACAGTGTCGGGCTCAGAACACCACCTTGTGGGACACCTTGCGTGATGACATGTCGTGTCGTGTCACCGTCTTTGGTTGTCATGTAGACGTACCGATCCTTTAGGTAATCACTCATTCAGGCTTGCATTCGGCCTCGCAGTTCTACAAACGCCAACTCCCTTCGAATTGCTTCGTGGGCAACACTGTCAAATGCTGCCTTTATATCTAGGGACACAGCAATGGTGAACCTTTTCGCAGCCTTTTGTGCACGAACATCTGTTACCAAGGCGATCACATTGTCAGTACTGCTCCTTCCTTGCCTAAACCCTGACATCTCTGGCGGGTAGACATTCCTGTTTTCAAGGTCCCAGACGAGCCGCTGTAGTACCATTTTAGGGGCGAAGCTCCTTAAGTCGTGGGTCTGTCCATCCCTTGTGTCTCGTGGAACGTGACCGCCGCATCCTTTCGGAGATGTCGCAAAGTGGGCCGCGTTGCACGCGCAAGAACCGGCTGCAACCGGCAGCGCAAATTCGGCACCGGGAGCGCGAGCTTGTCTGTGTTCGCCAACGGAGGCGCGAGCGCACGTGCACTGCGAGGGGGAGATCACGCAAGAGATCACGCCACGAACGCAGGCAGTCGTTCTCGGAGATCGAACGAGACGCAAGGACCTTTGCTCGTTTCCTCTCGTCTTGTTCGGGCACAAGTTCGCCCTAAATAAAAGTTCTTTCTTTACCGTTGTGTCCCATCCTACGTGACAAATTGAGGTGGAGGTGCGGGGTAGTCCTCGATGGCGCGGGGTCTTTCACCAGGTCTGGGACTGGGAGCATTGACTCCGAAAATAAAAGTTGATTTGTACAATGTACGCACACAGTCTTACGTCTTTCTTAATGATGTAATGGGCGAACTTTCACGGGAGAGTTATGGTTACCGATGATCTCCCCCTCTCGAGCTTCGCCCCACTTATCATCATTCATTCCGCGGATATGGCGTGATTTTTTTTCCATTACCTTACCAATGCAGCTTAATAGAGCAACTGCTCGGTACGAGTTTATGTCTGTGGGGCATTTCCCCGGCTTGAGAACCGGTACCAGGTGAGTAACTTTTCAGCTTGCCTCAACATAGCCAGTCTCCACGGTGCGTTGTATATACTAAGCAACTGCTGAAGAGCCTTGTTGCCGAGATGTCGCAGAGCCCAATAGCTAACTCCATCATGCCCCGGCGAGAGAATACAATGTTTTAAAATAAATATCGCCTCAATTAGGCCACCTGAAAAAAAAAACGCAGGCTACCTTCTTGACCTCTTCATAACGGTTTTCCACGGCAGCCGTAGCGGCTACCTGTCGGCCGCTTTTAGGGCTCAGCAAACGCATCAGCACGTAGCTGGCTCGGCGTTCGTCACCGGCTAACCAATATGGCGCCGTTTTGTTTACATTTTGCCCCCAAGAAGGCCGGATCGGTCGCTGGGCGCGAGAGTAGCCCACGCGCAGAGCGCAACTAGAAAACGCGCCATTGTGGTCCGAAAGGCAAAGATGTAGCAGTGCAGAAATTTTCGAATAGCGAGGAATCGTTTATTTGGCACATGTATTCCATTTCATCATGTGAAAGGATTCACGGCAAAGTGGCAGGCTTCGGAGACGTGTGGCAGGCGATTCTCGGGCAGCAGTCAGGGTGCAGGCCGTGGCCTTCAACTCTGTAACATCCTGGTCCAGCTTCCACGGTCCCACAGCTGAAAGATATTCCACAAATGATGTAACAATCTTGAACTTCGATGGCAACTCTCTCTCTACAGAAAACAGCAGAAACCTCTGTCAAAGCAGGAACACCTGTAGAGAATCACTCAATCTCCTCTGAAAGTAAAAAGTGACTTGACTTGACAACTTTCTCATTGCACTACGAAAGATTTTCCCTCTCAAAGGGAAAGGGGAATGAATGATTTTCCCTTTCAAAGGAAAAATCTGCGTCCATGTTGCAAAAAACCCTTTGTCGAAAGGCAAACGCCGAAACAATAATAGGCGTAAGGTTAATTTGAATTTGACTGTGGCGAATGGTTTTAACAAGGTCGCATTTTAATTAGCCTAAATTAGCCCTTAAAATAGGAGGTTGAGTGAATCGCGACTGTCTTACTCGTGTCACCCCAACTGCCTGGGGCCGTTTATACCGATGGTATAAACAGATTTGATGGTTTAGGATATTTCGCTCGGGTACCATCATGCCTCGGTACCATCATGCTTCGACGTGTATACACTACTCACACAATATCTGTTAGACATAAAAGTTATAATATCGGGTTTTTTTTTTGCGGCTTGACGTTACTCACCCAACTGTATAAAAACCTTTTGATTTTTATAAAATTACGCGTCTATGTTGAATTGGTTACACTTGCTTTGAACGTGACAATACTATTGGCCCAATAACGCTTAGTCCTTTAAAATATCCACTCAGAATTTTCTGCAGAAATATACCCCGGAAAAAAAGCCTCAAGAGAATTTCGGTAATATTCCAAAGTCTTAGGACAGAGAGGTTAATGTGCCTAGTTTCGGAAATCACAGTAAAATACCAGATGTAACCTGACGTTCGGGCTGCTTTTAGGTATTCTTGCATTTTTCCGCACACTCAACTAACGACTCTTAGAGCCTGTAGCTTCTATTAATAATAATTGAAAACAAATGTGGCTTCAGTCCACACCGTGAAGGTGGTTGGACTGCGAAGCTGTAAGCGACACCCACAACGATTTCCCATGCGACGTCACTTGAATTTTCACACGTGGATCTAGAAAGAGTGAAACCAGAAACGGAGGAAATGTACTCAACCACACTTTCTATTTCTGCGCAAAGACATGCACGACTGCTTTACGATCTTCTTTTTTTTGGCTTGTTCTTCTGGTGTCTTTACTTCCGTGGTCAACCCACGGTAGCCTGAATGAACTGGAGGAGGTGCTGTACCGGTCTCTCGTTTTATATATGAAAGCGTGTTGATATTACTTCGAGATTTCAATGCTCTTGGGTACTTTTGCACTCGGAGTAGCTTACGCAACCGCAATCTTTACCGGTTTTCCCAGTCCCCCTGGGTAGGTGTGTGCCTGCTTTCCTAATGATGATAGTTTTCTGCTGGCATCGCCACAAAAATTTGCTTGGATGATAGAGGTATACGGTTCCGCAGTAAAACGTGTGTTGTTTACAAATAAGACATTTCAAAGGGAAATTATTTTTCACGAGCTAGAACCTTGCTGTCATTTAAAAAGATGCTTCCCGGCAACCGTTCACATTCACATGTTCAAGTTTTAAGTGCTGTGCGTAACAAAGACACCTTTACACGGCTTGTTGGAAGCTCATGTAGGAAACATAAACATGACGGGTTGCCAAAGTTAGTACCTCGGGCATTGGATCATTTTTTTTTAATCCAGATACCAATCTGCAGTGCCGTTCGAACTGCTTTTGCCGATCACTAATGCCAGAAAAAAAATGTGAGAAAAGCTAAAGATACAGATAACTTTTTATTTGTTGCTTCCTGAACTAAAGAAAAGTTGTTCCTCGTGGGTGATTAAACAGAGAGATTCATGCAAGAGGCTGCCGTATTGAGGATAAGAACAAATTTTCTTGCTATATGTGCCTACCATAGTTAACCCTGAATCGCTCTCACCTTTTATGTGCAGTATTAAAGATATAAAATTGCTTTTTTCTTTCTCACAGAAATTCTGCACCTCTACGCTCAATGTAACAACTTCGGTGTCTGACGGCCATATTATATCAAGCCAGGGAACACAGTTCCGGTTACACATATATGCGAGTCATGACTAAGGAGTCCCAACCACATTAGCTGAAGAAGCACTGAGTACGCGCTCAGCTAGTAGAACAAAATGAAAACACAGAATTAAACTATACCAAAAGGCTCCCGGACATGCTTCTATTGGGTGCCGTATCATTTACCTTTTTTTGTTGGCGGGCTCGAAGAAGCAAACGACAAATAAAAAACGGTTCAGAACATGCGCGGGAAATTTTGACAATAACACAAGAACACATCGCACGAGATTTAGCCCTTCTTCTAAACCATTGGAATAGTTTTCCTGGTTTCTCGCTTATCTTCTCGTTTAAGGTGTCGCTTTACTTTCGTCTCATGATACATTATATTAGAATTATTCGGAACATTTTTCTGCCTTACGCTTACATGTATTTAAATACTGAAGGGGACGAGATAGGCATCTCGCAGTGACGCGGACGATAAGGAAATTATCGATGAAGCTGGGGAAAATAGGCATGAGGAACTAATTTAGCCATTTCCAAAAATTAAAACAAAGCCATTAATATATCGACAAACCCAGTTATGCTGATAATTCCTTCGCCTGCGTCACAACTCCATTCTTCACAAGGCACCTCCACCTTTAAAGTCTCAGAGTCTGGTATTTCGGTCCCATTGTATTGGCATTTTCCTGCATAGAGAGAAACAAACAACTGCGTTACAGTGGATGTACCAAATGCAAAATTTGCAGAATGCAGGGGGAGAAGAACGGCGGTTTTATTTCACATACGGCCGCTTTGCAAACGGAGTTACCCCTGCTTATTCCTGAAAAAAATGAATGCAAAAGCCTAAAACTATAAGGGTCAAGTAGACAAAACTCTAAACATCAGCAAGGGAGCATGCAAACATAGTCAGTAAAGCAAATTTAACTTAATAACTGGGCATGGTCGCTACTGACCTTCATTCTCTTCCCTAACACAGATCGTCAATGTTCGCTCACCCTGGCAGGATTATAATTTATAGCAACTTTCAGCCCTCATTTTCTCATTCCCACGAAGAGCTGTTTGTACGTGCAAAAGGACGGTAACCTTGGCATATCGATAGAATTACATCTCGACAACTGCGATGAAAGGGTACAAAAACTAAAGAAACAGCCAAGACGAACACACACACTAGACGAGGCAGATTGCGTCATCCTAGTTCATTTTTAGCGCTATTGCCAAGGTGTTGTGATATGTCCAAGCTGACAGACGTGTTGACGTGGGTCAACCTGGCCCGGAACATTCTCCACGCTTGATGTTGCGTTTGACGAAAGTTTCTTCCCCCTCCCTCCTGTCCCAAAACTGACGTCGAGATTAAAGCCGGCGCCCATTAACGCTTATGCGGAAGCTTTTGCCATCCAGACCCTTAAAAAAGAATCCACACAAAATACCAGTAGAGTCATACAGAAGAACCTAGATTAATGAAGTGGCCAGGACGGTAAACGTTCACTATATCGGTGCCTTTGCTATATCAATATGGGCTCTTTTCCCAAGGCTACTCTTTTCAAAATGCCTTTAGTTACGAAGTATTTGTCAAGCGATTTCGTGGAAGCTGCGCGGAATGACCTTTTGACCGGAGACACACCTCCAGCGACACATCCCTCTAAGTTCATCGCGTGATTCACCGGGCCCGCTGTTTGGCGTCTGCGGGCGCCGACAGCGGTCGCCACCACCGCTGCGGCCGAGGCAGCCAACCGCCCCCTTAGCCTCCCATGCATGCGGCGCTGGGTCGTTTCGGGCAACGTGACTCGTCTCGCGCCCGGCGAAGAGGAACGCTGCGTTCGCCATGAATGAACGCCCCGTTCGCCCGGCTTTCTTCTGTGAGCGTTGCTTTGAGGCGTGGTTGGCAATACAGCCAAATCAAAGGTTAACCAACCAAGCGAAACCAGACTCAACCAGACTAAGCCAAGCTTTTGCTTTGCACATCCAAGGTTAGCGGAGCTAATCCGGAGCCATTATTTGACTCGAATCGCATCATAGAGCCATTTTATTAAGGGTGGCATAAGTAGTGCAGTCGTCGGAGGTGCTGCAGGATCGTTGTTCACACAGATGCTGGATTAGGAGCTACTAAAAGCGTCTCAATGAGTGCGAGGGCTTGGTAGGCCGCCCGTGGTGTCTCTCGAGTGTGAGTGCTGTTCTGATGGTGGCACGGGTCAATATGACCGGGGCTCTGCTTGGGGGCATCATCACTTCATCGTCGCACGTTTTGTTAAGGGGGCTACTTGGTGTGAGAAACTCGCGTGGGATGGCATCGCATATTTCGTTGTCTGTCAAAACATCGGAGGTTGAGGCTTCACTGTCGCATTGCACGAGCTCTTAGAAACTGCAAACGTCCTTTATGTCGCACAACGAGTGCAGTATTTGTGCGTCCCTTTCGCTTGCCCCTTCACAGGCGCAGTTCAAAAAATAAATACTGAATATGATAGGGCTTTCCTGCGGCAATAGGGAAGTTCTCGTTGCTACGGAACCGGAAAATGCCTGCTGCGCGTTGCCAGACTAGGCTCCGTATCCTGTAATCCCCGCCGCTCATTTACCGGGAACGCCCCTTATTATTTTTTTTTTCAGTACAGTGACTCATTCTTATATTACGGTAGCTTTTCTTTTCAAATTTCGCTTTCTCACTATAACCATCGTGACTATATTTATGTGGAAAAAGTACACAGAAGACTATGAATGTAAAAGTGGGACCACGGTTTGCTTTCATTATACCCATATCTAAAATATACACAGGTCCACTGTATTGAGGCTCTTGTATTTGTAAGGGCTTAGTGAAAGCGGGTGTTGTTTGCGTCATATATCCCCAGAACAGTCCGCAGGCACGGGGTGCGCGACTGTCAAGTGGGACGGGGGGTGGACTTAAAAGCTATCGAACAAAGGTATATTCCAAAGCCGTGTAGATAAAACGGGGCCCAGTGCAATCAAAAAGAACTCCAACTGAATGGTGTAAAAAAACTAGAAAACGAGGAGCTAGAAGGTAACCTTGTTTTCCTACACTAGATACTACTGCTGGCTGGGTTAAAACATTGGTCTAAAGTACACTACTGCGTTGTTAGACATACAAACGTGTTGCACCTCTTGACATCGACTTTTTCACGTATGCTTAATTTTGGAAAAAATGGCTAATGATTATAACCTATACCTTGGAGCAAAAATTGTTATAAAACGCTAACGAAACGGTCGCAAGGAAGGTAAGCCCGAGATTAGGTGCGACGTGGTGGAAAACCACGTTACTTAAAACTGTTCGGAACAAACCCTCCTACATAAATTGCGTAGCTGTTGACAACGATTGATTATGAAGGAAAAATGGGAACTCTTTAAACCATGGTGTACCTATTTTAGGGAAAAGGGGAAGTGTACAGCAACGGGTAAGTACGTCTTCAAAGAGGAGCTAGGTATTGCCGCTGAACGAACCCTCACTCTGTAGCAAATCCAAGAATGAGTTGTAGGCCACCCGGCAGTTATTGGAATTCCCCGTCTATCGATTACATGCCTCTATAGCTCGTGATCTCTTCATGGACGCTGAAGGTGCCTTCCGCGTGTTTTCTCACGTGCCTCGACTTCTCGGTCAAGGCACTTTTTTAGATGGTGAATGGTTTCAAGGATAATTTATGGAATTCTGCACAGGATATAAACTGAAATGTACAACGGCATTTCTTCAGGTAACGAAATATAGGGACATTTGTGCGCGCAAGAAGAAACGATAATAACTTCTGAACACGTGTGTCTCAACAACGTCGGGGTGGTTCCTCTACAAACACGATTTTGTTTTTTTCTCAACCGCTATAAACAGCCCCTCGAGTGCCGCGTAAATGGAGCGAGAAAGCATGACCAGTGAGCAAAAAAACAGCATTTTAAGACCGATACCATTGCGAGTATAAAACATAATAAAATGCATACAGTAGATCCAACTTACCATCGACAACGGGGACTCTACCTAGACCCACGTAGGCAGTGGAAAGTTGGCAATGGCACGCAAGAATTGCTGCCAGCACCAACTGAAACAGGCATCCCTCAAACCGCATGTCGATGTACGAGCCGCGCCAAAAGTCAAGTGGCTACTACGAACGCGGATTTTCTACCCAAGGAGGGAACTCCTATCGCTGACATCGAGAGCCGGTTGAAAGGGTGGGCGATTTCTTGCACCACACTCAGGCGTCCGCTCTTTCCGCTCCTCTAACCCGCACAAATCTCGAAGGCGATAGCCTGTTTTTTCCAAGCTTCAGCAGGCACTCTTCTTGGCTCTTTTGACAAGGGCAGCGAAATTAGCCCTGGAAAGCTTTATCCATTCCCAAGATATGAATCATGCAGAAAGTAGGGCCATGAATAAAGTAGGGCCATGAATCCCACTGTTGTACACCCACATGTCAAATGGTTCGATGTTCGAGCGGAGGCATCTAAATGATGACATCTATTCTATACTACGTGTTTGCATTGATGTTTTTTTTAACATAAGTTTTTTCTGTGTGGCAAAGATTTTGTCATTTTCTTTGTGGAAACTAGAACTTTGACACAGAATCAGTAATTGGTAGCTTCAGTATATTTTGTATGTTTTACCTAGAAGTTTTATTCGTTCACGTATAAACATATTAAACAATGACTGCCAACCACCTGGCTGTCCACTTCTTGGTTTGCTAACAAGAATTACACTTGGATCCTTTGAATGCAGAACGAGCATACGATTTGTTTGCTGAGTTTAACGTCAGCATAATTTGCTTCACAGGCGTGAACGCAATCCGTGACCGCTTAGGGCCATTAAACCACGCACGCACGCCGACGACCACGCACACACACACACGCACGCGCACACACGCACACACACACCACACACACACACACACACACACACACACACACACACACACACACACACACACACACACACACACACACACACACACACATACGTAAATACGTATCGATATATGTATTCTTATTTATAAATTTCTGAGGTTGCGTGCGGGGATGCGTTGCTTAATGCCACAAAAAAACTCATCCCGCTGTACACCGTGCTTTGGACTTCTGTGAAAGGTGTTTTTTGCGCACACGAAAAAAAAACATTTATTAAGCTTCAAAATGCAGGAGTCCCTTTTTGTTTCCCGAATCCATGAGTCGATTTACTTATCTTAGCAGGCGATACCAGGAGTGTTTTTGGTCCCCCTGGTGACAGCTGGTCAACAGTATCTCCCACTGCTCAGATCGAGGGTGGCGGAGAGGGGTGCGTAAGATAAGGGGCAGGGTGGGTTTTTTCTTCCACTGTGCCTGAGTGTCCATAACTGATTTCAGAATTGAGAATCAGTGGTTGAATATCTTGTCGGGAAATTAAACCTATTTTAAAGGGTCTGTATTGAGTGTTTGAGTCGGCCTGAAGGCAGTTTCTCGACTTTTTCGGACGGTGAGTGATGTATGAAGACTATGGGGGTGTCTTTTGTGTAGTCCTGTAACATTTGGTGGTTTATTGATACTGAACGAAAATTGTACAAACTGCTCGAACTTCAGGGGCTCGGTGGGTCCGGTTGCGGGCCAGTTGATGTGCAAAATTGTTAGACCTCCAAGAGGAGTGGTGAGGGTACATACAATGTAAACTTCATGCTTTGGCTGATATTACCAACGCTCCTGCGACGTCCTGGGGCCTATTCCTTTTGAATAGAAACTTCGGAAAGCTGCTTAGGAGAGTAAGGTAACACCTGGATGTCTTGGTGTATCGGCTTGGTGTTCCCTAAATGAAAAAAAGAACCAGACAAAAACCATCGCTGACGACATTCGATGTGGTGCTATTAGCATTGTTCCGGTTGTCAGATTTATTGGGCGAGCAGCGTCCCGTCTTCCATCCTCCCCTCCCCTTCTGGTTCCCGGTTCACTCTTTCCACCCCATTTTGAAAATAAAATAGATATTACAGTACGCGGGAACGGTTAGCGAAAAAACAAAAGCGCTTTACAGACGCCGACAGAAGAATACAATTACACAGCAAAAGAATTACAGACCAAACCACTTACTGAAGAGGCTAACAATGTAAGAACAATAACACATACCATGAACATTGATTCATTGATTGATTGATTGATGATTGATTGATTGATTGATTGATTGATTGATGATGATTGATTGATTGATTGATTGATTGATTGATTGATTGATTGTACGGTTTTAACGCGCCGACACAAGGCAGGCGATGAGGTACGCCGTAGTGGAGGGCTCCGGATTAATTTTGACCACCTGGGGATCTTTAACGTGCGCTGAAATCTCGTACACATGGGCGTTTTTGCTTTTCGCCTCCATCAGAAAAACCCGCATCCTCGTGCTCAGCTGCACACGCCTTAGCCACTGAGCCACCGCGGCGGGTTTATGATTCATCGAGAACCAGATATCTTTGTGAAGTATTACATTGTGAAATTCACGTCCATTCTGCTTTTCTACAAAGGATAAGTACGTTTCCGCTCAGCAACAAAGGAACAGTCAGCGTTTAACACGTGACAAAACCGAACTAGGCGATGAGTAGTCTGCGCGCCTTCCACAAGACAGAGGAGATAGGGCGTGGATCACTTAACGCAGCAGTGCGACCTTCACCCCGGACTGGATATCAATTTTTGGCTCGGCCTGGCGGTCAGTCAGCATATCACAAAATGATTGCATAGGGGGAAGGGAGGATGCGCCGCTAGCTTCGAAGGTCGTAAACAAGAGGGCGAAAATAAGCGCTAAGTCAACGACGACTGAAGCGGTAAAATCGCAACACTCAGCACTGGTTTTTGTAACAGCGCAGATAGCCAGTCAAGGGCGCCGTTCTCTGTTTGCGAGAGGCGGTTGGTCGGCAGTAAGAGGCGCTCTCCAGATGCGCTTTCTGAACGCAAATCTTGCGTGACGTCCTCAGGCCGAGCACTGCGTCATCGCAGCTGGGTCATCCATGCGTATCTTTTTTTTTGCGATAATTGCAGGCACCGGCGTTTTCTGTATACCTGTCCTTGCTTTGAAGGGGACGACTTTCCGGCGACTGCTCCTAAACATGAATGAAGTACGTATGCCAGTAACGTTATCGGGATGTTAACAGGAAGCAACCTGCGTATTGCGATTTAATTGTTGATGTCTTCTATCTCTAGTGCTACCTTTCAGTCTATATGGGGTTCGTTCGTTGTTTCGGACTTCGCACGAATGTAACACCTCCGAGGCACATGGCTCCGTCCTGGGAGACCCCCAGATCTTAAGCGTTGGATATAGGGGCCCCAGCACCGGTCTCTTCCATTTTTGCGTGAAACGGGTGTAATGTTGTACCTTTAAATACTTTCCCTTATGTCGTAGGACAATCTCTCGCAAAAAGTGTTGTTTGTGATATAACCCCCTGCGGATGAGGGCGAAAGTTCCAGTCGGGGCCACGGCAAAGCCACAGTTGTGGCAGGTCCAACTGTTGCAGCACCCAGGAATAACTACCTGGAACATGGTACTACACCGGATTGTATAATGAGCACCCATTAAAACATGATGATGATGCCGTTGGGTTTTGGCTCGTACCCATAATGAGGGGATAGCACAGGGATTGATATTTGCCTGTGTTCTGACTGGAGGTTTGAGGATTAATTTATTTTCCAGAGATTGGTTGGCAAAACGTTTGTTTAGCTTAAAGGGAAAAGATAGAAGAGTGTGGTTAGCCTCCGAAGTCTAGGAGGCGCCTTTTCCGGGCAGCCTCCAGGGCACGCCGCAAAAGGGCGACTTGGAGCTCTGGGGCGGAGCTGGTCAGCTCGAACTCCCCCTCCACTATGATAAAACCCGAAACACCCAATAATAATGGGTTGCTTAGCAATTCAAGCTGTTGTAGCAGAGACATACGCTTGAATACAATTACAAATATACGTTTTTAAAGCGAAGCCTTCTATGCCTCACTGATAGCGACGTTGCCCCAAAACTCACTGCAGGAAAGCCAACTTTCTCTAACGATGATGGTGATAGATGATGACGTCAATCCGACCGCGCCATTCCGACATTGGCGAACCAGTTGGAATTTTGAACTCCGACTTTGACTCCGGTCGTATGGGAGAAAGCTCAGCGTTTCAAGCATCTTTCTCTTAAAAGAAAAGTACTTTAATTTTGCGAAACTAAAATTTCTTGCCCAAAAGATAACATAACTGGGATGGACAGGTTTTGCTTCATACTCCCGATTGGCTCCTTCAAGACCACCTGTCTGCCGAGAAGCGGCGGCAGTGGAGAAAAAATGTTGGATTGTTTCCCCGGACCTGTCACACAGGAGATAAGACCTGACACGTGGGCTATAATACGTGCCGTAGTGGAATGACTCTCGTTATATTGAACCGCTTGGGTGTCGTTATAGAGTGCCCAATGGTAATCAACAGACATTTTTTTCCTAATGACATCAGAAATTCTACGATGGCGACCTTGTTACACTGCACTTCCAGGGCTTAGCTGCTCAACTACCGGGGTTGGTACCACTCCTGAGAAAACTCATTTCGAAAGCTAGCGTGCTGCTGCGGCCTCGTATGTCACTATCCTTTTTACAGCGATATGAAGGCTAAAAAACAGAGTCAGATTGCGAACGACACGTGGCTACCAGACGTTCCCCCAGCGGAAGCGATGCATCTTTTTCGTCTTTACTAGAAAACACGATAACGCTGTAAGCCCAGCTGCGCATTTTGCTTTCCTGCAATCCCGAGAGCAGCGTATCCTCATGCCTCCAGGAACAACGCTACTTTTGGTGGTCGCTGCGGTAGCTTTTTCTGCTGAATGGCGGTTAATAGAAGGAGGAGATGTAGGTGAATACATTGAATTTGTTTTTTATTTCTTGAAAACGACAAAACTCACTACAGGAGTGGCAGTGTTGTCCGTGCTATCTCTTTCATAGAAGTAATCAGACATATGCTTATTAACCAAAATGAAATTCTTAAGGGAGACTCGCAGGGTGATCGAGTTAAAAAGACAATGTTTTTGTGCGTGTTTTGATGCGTGCGTATGTGTTGTGCATAAATATTAATGTTCTTTATATATCTGGCGTGATATCTGTATTCTCTTGTGTGATACGACAGTTTGAATGTTTATAACGAGAGTGTCTGCAGATGGCTGTACGTTGTCAGGAACCCTGTGTTCGTGCATGCTAGTGTACTCCACCGTAATGTACTTGTTTTACATGTGTAATGTGTGTGCTTCTGTGTTTATGTGTGTGTGGTTTGGTGTGTGCGCTGCGAGCGTGCGCACGGTCTGTGGCGCTTGGCGTGTGCGGTGCTGTGCGTGTACGCAAGTGTGCGTGCGTGCCTGCATGTGTGTCCGCGTACGCGTTCGCGTAAGCCTGCGCATGAGGTACCGGGTGTGTGATGCTATCCTGTACTTCAGGATTTCCTGCACTTCAAAAACAGCACCGACACTTCAGTGTTTGTTTCATCTGTGTGTCCCGTGTACTTCTAGTGCACCACCAAGACGGCCTAGCGCTGTTGGTGGTCACTCCCAAAAAAATAATTAAAATTGAGTACTGCAATCGGGCTTCGCTCAAGAACAGAAATGTTTCGGTCAACAGTGGGAAGTGTCACATGGAAACATGCACATGGACTAAGATTGGTGGGATCCCCCACCTTCATCCTCTAAAGCGACCAATACCAGAATATCGGCCCTCCCGGAAACTTTTTGCCTATACGAATGGCTGCCGGCCGAAGTGAAGGGGGTCGGAGCCGGGGTCATCGGCTTCTGCAACAAGAATCGTAACTCTCAACCACGGGTTTCCGTCCGCAATACGTTTTGTTTCAAGGCTTGTAGTCAAGCTTGTTTTGCCCGCGCAGGAGCCAAAGGAAACTGTCACCATCGCGTTTAGATTTCGCTGCCATTGTAGATAGGAACACTAAGCATTAGTACCCACATACACCGACATAACACGGACCGTGTTTGCACGTTTCTAACGCGCCCTCGATTTTAACCCGCACGTACGTTTACTTAGGAAAATAAAAAAATAATTTGACGCCAAGTCTACCCCGCAGACGTAAAAGCATCAAGCCAAGTACATGGCGTAAAACTTTATATCACCTTGAAAGTGTTTTCGACTTCAAGTGCTTTGACCTTCATAATTTTAGACATCACCGGCCGTTGGTTCATTCGCTCCTAGTTTATATATTCCACCTGGAAGTCTTCAAGTTATCCAACGCTTCCGTGCTCGGGGCCGGAGAGGCGCTGCATAAAAATATGGCAATGCTTTCTTTGCGTCAGTTGTGCGCTCATGTCTCTGAAAACCGTTGGCTTTGATACTGCTCGGTTTAGCCACCAGTCGGCAAGTAACATAACCTTGCACTTGATGCAAACTTAATAGTGGTACCTCTTCGGAGCCCTAACGACTGATTCGAAATGCTAACTGCAGCAGCAAATTGTGTGTGACAGTTGGCTAAGGCATGGCCATTCAGGAATGGATAAAAAAAATTACTCACCTTATACTGACAACCTAATCTAAAATCACAACAGAAATACCGCAAAAACCTAACAAGAATTCCCGTCGTGCGACAAAAATACTTTGTTGTGAGAACAGAAGTCGTGCTATTACGACGAAGCCATCGGTTGTTACGACACACATTTCAGTCATAACCACAAGGTCAATTTTCTCAATGGCAAATATTCCGGTAGTCACAACACAACTGCCATTTACGCTACTCTTCACAATGAATAATAACATTCAAACCACGTGACCCTACTGATGGAACATCAGGATCCCGACGATACATGAATTTGGCATGGCGGAACAAGAATCTTAGGACAGGAATACGACACACGACAGAACATCAGGATTACGACACGACAAGAATACGACAAGATTACACTACGATACGTTAAAATACGACAAACTACAGAAATTTGTCTTGTCATCTTTTTCGACTGGGAATGTATTGAATTGAGCTGTATTTTGGGAGCAGTCGGTGTCTCTAGCAATGCTGGTCGCCACGTTGAAGCCGATTTCGTTTTGAGTTCGATATTGAAGTGCGGAAAAACTTGTAGGTTGTTTTTATAAAAAAGGTGCGCTCTAGAATAGCGCAGATACAGTATGTACAGGAGACACTCACCAATCACGGCAAGGCCGATAGTTCACCAGGACGTCTGCAGACTTGACTTACCAGTTCCAAGCCTACATATGCGGAGTGGAACGAACCTCTTATGATTTTATAACAGCGGAGTGGCTGGCCGTAATCTGTGGTGCGTAACAAATCAAAAATACCTGAAAAATTCTGCGCGCTCGTGAGCGCGTGCCTCACGGCGACCGTCAAGCACCCCCGGCTCGCGTAGTGGCATTAGCCAAAAAATCTGGAGAAAGCACCTAGGAGCCAGAAAATGTCGAGCGCTAGAAAGCGCATGCCTTGCGGGGACCACCGAGCATCCCCGGTACGCGCAGCAGCTTTTGCAAATGCAAAATTGGGGAAAAACTCCAGGAGCGCCTCGTGTTGCCTAGCAACAAAGAATGCCACAGGCTGGCGCCCCACCTGCCCCACGGACCTTCGACGCGACTCCAGGAGTTCCGCGCAGACGTCGTGCACGTACGCACCGCCTCTGCGCCCCAGCTGTCGTCAAGCGCTACCGCGCATGCAATGGTTTGCATGAGGAACACGACGATATCGATGCATTTGACGATGGAAGCACAGCGCAAAGCGACGACTAAACATGTAAATAAACAATTTCAAACTTCTAGAAATGCGTAATGATGTGTCCCTCAGTGCTGACGTAGTAAAAAATCCTGCAAGCAGCTGTTTTAAGGTACAAGCCTTCCCAGGTTTAGTGCAAGTTTCGCGAGTTTTCGAAATAAAACCAAGTCGGGAAAACGTACCTGATGCGAAGGTTTCTCAGCGGTTGTCACTTTAAATTCCTCGGCTTTGTACCCATGGTCGGTAACAGGTGTGTACGGGGCTGTTCGACTTAGCTAACTAGGACGATATTCATTCAAATGGTGATTTTTTTACAATATAAAAAATGCTTCTGTTTTTTTTTGTGTGTTCTATCCTGGAGGGAGCGCAATGCAAATTGCCTCCAGAGAGGTTAACCTTTATTAAAAAGTCAACAGTGCGCGCCAGTTGTTCTAAGTGTCGTACTGCGCTTCTTTTCTTTCACCGAAGGGAAATGCGAATACAATGGGACCGAAATATCAGAAGACGAGCCTCTGAGACTTGAAAATCCTTGCGTAGAACTGGCGTGCGATGCATCCACCGGAGCCGTGTCTCCCACAAGGTCGGTTGTTACCAAAAACATGCTGCTTAAAGGGACTCTGCAACACTTTTTTCAAGTTTTTTTTCCAAAATCCTAAATGCTTGTAGAATTAGTAGGACTTGGTTACTGGCTAGTTGGTTCACGACGTGCGAAGGAATAAGTTTGCGCGAAAGACGAGGATGAACAGAAGAGAGGAGAAGACGAGGGTTGTTGACCAACACATATAGTACTGAGATAAGGGGATCGCAAAGTCCTCAGCAAAGGGTGACTGCACTATGTCCGTCATATAACGTAAAAACTTGCTCAAAAGACCTTTCTATCTTTTGTGGTCTTGGCGTTTTTCGAGCACAAGAATAACACTGTTACGAGGGTGTAGCGGCTATTTGCCGGCTTCTTTTCAGTTGCTACAACAAACGTATTTGATAGCCACTTAAAAAAACCACAAGAGCACAGCAGAAACGGAAGGCGTATCTGTTCGGACGAGCATATCACGCACTGCCGCTCCGTGTTGGTTATAACTATAGCTTCTGCAGTGCTTCCACACGCGAAGGAAAGAGTGGAAGCGCTTATCGAAAGTGTTGCAGAGTCAATTTAATGCTTACAGTAACATTCATTGTGATCAAGCGAAACTCTCACCGTTCTTCCCTGTACAAAATTTTGTAAACCTAGTTATATGTGGCCCGCAGCATGCCCTCTATGGAATACTAAATTGACAGTTGTTACCGAAGAATGCCTATGTCATACTAAAAGTGAGGCCTGCATTCTGAAGTGCCCGTTTAACTCTCTCTTTTCCGAGAGATTGATATCTCTGGTTCTTTGTGTATGGGGCCTGATGTGGTCGTGCGTGCCGCAATAGAGATGGCCTTCGAGAACGACCAGCGTTGATAACCGTGTGGCGCGCACTTGTTCTGTCTAGGTTAATCGTGCCTTAATGCCAACGAGTAAAGATGAGAAATTCTTCAACTGCAGAAAATATAGGTCGCAAAAAAAATGTTTTACTTTGCTTAAATGTTTCAGGTGCAACACAATAAGGCCCGGGCCTGGTTGCTCATCAGTCACCGGATCCAACACTTACCCGGATTGCTGCCCTAGGACCATCTGCCCTTAAAGGGCTGTTCAAAGAATAAGGACCTCTTAGAAAATAAACATTTTGTTTACAGTCAGCGATCGGGGGGAGTAGTTGGTTGTATACTTTTGAGCCACTGCGAGATGGTATGGTTAGATAAGATAAGAAGTCGTTGCAGAAAAGTAAACATTTTTTGCGGCTGCAGGCAAAAAAATAGCAGAGCATGCTTAGAATTTTCTAAGAATGTAAACACAAATCCCAGTTGCAGCATCTGTTGACCTGCTGATGCCCTTTCGGTGTACATTGCTAGGAGTTACCCGGTCTCTCTTAGGGCTACCTTTACCTCTCAAGAGGGTTTGTTCGGCACGTTTGACAGCGGCCGTCCCTCATACGGTGGGTGCTGCAACGCCCTGTTTCCGAGTCCTCTTCCCACCATCTTCCGACATAGCTGTAGCTTGGCGCGTGATCGCCAGCTCGCACCTCGTGCTCTCAGTTTTGTGTGATTCTGTGTACCTCACATTCACTTTTCGCTTCTCATGTGTTCCATAGAAATCGAAGGCTTTTACATTAAAAACAGAGCGAAGAAGCACAAAGGGACAGGAGCTACACAACGCAGTGTACATGTTACTCCGACTCGTTCACATATACACCTCTCCTATCTTCAAAGCCTAGTCTTCTAAGCCACCGTGAATAATCGCTAGCTACAATAAATCGTTCCCTTGTCCCCAACAAGTACACGTATTTAAGTGTAAATGACGTAAGGGAAACTCGACTCAAGTTAACCACATGCCACGTATTAATCGGCCCATCCCAGTGAGGCGCATGCGCAGACGTCGTTATGGTAATAACGGCTATCAGGATGCACTTAATCTGCACCTTTTTCATTTTTATGAGAAAATTCCCGTCAACGGCTCCTGTCAGAGGACTTCTAAGCATCCAGAAGCTTACAAAGAATGTTGGCGGGCTCGGCACACAACAAAAGGGGTAGAGGCGTTCCGCTAGGACGACAGGAGAAGGTAGCCCTCAGCGGTCACTCGTTGGTAAGAAAACTACCAAAGCATGGTTTGCCGTAAACATGCTATAAAGAACTGGCCTCTCTCTCTCCTTTGTCTTCGATAACTCTGAACTCGCCTGCTACAAGCACACAGATAAACAAACCGCACACTACATTCAGTGTTCGGATTTCTGGTTGGCACAAAACAATGGTCATTGCCTCAGATCCAACGCGATAGGGCAATGCCTAAGTTGTCAGAAGCCGCAATATGAAACAGACAATGTACGAAAAAACCGAAATCTAAGTAACAAAATGGAGTAACTTGTTCCGAATTATAGAAACATCAAATTGTCGAGTAAGGTGGGTCAAAGTATAAATAGCGCTGTCAAAATTCCTTATCAGAAGAAAGTCCTAAACACAATTGCAGCTACAACATGGCAATGATTGAGGAAGTGCTCCAGAGGGAATTATAAGCTTAAACACGACAAAGAGCAACTATCTGTTGGTAAAGTTACAGTGTACGCACTGGGGAACGAACGTGGTAACATTACGTACCTACCGCATGGATGCGATAATATAAGGAGATGAACGATCATAAGGAGCGGAACGATCCCATGCCAGGCTCTACACTAGAAATTCGGGGTACGGAACACTACTTAGCGTGGATGCGTAGCTTGCAAGGTCACAGTAATAACTCAAGGGGAATTAGAAAGGCACTCAAACCCATGAAAAGAGAAAAAGCCCCTGCTGACAATAGCACAAAAAAGGATCACTTACGGGTTCGACTAGATATTGTATTAGATAAGCCTGCTAAGCTATCCTCACTGTGTCTTGGGACTTAAAAGGTGCCCGCAGACTCGCAGACTGATTACGATTACCGGAGGCATCAAGTGCTTCAGAATTACTGACCTGTCAGTCTTGTCTCGGTGTTATTCAAGCTGCTTACCAAGGTAATAGTTTCACCATCAGCGACTGCCTAAACTTGTAAAAACCGAGAACATGTTGGGTTGACAAAAGCCTAACAGTGGATTACATTCATATCTCCAAAGAAGTACAGAGGAACTCAGCTGATACGTCCCCCGGACTTACGATGACCCGCTTCTTACGACGAATCACCGCAGTCCCGGAAAAACTTTCCATAGAAACAATCCATTAAATACCCCGATGATATGGCGCTCGGGTGCACGCAGTCCCCTTCATACGACGACCCTGGAGCGGATAAACCGGCATTATTACCATATTTTACTCCGCTTCGCCACCTCGTCCCAACCTTACTTTATTATGAACCCCCGTTATACGCTGCTCGATGTGCAAAGGTCCGCATGCGGGCCAGACAACTTGCTGAACAGACGCAAGGAAGCAAGCATGTACGCGTGAGAAAAAGTTAACCTTCGAAGGCCCCAAGTGGCACCAGCACGCCAACGAACCAACCGCGAGAATTCGAAGTTCAGGGGGCAGGCGGACCGTGAATTTGAAGCTCCCATCGAGCGGCCGACGAATGCGAAAACACATACGACGCAACCCCAAGGTGATGACCACACACCCGCTTCCCCGCCCGCTCTATCCAAGTTCTTCCATTCACGACGATCTATCTCCCTATGTCACTACTCTCTGCTTACCACTGTCTTTCAAAGCCGCATTGTCACTCCGCTCCTTTTTTTTTTTGCTAGGGCGCCTTGATTCACGCGCGACCGCCGCAAGGGTGGCGACACGTATATGTTGGCACCGCAGTTCTGGGTCACTCGCTGGCCGCCGTAGCAAATCACTGTAGCAGGGCCGCGCTGTAATTTTCGCCGCAACACAGTTTACTCCCGAAGTTTGAATCATGTTATCCCTTTCGCGTTTCTGGGTCTTGTGGGGAACAAAAATACCGATGTGTTAGCACTTTAACCCAATAGCGACGGCACGGGATCGTTCATGTCTCCACCCTGTACGGGAATACAGAGTTGTTTTTTTCATCTCCGCCTCGTACTATCGTTCGTTTCGCTTAGCCTTGTTGGTTTAACACTCTCTTTTTCTTCTGTCGATTCGCTCGACCGCGTCGGCCTTATCTCGCTTGCGCAAGGCGCGGGGGGGGGGGGGGTATAAAGAGAACTGCACAGTTGGTAAAATGGCTGCACGGATGTTGCGTAGCGCGCGGCGGTTGGCTGGCAGGAGCTGGGACGCCGTGGAGGGGAGGGGGCACAACATAGGCGTTTCTTTGTTTTCAAACTTGGTATTTCAGCTAAAAGTTAGCAAATTACCCGAAAACGCGCTAACTACAGTAGTTTAATTAAGTTCTTAGCTTACCTGTCGCGTGAGACCATCTGCTAGGCCGACAGTTACCCGGACCCCGGTCGTACGACACCTCGGTCATACGACGCTTTCTCGCGGTTCCTTGAAAGTCGTACTATCGGGGTTTCACTATCACAGAAAATGCTTGTAATTTAATTACGGGCAAAATTTGTATACGCGTACAAATTTCTAGGTATGTAGAAATGTTTTAAGTTTTAATGTACAGTGCATGAGACAGGCTGGTATTTTTTGGAAACACCTGCCTCCTTTCATGCTTGTCCCCCTAAACCCACTCCCCTCTGTAATGTATTACCCTGAGGGTGACAATAAATCAAAAATAAAACCAAAAACCCGAATAAAATTTTGAACAAATTTTTGAAGCAGACGAACATGGGGCTGTACGCTTTCCCTCTGTAGAAGCCGATGAAACCACACCGCACGTATATTCCAGAATATTTTATTTATCTTAGTAGCAACGCAGTATCACCAACGTAAATGCGCAGTATCAGCAACGTAGGCGTCATTGAGAGTTAAGCGCGATAAACGTGGGGCCCTGCGAGATCTCCTGCGCAGTATCAGCAACGTAGGCGTCATTTAGAGTTGCCCACATGCTCTGGGAGTGTCCCGGCCTTCAAGCGCACCGTTTCCAGTGTCTTCCGCCCGGCTTCCAGCGGCTTGTGGAGTGGACAACCCCCCTGCAACCCACCACTGCACGGCAGACGATGCTTCCTCTGTGATATTTCGCGCGCTCCTCAGGCGTCGACTGCCGAATGTAACCTTTAAACTCTCCCCCCCCCCCACCTTCCTTTCTTCCCCATGCTGACCGACGCGTCCACCTTCTGTAATAGAGTTTTGTTATGTTATGTTATTTATCTTAGCGTTAGAGTCATCTTGTCGGCTAATTGTCGCATTATTTATTTATTTATTTATTTATAGATACTGTTAGCCCCTAGCGGGGCCGTTAGAGGGTGGGTCTGCTCTAAACCTGCAATAGACGCTAACAAAACCGCTCAGGCCCTCTTAATATGTGTTGTTTTGTGATAGTTCGATAAAACAAGACTTAAAGCCGTCTTCTAAAACCGTGCCCGCTCCATTGGCGACCAGTTCTAGACCACAGACGAAAATTCTGGTACGTTTACAACTTCACAATAAATTGCTAAATATGACAAGTAAATAAAAATCAATGAATGGTACACTTATCTGAGCGCACAATCTAGTATCATTTCTGCTAAGAATATTATATTTATAGCGATGGAAAAAAAAAGAAAAACCGGAGGCGACACTTTTTGTGTCAAAGTGACGCCTACTCCGACGGGCATCGACCACTACCGGGTGTCAGCTATAAAGAGCTTCCATGCATACGAGCTCGGGACAGTAGGGTGAATCAAAATTGCAAAAGGAAATGTTGCGTAGTAACCAAGCAAGCATGGGGTACCAAACGGCGAAAGCTATTCATTTAGCTCTTCGAGCTATTTTTAAAAATCCTCAGGGACGTTGCGTTGCGTGATTCCTTCCGATGACCCAGCCAATAAGAAGCTGTTTGTGAATTCTAGCTAAAGCTCGGCAAACAAGGTTACAGTAGGTAACAGTGCGGGTTGGGTCTGCACATCCTCCACACCGTATACTCAACACCTTATACTCGTGTATAATCACTCGAAACCATCACTTTGTTGCGAGAAGTGACAGTCGTGCATGTGAGTGCAGTTGCGGTTTTCAAGTTTTCCAGAAAGACACAACCAAGGGCTGATGTACAAATTTCATTGTGAAAGCTTCAGGGAGTCGGTGGTGCTTAAATGAAAGCAAGATTTGATTTGATTTTTTTATTTGATTTTTATTTCTTGGCAAAAACCAAGGGGAGGCTGAGACTAAAGGCGAACATGGCCTGACAGAGGCCCCAGCCACCCGATTTACAGCGTACATAACAACACGTCTGTTCACAAATTTAAGCACGATAGCACAATCGTAATAGAGAAAAGCACAAAGCAAAGTCGTTACTACACTTCTTATGTATTATACAAAGCATAGGTCTCAAATTCCCAAAGGGATCACAATGTACACATAAACGCAGTAATTCGTACGCATGAGCTTTCATCAGTTACACTACTATGTCTCAATTACGTATTAATAGATTTTTGTTTTTAATTGTTTATAATTTCTACATTTAGGGGAACTGTAGACATATACTCTAACCCTTAATTATATATCGGTATTGCGAGCGTTTTGCTTAAGTAACACTTCTTTGACCTGTTTTCTAAACGTAAGTTCACTAGCGTCGAAGTTTAATTTTTCTCCTAATTTATTTAATATTTCAGTTGACTGGTACAGGAAAGGTTGCTCACCATAGTTTGCTCTTACTTTTGGAGTGTGCCGTATTGTATGCCTGAGATGGTAGCCAGAAGATTTATTGTTAACTTGATTGTGGGTCTTTTGCTTATAAATGGTGTGCAGAACCTTCATGTAATAGATTTGGTCAGCTCGAAGCATTGAATATTCAGTAAATAAAGGACTTGTCCTCAAATCTGCGTAACAGCCACGATAATCTAAATATATGCGCAAAATTCTTTTTTGCAATACAATGACCCTGTTATAATTAGTTTTAGTTGTGGTTCCCCACACCAAAATCCCGTAGCATAGTTTCGAATAAATGAGAGCATTGTATAAGTTTTGTTTCAACCATAGTGGTATCAAATGGCCGATTCTATATATGAGACCTATACTTTTAGAGAGTTCGGAGGACAGGTGAGCAATATGCGTATTCCACGAAAGTTGTTCTTGAAACCAAACACCTAAGAACTTCTGTTCTGTCACTCGGTTTAACTTGGTTCCGTTGAATATAATGAGGATTTCTTTCTCGGCATTTTTGTTGTACGGCCTAAATATCATGTAAGTTGTCTTTGTAGCGTTAAGTTGCAATTTATTATCTAATAACCAATTTGATAATTGTTCCAAGTAAACATTTACCATTGAGTGAAGTTTAATTATATTACCAGATGTGAAGAAAACGTTAGTGTCATCCGCATACATTACAAGTTCTTGCGGACCTTCTATATTTATGATGTCATTTACATAAACTATAAACAGTAACGGGCCTAACTTGGAGCCTTTCGGGACACCTTGTTTTAGCTCTAATATGTCTGATGCAATGGAGTTTAGTTGAACAAACTGCGTTCTTTGAGTAAAATAGCTTTTTAAAGGTTACCTGCCACGCCACGTATTCCATACTTCTCCAATTTATTTAGCAAAATATTTTGATCTATCGAATCAAATGCTTTTTAAGGCCTAAAAACAGTCCAATTGTGAACTGCCCGTTTGCAATGTTTGCAATTATTTTATCTCTAATGTACAGTAATGCTTGCACTGTTGATTTACATTCTTGGAAACCATATGGATACTTGGAAATGGCATTGTGTCTAAGAAAGAAAGCCGATAGTCTGTTATATATTACTCCCTTAAATACCTTGGAAAAAACTGTCAGGGCAGATATTGGTCTGTAGTTCGATACATTTTGTCTTTCTACACAGTTTGATGTAATCACCCGACTACAACATGCACGCACAGGTTCTGTTACAAGTGTGGGCAAAGATAGCCAAAAGAATGCATTGTTTATCTTCTTTTGAGCCCGTTGCTTCATAAATAAGGTCTTTTTTTGTGGGCATTCAAAATATTACCTGCGGGATGTGCCAATGCGTGGCATCGGCACATTTACATGGCATCGGGACATCGGCGCATTCACATCGGCCCATGCGTGGCATCGACACATTACTTTATAGTAGTATTTCGTAGTTACGGGTGTCCCGACTCTCCCCGTATGAAATTATTATTAAACAATATTACGTTTCTTGGTAGTTAAAAGCATGTTTAACATCTTCAGCTTCAGGTCCAGGCCCTTGGACCAAATATTTTGAAATCAAAATAAAAATGGCAACATTTAGCATCACCCTAGTCACCCTCTGAATAACGCAACTCTACCAAATGATGCAATGGTATGCATTGTTTTATTTACAGAGATAAAGCCATCATCACATACTTCGGTTTGATGTGCACAATAGTTTGTAAATTTTAATTTTTTGTAGCTGTATAAGCCATACATTTACCGTAGAAATTGTGGATGAGAATAATTTAAGATAAATATTGCCCCAACCCGGCAACCTAAAAAAAACACTGGAAAACACATTTCTGTCTAGAAAAAAGAACCGTGTCCCTCGATGGTGGCTAAATGGCAAATGATTCTTTACAACAGCAGGCAAATCTGTTTTATTCTCCGACGAATAAGGATTCATAACAAGGTAGTTGGTTTCCGACAACATGGCCACTATTCGCACACAGCAGACGGGCAGCAGTGTGGGTGTTTTCCGCTGCCTGCAACGATCCGACAACCAAATCTAAAATCCACAGCGGGGCACCTGAAAAACATAGGGGCGAACAATATATACATCTTGGCCTCTCAAGCATGAACCTTTGCTTAAAGGGCTGCTGAAGAGCTTCTCTATAAAATTTTGTGAGGATCATTGCTTTATGCATTTCTCAGTGCGGAATTGAACAAACGACTTTAATTCATGTGTGAACACACCCACACCACCTTTTTTGGTCAGAACAAATGACCCCTGTCCAGTGCTGTCGTCAGAGTCCTGGCTGCCTTTCGCGATTGGCCAGCGGTAGATGACGTCATATCGTGACCACTCATCCTGAAGAACTCGTTCGGTTCCCATTCAGATACGGGCCAGGAAGACGCACACCCCTTGGGAATGAAAGATGCACACAATTTTTCCTTCGAATAGAATATCCTGAGGGAAGCATAACCTCTATAACTTCCATCGCAGTGATCATATGGAAGGGCTTTGCCCCAATTTGTCATACTCGACTTCGGTTTCTTTGATGCAGGAGGGAACTTATGCAGATATTGGATCGTCTGTTTCACTACCAGCGCTAACCACAGTTCCTAACACAAATTTTTCCACACACCATCATCCCATTGCTGGTATGTGTAACTTTCTTTTTACATTTGGGAAGGCGGAAACACTCTGTGTGCAGCGGATTTATGTGCGCAAACCGCAGTGATGCGGCCGCCGGTGGTCATCGCGCCGCGTGGAGGAGCTGCTTCCGTGTCGATCCGTGGTCCCTCAGCGGAACGTTAGGAGTAGCATATGCCCATACGCAGATTTAAAACGGGAATCAACCGAGCATTGGGGGCTTCCCAAAAAGTTAGGGGCACCCAAACGCAACACGCTCGCGCGTGACGAGTTTTAAAAGAGCGTCTTCCCCAACAGATAGTATGTGGGCAACTTTAGGCTTAGCATCGAGGCAGATATTTGATCACTGCTATCACTCCAATTGCGATAGAAAATCCTTCACACAGTTTTTCAACGCACTATCATCCCAGTTCTCGCATGTGGAACTTATTTTAACGTTGAATGCCATTTCAGTGATGGGTGCTCTGACCTTTCTTGCGCACAGGTAGCGCTATCCCGGCACCTCACCGCATTGCGTGCTCGGGCAGGTGCAGTTGTCACCGTCGACCAGCCTCCGCGGCCTGTCGGCGTAGGGAAGTGTAGGCTTCGCATCGGGGCTCAAATTTGATCACCGCTTACAAATCACCTCGGATAACAATCCGTAGCACATTTTTTTCACCACACTATCATCCCCCATCCCTTGCACGTTTACCTTCTTCTTTGCGATTGCTTTGATTCTGGACAGAAACGACAAGCGGTTCTTACCGCCGCCCGCGCGGTTCGAACCGCTCCCTTTGCCGTACGAGCTCCATGGCCGGCGTGTGTGCGGAGCGCTTCCGCGCACACAAAACGTTTTATGCTGTCCAGCTTGCTTGATTTCTTAACCATGCACGAAATATGTATACATCTATAGCTAATCTGTCGTCATAACCCGAAATACTTCTCGGCAAAACGAGAAAGTCGTTTGGGAAACCCAGAATGGTAGGTTCGCCTAGATTTTCTAAACACTCATAATAAAAGATCGCGAACTTGGGGAACCTTTTAATTGTTTTCAACCCACCGCTTCTCGTATAAAGCACGGAGATCCCGACGACACGGACTGCCCGGACTACTCGTGAAGGCAACTGTAGCCACAGGCGCTCGGGTAGGAAATCTCTAGTACCTAATGGTCATTTTGGGAAACCGATAAAAACACAGTAGCATCATGGGTAAAAATCTGCCTGGAGTCAACTTAAGGACCCCATATTACAGCCTGCTTAGTTCGGAACTTCGCCTTGACAACTGAGAAACAGCGAAGTGCCGGCGCACGTCGCTGGCCGTTTTCCCAATATGACGTCACTTCCGGTCGCTGTTTGTCGGTTTCTCCCTCTTCCGGTGGTGCGAGAGTGAGCTTTGTGGCAGTGAGCAGCCGGGGCGTACGGTGAACTTTATCGACGAATGTCACTGTCCACAAGATAAAAATGCAGATAAAAAGCTTACAGGCATAAAATGACCAATTTATAAATGTGAAAAAAAAGATTTTTTACTGGATTTTAAAAGCACCTCAGAAGCCCTTTCAGAAGCTATGACAAAACACCCATTTGGAAAGGTAAAATACATGCGCAAGTAGTGGCGATATTTAAAAAATTTAAAGACAATCTTTTCTTGTCTGCTCTATCATTGCACTCGTCTATGACGATGAGCTTGGTCCCGTAATAAACAAAATAAAATTTGAGGACGAAAACTCTGAATTTTAGCAATACCATCCAACCACATCATGCAGAATTCTTTCCGTTCTGAGCAACCGCGTATTTTGTCCTGACTCCTCCCTTACGTTGCTCGTACAGCCTGTGGCTTCATTTTTGACGCAATATTGATGGCATAGATTTATCAAGACTGTTTTTCAGCTTTCTGCCTGGCCCCTACATGATTTAAAATCTGAAAGGGTAAAAGGGCATCTCGCAGTAGTTACACGAATAAAAACCAGTCTATGAAAGAGGTTAAATAGGAGTATATTTACCTAAGCTAGGCATTTGGAAAACTAATACACAGGCAAGAAATAATGCGCCAAACCTTCTTTTGGACAGAATTTGTTGGGATGAGTCACAGGTCCATTCCTCGCAAGGAAACTCGAATTTCAAAGGCTCAAATCCCAGGTATTTCGGTGCCGTTGTATTGGCATTTTCCTGCAACATAAAAGCAGCCAATTTTCAACACGTCTGCCAAGTACAAGTCTTAAGAATGCACAGAAAGATGAACGTAGGTTCACTGGTAGGGTGTGCCACTCTGTGAACACCATTTGCCTTACTTATTCCCGAGTTCACAATGCATGTTGAAAACACAACTAAGGAAACCGCACTACGGTGAAATAAAGCTGAAAAATTTTGTGCATCCGCAAGTTAGATCGAATGATATCCACCGAAGCAAATTTGATGAAAAAACTAGGCCTGTCAGCGAATTAGGTTTTTTCGGTGCCTTAACAACAGTCTTCAGGGTATTTACATACTGTATTCACTGCCATAAAATATGTTGCAACATAAAGAGTAGGAAACATGGCAAATCTTTAGAGTAACATCTTGACAACGGCGCCAAAAATGGAAGAGGACAAGGGAAGCACCCCCAGCTGATACCGCGCTCGTCTCATCCGCTTCTCTATTTGTCAACTATTTTACCTCCAATTATAAAGCTGTTGTGACATCTTCAAGCGTCCAGCTTAAAGCGTCCATCTTAAACTGTGACAGCCTAAAGAGCCCGCCTAAGGGAGTTTCTACTAAAACTCATCGTCATATACCGCCTTAGGACAACACGTTTTATGTATATCTGAACAAGAACCAATGTTTGTTTCTCCTCATCTTTCCGATTCCATTTAAGGACGTTTTTACGCAAAAACAGATTATTTTCTGCAGCAAGCGATATGCTGCATAAATATGTTTAACGCGAACGATTGCTGTTTGCAGCACACATACCCAGAATAGTGCAACCCGCATGCAACCCAACAAAGGGAGGGGGTATTCACCAAAAGCCGTCTTACAAAAACGTTCACCAGCAAACTTGCGGACAAAAGAAGTCTTAGCCAAAACAAAAGACCACCAAACTGAATCCACAGAAAAAACAAACTAGAAAAACTAGAGGAAATCCTGCAGAAAAAAAAACTTGTTTGAAACCTCGACGCCCCTGAAAACGGTAGTGTTCTCTTCCTTTTTCTATTTTAAATACTATTCTCTACTTATGTCAAGAGTGGACGAATTTGAACGAAACAAAAAACTCCTGGGCTAAAATCATGGATCACCTATTGATGCGCAGTGCTAAAGAATGGTAAATGTTGAGAAATTATACTGCCACAGATTTGCTTCCACACACCGGCGACGTGTCCATTCTGTCGTTTATCCCTAATTAAAGTGTAATGTGGCCAGTTGGTGCGTTGTTGATGCTGTTTGGAAGTTTCCTTAATGTAGCGTACATCAGTTAGAAAAACATTATTGTAGAAAATAAATATTTTCTGTAGCAAAGGTATTGTTTGGCCTTTTTTGTAGCAAGACCCAAGAGAAATCCCAACAGACATTCAGGCTGTTGGACCGACAGCCAATCCGGAAATTCGGCATATCGGTCTGTTGGTCTGATGGCAGCCTGTTGGCCTGATGGCAGTCTGTCGGTCTGATGGCAGTCTGTTGGTCTGATGGCAGTCTGTCGGTCTGATGGCAGTCTGTCGGTCTGATGGCAGTCTGTCGGTCTGAATGCAGTCTGTCGGTCTGAATGCAGTCTGTTGGTCTGAATGCAGTCTGTTGGTGAAGCTATAGGTCCGATGACGAGATTGACTTAGGACACATGCTGTGAGGTGTGGAACTGGTTTACAAGTTTGGCAAGTATGTAGGCCTTTTAGCAAAATAAAAATAGAGAAGTTCATTTTGTGCTGCTCACTCATTTATTTGCGCTGCATGTCGCCGTGCTTTTGCGAAAGGTGCTTTCGCACCACCTTTAGCCTGGCTTCAGTGGGCTCCGCAGACGCAGCCTGGCCACATAGATCTGAAAAAGAGCTGTAGATAGAGAGAATTAAGGGTTCAATGACCTTGTGAACAAAAGACCATGTGGTAAAAGGGTAACAAATATTGCCAAACAGGTTGCCAGTAAAAGCAACACTTTGGGGAACAAACTAATACCCTGTAGCATTTTTTCTTGCAAGCTAACCCATGCTGGGCCCGCAGCAAACCATTATTCATGAATGGCATTCAGGCACAATAGAGAGTTTTAGCAGTCCGTCCGTTCCGTTGTTACCGGGTTGACCGGGACCGGTCTGCGCCTGCGCGCGCAGGAAGGGCGAGGAGGCGCGGACATGGCGAAGGCAGGCGTGCGGAACTAATCCCCCTACTGTGAAGAATGCCTAAGTGCCCAGACGGGTCCCGGTAAACACGCTAGCTACGTACGTGACGGAACGGACGGACTGCTAAAACTCTCATATGTGAGACCATTTATTGTGCCAGAAGTTTCATATTAGGGGATGCTTGCTTTTGCTAAATTATGAGTTAGCTATGAGTTCTGATGCCAGATATCACATGCAATACCTTTCAGGGATGTGACCTTCTCTGGTGTCAGGGCTGGTTTGGGCTTCGTTTTTGCATGGCCCTTGTTCACTTCGTTCCGGTGCTACATTAATCTTCTGTGCAGATTGCCTGTTTCGCCAATGTACACTGATTTGCATTCGGCGCACGGAATCTAATAAACAACACCTGGAAGCTTGAAGCGTGAGAGGGGGTCTTTCACGCTGACAATGTCAGAACGTAGCTTGCTAGTGGGCACGTGCACGATGTGCACACTGTGTTTCTTGAAAATGCGTGCAAAAGCTTGATTGATGTGTAGGACGAGAATTGCAGCACATTTTGACACAGGCCTTGTGGACGCTTCTGCCTGCTAATGTCAATGCGGATTCCTGCTAGTCGCCCTCTTAGCTTCTTTTTGAATACAATGCTTTAGGCAGCCACAAGGACTGCATCAAAACGTGCAGCAATTACCTACGTCCCACACATCAGTGAAACTCTCGCACGCATTTTCAAGAAACGCAGTGCATACATCGTGCATGTGCCCACTAGCAAGCTGCGTTCTGACATTGTCAGCGTGAAGGACCCCCTCTCACGCTCCAAGCTTCCGGGTGTTGTTTATTAGATTCCATGCGCTGAATGCAAATCAGTGTACATTGGCGAAACAGGCAATCTGCACAGAAGATTAACGCAGCACTGGAACGAAGTGAACAAGGGCCATGCAAAAACAAGTGCACTGGCAGAGCACCGTGAGAGGACGGGACACGTGGTCGACTGGAACAAGGCGAAATTACTGACAACTGAGTGCAATCTATCTTCTCGATTACTGCTCGAGTCCCTCATCGTTCAGACGACGCCCAACATTATCAATATAATGGATGGCAATCCGCACCATATCTATGCAAACTCATTGCACTGCGTAATGCCCAATATATAGCTTCGTTTTCCACGACACATGCTCACCGTGAACAAGCACCAAACCGTTAAATGGGTTTTTTGACTTGGTCAGTGACCTACGTTTCATCATTGCAATAATGCTTTTACCTGCCTACACGGCATTTTGTCAAACACTGGACTACACTACATGAGCCATTGCCGTTCTTAACCTGCACCAGAGTATATAACCTTTCACTACTGCTATGAGATAGACCCATAAACGCGCTTCAATATGGCCTTTATATTTAGCTCTTGGAAACATGCATAATTTCACCTTTATGTTGCACCTGCTACAGCAGCAGGTAATATTCCAAAAACATGAAGAAAGAAAAAAACGGTGGTTTAACACGCCAAAGCTACACTCGGGATATGGGGAGCACTGTAGGGGAAGGCTTCGCATTAATTTTGACCACCTGGGTATTTTTGTGCGGACCGAAATCTCAAAACACGGGCGTCTTAACGTGTTGCCTCCATCTGAAAAGCGGCCACACCAAGCGGTATCTAACCAACATTCGCCTCCACAGGACACCACCCTAGCCACTGCAGTCAGTTAAACATATGAAATAAAGCGAGCTTTGGAGTGCAAATGAAAATATTAATCACACGTCTTATTTTCCCAATTGATCTACCTTTTGAAATCCACCATGCAACCCCCCTCCCCTACCGGCCTACCAAAACACCTTTGTCTCAAGAGGTAATCAGGCTGTTGTTAATGAAGTAAGTATTTACAATTCGAGACTTGCCACCGTTAAAGTCATGCACTTTGTTTTAGAGATAAGCGACATTAGCCATTTGCAGCACCAGGAGTTAATTGTGTTAAGATCAGATTGAAAGCATTGACGGTAGTAGTTGAAAGAAATTGTGTGATAAATTACAACATCATCTGCAAATAGACCTACATGGGAGGATATGCAACATGGAAGATAGACAGGACCAAGCAACCTGCCTGGGGGGACAACAAAGTGGCACGACCAAAGAAGTATACAGTTATTAGGAGAAGTAAACTGCATTTGAGAAGAATGAAAATCTTTCGCTCAAGTGAGAACATTAGGGTGAAGTTTGAAAAGTAGTCTGTGGTGTGCAATGCGATTGAATGCTTTACAAAAATCGAGAAAAACTACCGCAGTTTGTAAGCCTGCGTCAATGGATCAATGTCGATCGTGAACAAATCCTGAAAGTTGTGTTTCTCAAGTAACCCTTGTGAAAACCGTGGTGATATTCGAATGTGATATTGTGATTTTATAAATAATTAGCCACCTGAGAGTGGATGAAACGCTCCCCGACCTTGCATATGGTGCTTGTTAGGGAAATTTAATGGTGAAGTACAGTCTCCAGATTTAAAGATTGGTGCTACCTCGACTATCTTCCAATTATTGAGAATAGTGCCTGTCATGAGAGACTGCGAAAAAAGCGCTGTCGGAATTCTACAGACTGCGGGATGTACTTTTCGGTATAGTATGATTAATACCAGTATGATCTTAAGTAGATAAAATTGTTAGCTTACTTAAAATGGAAAGTAGTTCTACACCAGTTTTTATTGCAAGTTCAAAACCATATCGAGAGATCCTAAATGTTTGCTTGGCTTGATTACATACGAATACTTGCTTCAAAGTCAGTCCAATTTCTCTTTTTGCCCTTTAGTCATCGGCCCCAGATTCTCTTCAATATCTCTGCTAAGCAATGACACACTCCAAACGCACAACACTGCTTCATGAAAATGTTTCAAATAATCAGAGGCCACAGCACTGCTAACAGGTATACATCATGGCAGGTTCCACAACATGCAATAACTAACCTGAAAGTACATAATCGGTGGGTGCACCGGTATGGCAGCAGTGCCTGGACCGATGTGTCGAGCAAATGCGCTGGCTTCTGAATGGGTGGTCCAAGCGGCCAGATGATGGATGAAGGAATGATCATTCCTGGCGGCAAAGCGTACAGAGCCCCAACGAAAGGCCAGGCAGTACTTGGGTACAGCAGGTGCAGTGTCGGTTGGCCAAGGGAGGCCCTGGCAAAGCCTTTGAAACTGGATTGGAAGGCAGCCGACCCAGGACAGCCAGCAGCAGCACCTGCAGGTGCATAATCTGAGTGTGCTGACACTTGTTGAAATACAAGAAGAGCACACACAAAGCACGAATGCTTACATCAAGTAGATTTTTAATCGCTTAAAGACAGTAACCTCCAAGGCACTAATAAGAACAATCCCGGAACACCCCAAGTGAAATTTAGGTCACAGTAAGAATGTATTTAATAGACCGCAGGTACTGTGAGTGGGGTATGCATGATATATGCAAAGCTCACTGCTGAGCTAATTTGCATGGAACGCATGCTAGCAGCTAATCTGCATCCCTTGCTTTCAATAGGTTCTGGTGTGTGATAGTTGAGGCTCCTCCATTTCAATGTCTGACTTGTATCTGCACGTTCATTCTCAAATATAAATCGAGTTGAGTGAGTGCCTACAGCTTTCTTGTTAGTCTCTGTATGGCCTGCGGTTTTGCGAAAATGAGAACTTGCGAATTCGCTCAATTTTCTGCACTAATTTAAACAATAAATATGCCTCTGATATCAAGCCCCAGACTTCCCGAGAGCTACTCTGACGGAATCGGCAGGCGCCTCGTAGGCGTTGTGAAATCTCCCCCACTACCCCGAGACAAATCTCCCCCACTACCCCGAGACTATGCCAGCTCCCTGCGAGGCCACATGCGCGCATTTCACCTTCAATTTGCACGTATGTGAATTCTATACCTCTATGAACTCTCAGACGGGCGTCGTCATATTCGTGCCGGACTCGTGAAGCTCGGCAACTTCAGGCGTCGTGAAATCGCCGCACTCGCTCGCTGGCGCGCGGCCCGAACTCTCACCGTTTCCTGCCCTTGCATACTATTTTCTCTCCCTTGCACTTTGTAATTCTCATCTGTTTAACTACACCTCCTGCGTCCTCATCTCTTGCCTGCTTTTCTTCCAGCACAACTCCGCCAGCACCCGGTCGACGCGTACGCTGTCGGGGTGCGTTGGCGAGCGATTTCACGACGCTGTGGCCGAGCGTCACGAGAACGGCACGCATATCGCGGCCCGAAGACCGCAAGGTCGCAACGGCGGCAGCCGGTCTCGCGAGCGCAATAGCTGCGAAGCGCAGTGCACGGAATTCGGGTAGGGGGGGAGACTTCACACCACCTACGAGACGCCAGCCAAAGAATCAAGTGTACGCTTTCTTTTTTTTTTTTAGCAGCCGTGTACTACAGCGCGAGCATCGTACCCAATGTCTAGCTTCAGCGTAAATTGATGCCGACTTCTGCGGAAACGGTGAACTGGGCGCGAAACAAGTATGCTAAATCACCTAGGCTCTCAGAGTAAATGAGATGGGGGTCTAGTGAACCACTGAACTCGTTCCAACCAAATACAGAATAATAAAAAATGCGTACTTACCCTAGCAAAAACGATGTTTCCAACGTACAATTCTCCTTCACTGTCGTCTTCATCTCGCGGACAGGAACAGGCAGCAGGTTTTGTTCGAACGCAATGTCATCCACTTTTGACACGCACTATTTTATGCGGCGATGATCGTTCTTCCCGGGTCTCCATGTTCGACACACGCGTAGGTTGGAAGGGTAGACATCACCCATAAAGCTTTTATAACTATGATTTAAGCTTCAAATAGATAAAACTGAACCAATTGCGCCAGCAACCACTCGGCACAACACGCCATGAACAAACACGCAAAAAGTGAGAGATAGTTGCCAGACTTCAATAGCAGCACCTTTATGTTTGACAGAAATTGTGTTAGTGCTGTAATATTGGTAACTATCTTTCTGATTTCAAAGTCTGAAAGGTGTTCATAACTTGAATTTGAGGTTTTTAAACGCAAAAGTGAATACACATAAAGTAACTGACATAAATACTGATATTGTAAAGAAGTTTCGACGTTTGTTTTGGTTTTGTTTTCACGGCGGGCTTCTCAAGGGAGAAGGGGCGAGACAACAAGCTACTTTGGTTTTAGGAAGAGGGTGGTAAATGTCGGCGTGATGGAAAGCAAGCAACAGGCGCTTACCCTGGTCTTAAAAAAAAGAGCTAATAAAATCCTCGCCCGAAAAAAAAAAGCGAGGTTTGACGAGGAATCGAACCATGGACCTTCAAAACAGTAAGCGGACGCGCTACCACTGAGCTATCTTGGCTTTTTTTTTCTGTCTTTATTGCCTGCTTGGCGACAACACACAACGCACTGCACAGTACACAAATTAGTAGCTCCAGCCACCAGTCGGCTGATGGGGGTGGTTTAAAACATCTTAAACTGCGCTAGAACATCCAGAATGGGTAACCACTCAGGTTTTTCCGGCATAACTCTATACACTTCTCTTATATAAACAACGCTTTCAATGAAGTACTCCCGCACCGTGCGAGCATCCTCTTCAGCATTTTGAATTGCCACTCGAGTTTTCCACATAGAATGCATACTAAGTGCCATGAACATATCATAGGGCACGCCTCCATCATTGTTTACGGGCAAAAAGCGAATGCCATAAGGCGTTAATGGTAAGTCTTTTTTCAAGGTTCGTTGGAGGATGTCCCAGTGGAACACCGCGTCCCAACAGTCCAGAAAGATGTGCTCAATTGTTTCCAGCTTTTGGCATAATCGACAGTTAAGTGTCCATGGGTGCACATAGAGTCCTTTTTCCTGCAGCCAGGGTTTTACCGGGTCGCCCAAGACAACTGTATACTTACGTAAGTTGTCAACGAATCTTGTCGTTTGTGTCTAGTCAACGCCTGTCTAGTTTATGCTGCATTTTTGAAATTCTGGCTGTCCTAACGCTTATTTCTCACGCACCGATCTTGCAGACGAGGCCACATTGCTAGCGCTGCAAGCGATTGAGCCAAAGCTCCCTTATTAGACTCAAGAAAAGCTATCGCAGGTCAACCCGACCTTTTCTGCGCAAGCCACGGTAGCCACGAATGAAATGGAATGTGCAGTTAGAATTCTGGCGTTGATAACCCTTGTTTGTCCGGCACCGTCTTGCAGCCAAGCAACGTCGCGCTAATACTACAAGCGATGTCACTCCGGGCATGTCAGGCGCATCAAACCCGTCCTGTAAAACGACTGCTAACAGTGCGAAAACCTCTGAATTTGTAACAAGTGGGGATAATGCAAGGCAATATTAGATAGCGACCGAATCATGCGGTGGCGGCGACATAATAGGTACAGCAAACAGGTACCGTGGACGGCAGCGACGAGCGAAAAATTTTACAGGTGCCGCCCCGGGCGGCCTGCGCAAAAAAGGAAGATAGAACCCCTGCATACACGCCCTCGAAGAAAGCTGTACAGCCGATTCAGTTTGTTCTTGACGAAGAGCAACCGAGGCTGCAGCAACAAACTATTGTGCTTGCCGTGGTATGAGCCAAAGCATATCTTGACATCGTTTTGTTATCGTCCGTCTGACTGCTACTTATTGAAGGGAAAAATCAGAACACAAACGTTGACGTTTAGCGTCTATATAGACGCTGCTGTTTAGGCCCTAAAAACACCTTCAGGGCGTCTGTCGGTTCTGTCTGATGGCGCGCTCGCGCCGCTGATTACCAACAAGGCGTCTGTTGGCGTTCACTGATCGTGTTGGCGAGCCGGTAAACGCCATCACGGTTAAACTCCCTGTCGGAAGACTACGCTGTTGGGACGATAGAGTGCCGACAGAGCTTCTTATTGGCCCCACAAACGCCATCAAGGTTAAGCTCCCTGTTGGAAGACTAGGCTATTGGAACGATAGAGTGCCGACAGAATTTCTTATTGGCCCCACAGGCGTGCTGCCAGCCCAACAGGAAAGTCTTGTTGGACTTTTTGTCCGGGGAGTATTGTTTGGCCTGCTTAGGCGAAGGGTGTTAGGAGTTAAGAGAACGGGTAAATACGACATTCAAGAAAGGCTAGCAATATCTGCTCCAAAAATACTGCCTCTGTGACAAAAACCAAGAGGGAGTCTCAGGTCGCACGACAATCATTAGAACTGCTTCCCGGTCGAATTCACGGCGAAGGTGTCTTCTGCCAGCTTCGTCCTAGGCATAGACAAGGTGTTTTGTTAATCGCCTTTTGGAGTCTATACAATTATAACTTATTCAAATTTACCAAACAAAATTTAAAATGACCACTGGATTTTTTTCTCGAATAAGTAACCACACGAACGTTTCACCGCAAGAGCCAAGCATTATCACTTTTTAAAACGTGAGTGTTTAGAAAGTCGCGATGATTCCTTCACAAGCCTGTTCAACAGCTGTGATATCAATATGTATGTACAACTGCGACGACCGAGCAAGTCCAAGAGGCAAACATCGGTGCATTCGAAGAGGGATCTCATTGTACACATAGACGTGTAACACATCAAAAAGCATTGAGGAGCACAGCTTACCATTAAGGACGGGAACAAGATAAGACACAACGTATGAAACACTGTGGCACTGGCAAGCGAGAATTGTTGCCCCTAGAAATACGACCAAGCATCCCTCGAACCTCATCTTGGAACACTAGCTCACTGAAAGCGCAAAGGCTTCTGCCAACGCGGAATTTCTGCCCGTCGAGTCTACTTCTTATCGCAGACATCGAGAGCCCGGTGAGATAGCGGGTATTTCCTACGCTGCTCTCAGGCGCTTGCGGTCCACGCTTCTCTAGCTGCCACAAAATCCCCAGGGTGATATGTTGGGCGCTTTTTCTCTCTGAAGTTCAGTAGGCTACCTTCTTGACCTCTTGATCAGGCCCTATGAGTCCGTTTTAAAGAGCTAGGACTGTACCGTCTTACGAAAGAGCGAGAGAAGCGAGAAATAGGAAAATGAATCTTACTAAAGCAACCTGCGTGGCAAGTGCTGCGAGATTCTCTGGTATTGAGAAAAGAGCATATGGACGCATCGAACTCAATCGCTCGCAAACTGCGCCTTTTTTGCCATGTATACGTAGTTTTACTGGCAAGAAGGATCACTTTTACACAAAAGTCCCAGCTGGTAGTATTATTGCTATTTCGCGCATCGCATATGCATAAAACACCTTCGATAACACATGCTCATTGTGTAGGCACCTGTTGCGTGATTTCCTAACGAGAATTGCTGTAACCGTATGAAGTAAGCTTATTACTTGCTTTGCACGTGCATGACATCTAAAATTTGCTCAGATGCTTATGCATTGACTTACTGTTTACGGAGGCCCGCATGTGTCAGCACAAATACTAATAAATATTTTGATGCATGTAGTGTACTTACATAAATGTTTTTGTAAGGGGGGGGCGGAATGGGTTTGAGTTAGGCGCGGGGGGGGGGGGGGTGTCGTTTTATGCCACACGTAAACCTCTGTTAGATATACAGGGCGAGTTCAAAATGCAAATTTTTAATAGCGGCGCTGTGTTACACGCCCTAACCTTACCCTTGCATGCAAAAATACAAAGAAAAGGCCGAGTGCTCGTGAACGCGTGCATCGCGATGAACTCCGAGCGTCCCCTGCACCTCCAGTGGCGTTAGAAAAACAGGGAAAAACCTCCAGGAGTGAGAAAGTGGCCAGCGCTCCTGAGCACGTGCCTCCCGGCGACCGCCTAGTGCGCGGCTCGCTCGGGGTGGCTCTAAAAAAAGCTCCAGTGCTGTAGTAAAGCCTTACTGCGCATGTAAAAAAGATTTCAGTGCTGATGCTACAGTTGAAAAGACACAATACTTGGGAGTGGTAACAGTGATAACCGCGGCCGCCGCATTCTCCAGCATCCATTAAGGATAATTGCAGACATGGCTACGAGTGTGCCAATCCTTGCCAAGACGACTTGCGGATGCAGCCACCACTGTCTCGAGTCGATGACGAAGATGTACGAAGGAAGTAGTACAATGATCAGAATGACTTTGCATCCACCATTCGCCACGAAGAAAACAGCGACCTATTCGATGCATATGACGACGATTACTAGCACCGTAACTATGGAATAAACAATTGTACTGAAACTAAATGCGTGTCCGGCAATGCTCACCTGAACATCCTCGCCATTCAATTCTTGCGTATTTGTGTGCTAGATAACCTCAATTTTTTGTCGTTGCAGATAGAGAGACCAAGAGAAAGGAACAGAACAGTTATGAAATTTAAAATGTCTGAGTGGGTCTGATTCCAGGCACCCATGGGTCGGGCGCGCTGTGGTAGCCCGGGTTGCCGGGAATTTTTAATTCTCCATGTCAAAACAGGTGAACTGTAAGCCCCACTGCACATAGAACGTGGCCGGGCGTCCAAATGATGTGTATCTGTGTATCTAATTGCTACAGAGTATACATTCAGACGAATGCCATTTCGAACGGAATAAAGGGTTTCTTACAAGGTGTACAAACTTGCGTTAACGTTATTTGTTGACTTGTGCTGAGTGATGTGTGGAAGCGTTCGAGTGTCTGCTTGAAGTCCTTTAGTACTGGGTGATTTCTGTATACGTGAAGAGGGATGGATATGAAGTTGCCAGAACCTCAGAAGTTTGCTGGGCCAGATTGCGTGCTTGGAGTGGCGGTCGGCATGAATTGAATATTGAATGTTCGCTGGTAACTGTGGAGGTTGATGAACCTCATGGGGGCTACCCGCCTGAACTGGAAATTGTAGAAATCTTCTCAGGACATTCAATTAACACTTGAGGTCTTGCTGCTTTGGATGAGTGGTAACTGGGTGAGACAAAATAATCAGGCAGGAGTCATCACTTACAGCTGTCGATTTTATACTGCGATCATTGCTACCGTTGCCTGATATTTGTGTTGAAGAACCACGGCACTTCCTCCCTTCCCATTCCGCTTGCTCTATTTCGTCGCACTTACCTCTAATTTCCCCTTACACTCTCTGGTTTAAAAGTCAAATTAACGCTGTGTCGTCGGGACCGTTTAGATGGTATACAATATGCTTACACCGACACACAGGTTACTTAGAAAAAAATGGCCGGCCAAACAAAAAAATCACTCAAGACGGCCGATAAGATTACAATTCTGGTAACAGTTGATCTTTTAAGGATGTTATGCTGATCCTCACCGCGGCCAGTACTCATTCATGTACGTGTGTGTCCCTTTCGCTGCTCCAAACAACATAGTTATGTTCACCCTTGCGAAGCCTTGATAGTGTTCAGCATTTAGTGCGGGAAAGAACGGAGCCTGCGTAGGGCGTCTACCCCCTTTCCACAAGGCGTGCGCGAAGGAATATAGAAGTGGAGCAGATCGGCGTTGTAACCAGCTTGAATAACAATTTTCATCCTGGCCAAGCGTTGAATTAGTACATCGAAACTAAATTGCATAGCACCAAGGGTGGATGCACTGCTATCTTCAAAGGCCATATAGGTAGAGCGGAAAAATATTAGCACAACAAAAGCACGACAGGAACTGTATACAGCCCTCCTGTTTTAGGCCTTGTCCATAGCAAGTGACAAACATATTTTGTTTCTAGCAAGTCGTTGCTCGTACATAACGAGCGCTCTCAAGGTGCACGTTGTGAACTAAAATCCTGAGCGCGCCACGGCTCCTGGGCACGTTTACGTGGTTCTCTTCCTGCGAGCTTTGTGCACAATGTTTTCTGCATCCCGATTCATATTTTGCTTTTTGGTCGCTAGCACACTGGTGTAAACGTGCGCTATGCTTCGCACTCATGATATCGGGTTGTTCATAAGCAGCAGCACTGCCTGTTCAGATTTCATTCTTTATCTCATTTCTCAATAGCTCTTGTTTGTACTGGACCGATTGCGGTATTTTTTGCTTGAAACTTTTCGTGTCGTTGTTGTTCGTAAGCAACACTACCCCGCGGTGTAGGTGCATTTTCGAGGACATTATGGTGTGACGAACTGCTTACTTTTCATCCAGCGACAATCACCCCCACCCGGACGAGAGCCAGCGTGCTGGCATAGGCCGCCGCCTCGTAGTGACTAATGCGAAGGCAGAAAAGAGGAAACAAAACCATGATGCTGTTCCAGAGCAACGTGTCAACCCGGATCATCATCTTCATCAAGGTGGCAAAGACTTCGTCATTCATTGTTTTCATTCTTCCGCCCATTGTCAGTGTACACGCTGTTGGCTTCGGCTTCGACCGGGATCTTCGCTATGGTGCGGGCACTAATGCTACTAGAAGCATAGCTCGTTTTCGCCGGTTCACTGCAGCATGCGCAAGTGGCTCACATAAAGTCAAATCAGCGAATGTCACCTATCCCCGGGTCACCTTTTTTTCGCCACTTCATTATTCATAGCATGCCTGCGGTTTAATTTCCCCACACACGCCAGCAATGACAAGGACTACGAGGTTAAAACTATGAACGAAAAAGGTCATTGGAGAGTTAAGGATGCAATTCAGCTGGCATGTGCGCGTTTGTATTAGTACAAGAAAACACAAGGGAATGAAACAATGCATCGCCTCGTTTAAAACAATGATTGTTAAATAAAGAGGCGCAAAGAAGTTGCATTGCATTGCATGAGTACCCCAAGCGTCCGGGTGTGTAAGGCTTCCGCCTTAGTCCACCGAGTAATCTCCTGAAGACATTGCGTGAGCCAAATAACGGAGTTGCACGCATTATTTCGTCTAGAACTAAAGCCGGTGATGAACATCACGTTGAAAGTGTCTGTTTCTCTGGAAATTGTTACGCAACAGTCATTGATGCCCCACTTTTACAGTGGATGTTAGGAACAGAAATAGCTTTAAATAACATTGCATCCAGTTACCTGAAATTGAGGCTTGCTACATTGTTGTCCGAAAAGCAAAGCTGTATCAGTGCAGAGATTTTTGAATAGCGAGGAATTGTTTATTTTGCACACGGCATTCCATTTCATAGGGTGAAAGGATTCACGGCGAAGTGGCAGGCTTCGGAGAAGTGTGGCAGGTGATTGTCGGGCAGCAGTCAGGGTGGACGCCGTGGCCTTCAACTATATGGCATCCCGGTCCTGCATCCACCCTCCCACAGCTGAAAAATGTTCAGCAAATGATGTTACAATCTTCACCTGCGATGGCAACTCTCTCTATAGACCACGGCGGGAACATCTCTCAAAGCAGGAACACCAGCGAAAACCACTCAGTCTCCGGTGAAAACTAAAAAGTGGCTTGACTTTACTTGACTTTCCCACTGAACAACGAAATATTTTCCCTTTCAAAGGAAATTTTTCCTTTGAAATAGAAAAACTGCAATTGCGCTTCCAAACAACTTTGTCGCAACGGAAGCGCAAAAACTATTATAGACGTAGGGTGAATTTGGAATTTCCGTGACCAATTGTAATAAGGTCGCAATCTAAGTAGCATTAATTAGCCCTTAAAATAGGATGTTGAGTGAAATTCAGCTGCCTTACACGTGTCCCCGCAACTGCCCAAGGCTGTTTATGCAGATGACATAAGCACATTTGATGCATTATGATCCTTCACTCGTGCTAGCTGAAATTGGTGCCATCATGCTTCGACGTGTATTCACATCTCTAGCAGTATCCTTCAGACATAGAAGTTATCGATTGTTTTTTTTGCAGCTTTACACTACTAATGCAACTGCCTAAAACTCATTTGATCTTGATACACCTGCTTTGAACGTGACATTACTATTGGCCTAGTCAAGGCTAGTCCTTTCCATATCCGTCGGTAATTCACTATAAAAATAAACCTCGCCAAAGCCCTCAAAACAATTTCGGTACTATATAAAGTTTTACTATTGACGAGATTAATGTCCCCTAATTTCGCAAATCACCATACAATACAAGACTATAACCTGAGTTTCGGGCCGCTTGTACGTGTTCTTGCTTTTTTTCTCACTCAACTAACTAATAGCGTCTACAGAAAATTGTTAATGTGTATTCCTTTTATATATAACGCTGAAACATCTGCAAGTGCTTGTAAGACTTGAAACTGACTCTTGGAGCTTGTAGCATTTTGTTCATGTTAACTGAATAAAAGATGTGGTTCCAATCCACGCTGTGAAACCTGGTTGGGCTGTGAAGCTGAAATGACACCCACAACGGACTACCCATGCGACGTCACTTGCATTCTAACACGTGGCTCTACAACGAGTGAAACCAGAGAAAAGTGAAATGTACTTAACCACGCTTTCTATTATTGCACAACGACATTCACTACTCTTGTATGGTCTTCTTCTTCTGGATGTTCTTCTGGCGCCTTTACTTTTCGTGGTTTACCCAAGGTAGACTGGAATGAACTGAAAAAGGTGCTATACCAGTCTCCTTTTCTATATATGAAAGCGTGTTGACGTCCTGATGTGATTACTATGCTGTTGGATACTTTTGCACTCGCAGTAGATTACGCAACCATATTCTTTCCCGCAGTATTGCCGGTAAAGATTCCGGTGTGTGCAGGTATGTGCTGCCTTCTGAATCATGATAGTTTTCTGTGGACATCGCCGCAAAAATTTGCTTTGGTGGTAGAGGTATACTGCTCCGCAGTAAACGTGCACCCTTAACAAATAAGCCATGCCGGAGAGAAATGATTTTTTAGAAAATAAAACCTCGCTGCCATTTAAAAACATGTACCCCCCCCCCCCCCTCCAATCGTTCACATTCACGTGTTCAATTTTTAAGTGCTCCAGGTAGCAAAGAGATGTTTTCAGAGCTTGTTGGAAGATCATATACAGAATTTAGCATGACGGGTGGCCAAAGTTAGTACCTCGGGCAGTGAATCTTTATTTTTCTAAGTGCAGGTACCAATATGCAGTGCGGTTGGCATTACGTTTTGCCGATAACTAATGACAGAAAAAAATGTGAGGAAAACTAAATACGCAGATATCGTTTCATTTGTTGATTCCTGAACTAAAACAAAGTTGTTCCTCGCGCGGGATTAAATGTATAAAAACCATGCAAAAGGCTACAGTATTGAGTATGAAACAAATTTTCTTGGTATTTGTGCCTACCGTAATTAACTCTGAATCGTTCTCACCTTTCTCTGTGTGTAGTATTAAACAAATAAAGTTGCATCTTTTTTTCTCTCAGACGTCCTACACCTGTAGGCAAAATGTAACAACATCGATGTCTGTCGGCCATATCATACCAAGCCAGGAACATAGTCCCGTCACACATATATGCGAGTCATGAGTAACCAGTCGAACCACATTAGCTGAAGAAGCAATGGCGATGCACTCAGTAGAACAAAACGCAGACACGGCATTAAACTATACGAAAAGGCTCAAGGACTTGACTCTATTGGGTGCTGTATCATTTACCCCTGTCTTTGGTGGCGGGCTCTAACACGCAAAAGACAAAAAAAAATGGTTCCGGTTATACCCGGGGGATTTTGAGAATAATACAAGAATACATCGCACGAGACTGGGCCCTTCCTGTTCAAAATCCTTGGAATAGTTTTCCTCATTTCTCGCTTATCTTACTGGTATAACATGTCGCTTTACTTTCGTTTCTTGATAAATGATAATACAATTATTCGGAACATTTTTCTTTCTTACCCTTACACGCTTAAATACTGAAGGGGGCGAGATAGGCATCAAGCAGTGAAGGGGACGATAAGAAAATTATCGATCAAGCTGCGAAAATAGGCATTAGGAACTAATTTAGCCATTTCTAAAAATTAAAACAAAGCCATTATTATATCGACAAACCCAGTTATGCTGACAATTCCGTCGCCTGCGTCACAAATCCATTCTTCACAAGGAAACTCCACTTTCAAAGGCTCAGAGTCAGGTATTTCGGTTCCATTGTATTGGCATTTTCCTGCAAAGAGAGAAACCAAGAACTTGTTTACAGTGGATGTACCAAGTGCGAAATTTTCAGAGTGCAGGGGAAGAGGAACGGCTGCTTTGTTTCACAGACGGCCGCACTGCAAATGGCGTTGTCCCTGTGTGTTCCTGAAAAAAAAATGAATGCAAAAGCCTGAAAAATAAAGGGGCAAGTTGACAAAACTCTAAACATCGGCATGTGAGCTTGAAACATAGTAAAGCAAATTTAACCTAGTGACAGGGCATGGCCGCTACTGAGGTTCATTCTCTGACCAAACACAGATCGTCAAGGTGAGCTCACACTGACAGGAATATTAATTTACGCAACCTTCACCCCTGATGTTATTCTCCTTCCCACGAAGGTGTCCTTGTGCCTGCGAAAGGACGGTAACCTTGGCATATCGATAGAATACATATCGACAACAGCGCTGAAAGGGTGCAAAACTAAATAAACAGCCAAGACGAATGCAGACACAAGAAAAGCCAGGTTGCGTCGTCCTAGTTCATTTTAGCGCTGTTGCCAAGCTGTTCTGATATGTCCAAGCCCAAGGACGACTGGACGTGGGTCAACCTGGCCCTGAACATTCTCCACGATTGATGTTGCATTTGAAGAAAGTTTCTTCCTCCTCCCTCCTGTCCCAAAACCGACGTCGAGATAAAGCCGGCGCCCATTACGCTTATGTGGAAGCTTTTTGCCATCCAACCCTTAAAAAGAGTCTATACAAACTACAAGTAGAGCCATACAGTAGAACCTGGATATAATGAAGTGGCTAGGACCGTAAACGTTGACTATATCAGTGCCTTTGCTATATCAATAAGGGCTCTTTTCCCAAGGCTACTCTTTTCAAAATGCCTTTAGTTACGAATAATTGTCCAGCGAATTCGTGGAGGATGCGCAAATGACCTTTTGACCGGAGACACACCTCCGGCGACACACCCCTCGAAGCGCATCACGTGATTCGCCGGGGCCCGCTTTTGGCGTCTGCGAGCGCCGACAGCGGTCGCCACCGCCGCTGCGGCCGAGGCAGCCAACCGCCCCCGTAGCCTCCCATGCATGCGGCGCTAGGTCGTTTCGGGCAACGTGACTCGTCTCGCGCCCGGTGAAGAGGAACGCTGCGTTCGCCATGAATGAACGCCGCGTTCGCCCGGATTCCTTCTGTGAGCGTTGCACGGAACCGGACGGCTTTGAGACGTGGTCGGCAATACAGCTAAATCAAAGGTTAACCAACCAAGTGAAACCAAGACTCAACCAGACTAAGCCAAGCTTTTGCTTTGCATATCCAACGTTAGCGGAGCTAATCCGGAGCCATTATTTGACTCGAATCGCAATATAGAGCCAATTTATTAAGGGTGGCATAAGTAGTGCAGTCGTCGGAGGTGCTGCAGGATCGTTGTTTGCACAGATGCTGGATTAGAAGCTGCTAAAAGCGTCTCAATGCGTGCGAGGGCTTGGTAGCCCGGCCGTTGTGTCTCTCGAGTGTGAGTGCTGTTCTGATGGTGGCACGGGTCAATATGACCGGGGCTCTGCTTGGGGGCATCATCACTTCATCGTCGCACGTTTTGTTAAGGGGGCTACTTGGTGTGAGAATCTCGCGTTGGGATCGCATCGCATATTTTGTTGGGAGGTTGAGGCTTCACAGTCGCATTGCACGAGCTCTTAGAAACTGCAAAGGTCCTTTATGTGTAGCCTGTCGCACAACGAGTGCAGTATTTGTGCGTCCCTTTCGCTTGCCCCTTCACAGGCGCAGTTCACAGAAACGAACACTGAATATGATAGGGCTTTCCTGCGGCAATAGAGAAGTTATCGTTGCTACAGAACCAGAAAATGCCTGCTGCTCGTTGCCAGACTAGGCTCCGTATCCTGTAATCCCGCCGCTCATTTACCTGGAACACCCCTGAATTATTTCTTATCGCAGTACAGTGACTCATTCATATATTACCGTTTTTTTTTCAAATTCCGCTTCCTCACTATAACCATCGTTACCATATAAATGGAAAAAAGCACACAGAAGACTATGAATGTAAAAGTTGGACCACGGTTTGCTTTAATTATATAATATGTCTAAAATATACGCAGGTCCACTATATTGAGGCTCTTGTATTTGTAAGAGCTTTGTGAAAGCGGGCGTTGTTTGCGTCAAACCTCCCAGAACAGTCCGCAGGCACGGGGTGCGCGACCGTCAAGTGGGACGCGGGGTGGACTTAAAAGCTATCGAACAAAGGTATATTTCAAAGCCATGTAGATAAAACGGGGCCCAGTCGAATGAAAAGAGAACTCCAACTGAATGGTGTAAAAAAAAAACTAGAAAACGAGGAGCTAGAAGGTAACCTTGTTTTCATACACTAGATACTACTGCTTGCTTGCTTTAAAACGTTGGTCTAAAGTACACTACTGCGTTATTAGACATACAAACGTGTTGCACCTCTTGACATCGACTTTTTCACATACGCTTAATTTGCGAAAAAACGACTAATGATTATAACCTATACCTGGGAGCAGAAATTGTTATAAAACGCTGACGAAACGGTCGCAAGGAAGGCAAGTCTGAGGTTACGTGCGACGTCGTGGAAAACCACGTTACTTAAAACTGTTCGGAACAAACCTTCCTACATAAATAGTGTAGCTGTTGACAACAATTCATTATGAAGGAAAAATGGCAACTCTTTAAACCATGAAGGTCCCTATTTACGGAAAAGGGGAAGTGTACAGAAACGGGTAAGTACGTCTTCAAACAGGAGCTACGTACTCCCGCTGAACGAACCCTCACTCTGTAGCAAATCCAAGAATGAGTTGTAGGTCACCCGGCAGTTACTGGAATTCCCTTTCTATCGAATGCATTCGTCTATAGCTCGTGATCTCTTTGTGGACGGTGAAGGTGCCTTCCACGTGTTTTCTCACGGGCCTCGCAGTCTCAGACAAGGCGCGTTTTTAGATGGTGAGTGGTTTCAAGGATAATTTCATGGAATTCTGCATAGGATAAAACTGAAAAGCACAACGGCATTTCCTGAGGTAACGAAATTTAGGGACATTTTTGCGCGCCAGAAGAAACAATAATAACTTCTGAACACGTGTGTCTCAACAACGTCGGGGTGGTTCCTCTACAAACACGATTTTGTTTTTTTCTCAACCGCTATAAACCGCCCCTCGAGTGCCGCGTAAATGGAGCGAGAGAGCATGACCAGTGAGCAAAAAAACAGCATTTTAAGACCGATACCATTGCGAGTATAAAACATAATAAAATGCATACAGTAGATCCAACTTACCATCGACAACGGGGACTCTACCTAGACCCACGTAGGCAGTGGAAAGTTGGCAATGGCACGCAAGAATTGCTGCCAGCACCAACTGAAACAGGCATCCCTCAAACCGCATGTCGATGTACGAGCCGCGCCAAAAGTGAAGTGGCTTCTACGAACGCGGATTTTCTACCCAAAGAGGGAACTCCTATCGCTGACATCGAGAGCCGGTTGAAAGGGTGTCCGATTTCATGCACCACACTCAGGCGTCCGCTCTTTCCGCTCCTCTAACCCGCACAAATCTCGAAGGCGATAGCCTGTTTTTTCCAAGCTTCAGCAGGCACTCTTCTTGGCTCTTTTGACAAGGGCAGCGAAATTAGCCCTGGAAAGCTTTATCCATTCCCAAGATATGAATCATGCAGAAAGTAGGGCCATGAATAAAGTAGGGCCATGAATACCACTGTTGTACACCCACATGTCAAATGGTTCGATGTTGCCACGCGCACAACCACGAGCGGAGGCATCTAAATGATGACATCTATTCTATACTACGTGTTTGCATTGATGTTTTTTTAAACATAAGTTTTTTTCTGTGTGGCAAAGATTTTGTCCTTTTCTTTGTGGAAACTAGAACTTTGACACAGAATCAGTAATTGGTAGCTTCAGTATATTTTGCATGTTTTACCTAGAAGTTTTATTCGTTCACGTATGAACATATTAAACAATGACTGCCAACCACCTGGCTGTCCACTTCTTGGTTTGCTAACAAGAATCACTCTGGACCCTTGAAGCAGAAGAGTGTGACGATCTGTTTGGATGAGTTGACGGCATAATTGCTATCACATGCTGGCGCTTTAACGTACAGCTTACATAACCTTCTGCTTGCTACAGGTTTAACGTGCCGACGCAACGTGCAGGCGATGAGGCCGCGTCCGTAGTGGAGGGCTCTGGATTAATTTTGACCACCTGGATATCTTTAACGTGCGCCGAAATCTCTACCACGGGGTTTTTGCTTTTCATCTCCATCATAAAAGCGGCCGCCGCGGCCGGGAATCGAACCCGTGACCTCGTGCTCAGCAGCGCCAGCTTACATACCCCGCACGCACGCACGCTTTACACACCGCACACACACACACGCACACAGTTAGTAACGGTATCGATAATAGTAGTCCTTATTTATAAATTTCGAGGTGCGTGCTGGGGCATGCCTTGCTTATTTCCGCAAAAAAAAACTCATCCCGCTGTACACCGTGCTTTGGACTTCTGTGAAAGGTGTTTTTTGCGCACACGAAAAAAAAACATTTATTAATCTTCAAAATGCAGGAGTCCCTTTTTTTTCCCCGAATCCATGAGTCGATTTACTTATCTTAGCAGGCGATACCAGGAGTGTTTGGTCCCCCTGGTGACAGCTGGTCAACAGTATCTCCCACTGCTCAGATCGAGGGTGGCGGAGAGGGGATGCGTAAGATAAGGGGGAGGGTGGGTTTCTTCTTGCCTGAGTGTCCATAACTGATTTCAGAATTGAGAATCAGTGGTTGAATATCTTGTCGGGAAAATAAACCTATTTTAAATGGTCTGTATTGAGTGTTTGAGTCGGCCTGAAGGCAGTTGCTCGACTTTTCGGACGGTGAGTGATGTATGAAGACTATGGGGGATGTCTTTTGTGTAGTCCTGTAATATTTGGTGGTTTATTGATACTGAACGAAAATTGTAACAACTGCTCGAACTTCAGGGGCTCGGTGGGTCCGGTTGCGGGCCAGTTGATGTGCAAAATTGTTAGACCTCCAAGAGGAGTGGTGAGGGGTACATACAATGTAAACTTCATGCTTTGGCTGATATTACCAACGCTCCTGCGACGTCCTGGGGCCTATTCCTTTTGAATAGAAACTTCGGAAAGCTGCTTAGGAGAGTAAGGTAACACCTGGATGTCTTGGTGTATCGGCTTGGTGTTCCCTAAATGAAAAAAAGAACCAGACAAAAACCATCGCTGACGACATTCGATGTGGTGCTATTAGCATTGTTCCGGTTGTCAGATTTATTGGGCGAGCAGCGTCCCGTCTTCAATCCTCCCCTCCCCTTCTGGTTCCCGGTTACTCTTTCCACACCATTTTGAAAATAAAATAGATATTACAGTACGCGGGAACGGTTAGCGAAAAAACAAAAGCGCTTTACAGACGCCGACAGAAGAATACAATTACACAGCAAAAGAATTACAGACCAAACCACTTACTGAAGAGGCTAACAATGTAAGAACAATAACACATACCATGATAATCCGATTGATTGATTGATTGATTGATTGATTGATTGATTGATTGATTGATTGATTGATTGATTGATTGATTGATTGATTGATTGATTGATTGATTGATTGATTGATTGATTGTACGGTTTTAACGCGCCGACACAAGGCAGGCGATGAGGTGCGCCGTTGTGGAGGGCTCCGGATTAATTTTGACCACCTGGGGATCTTTAACGTGCGCTGAAATCTCGTACACATGGGCGTTTTTGCTTTTCGCCTTCATCAGAAAAGCGGTTACCGCATCCTGGAAGCGAACCCGCGTCCTCGTGCTCAGCTGCACACGCCTTAGACACTGAGCCACCGCGGCGGGTTTATGATTCATCTGAGAACCAGATATCTTTGTGAAGTATTACATTGTGAACATTCACGTCCATTTTGCTTTTCTACAAAGGATAAGTACGTTTGCGCTCAGCAACAGAGGAACAGTCAGCGTTTAACACGTGACAAAACCGAACTAGGCGATTAGTACTCAGCGCGCCTTCCACAAGACAGTGGAGATAGGGCGTGGATCACTTAACGCAGCAGTGGACCTTCACCCCGGACTGGATATCAATTTTTGGCTCGGCCTGGCGGTCAGTCAGCATATCACAAAAATGATTTCATAGCGGGAAGGGAGGATGCGCCGCTAGCTTCGAAGGTCGTAAACAAGAGGGCAAAAATAAGCTCTAGCAAGGACGACTGAGGCGGTAAAATCGCAACACTCAGCACTGGTTTTTGTAACAGCGCAGATAGCCAGTCAAGGGCGCCGTTCTCTGTTTGCGAGAGGCGGTTGGTCGGCAGTAAGAGGCGCTCTGCAGATGCGCTTTCTGAACGCAAATCTTGCGTGACTTCCTCAGGCCGAGCACTGCGTCATCGCAGCTGGGTCATCCATGCGTATCTTTTTTTTTGCGATATTTGAGGCACCGGTGTTTTCTGTATACCTGTCGTTGCTTTGAAGGGGACGACTTTCCGGCGACTGCTCATAAATCCATGGAAGTATGCCAGAAACGTTGTCGGGATATTAACAGGAAGTATCCTGCGTATTGCGATTTTATTGTTGATGTCTTCTATCTCTAGTGCTACCTTTCAGCCAAGGGTTTGTTCGTGGTTCGGACTTCACACGAATGGAACACCTCCGAGGCACAGGGCTCGATCCTAGGAGACCCCCAGGTCTTAGGTGTTAAATATGGGAGCCCCAGCACCGGTCTCTTCCGGCATTTTTGCATGAAACGGGTGCAATGTTGGACCTTTAAACACCTTCCATTATGTTGTAGGGCAATCTCTCGCAATAAAGTGTTGCTTGTGATACAACCCCCTGCGGTTGAGGGCTAACGTTTCAGTGGGCGCCGCGGCAAAACGACTAGTGGGGCAGATTGAAGTGTTACACCAAGGCAGGAATAACTATCTGTACCATAATACTTCACCCGACTGTATAATGAGCACCCATGAAAGCATTTATGATGATGATGATGATGATGATGCAGTTGGTGTATTGGCTCGTACCCACAATGAGGAGACAGCACAGGGCTTAATATTTGCCTGTGTTCCAATTAGAGCTTAAAGGATTAATTTATTTTCCCGAGATTGGTTGGTAAAACGTTTATTTAGCTTAAAGGGAAGAGACAGAAGGATGTGGTTAGCCTCCGTAAGTCCAGGAAGCGCCTTTTCCGGGCAGCCTCCAAGGCACGCCGCAAAAAGGGCGACACTATGATAAAAAACCCGAAACACCCAATAATAATGGGTTGCTTAGAAATTCAAGCTGTTGTAGCACAGACATACGCTTAAATACAATTACAAATATACGTTTTAAAGCGAAGCCTTCTGCGCCTCACTGATAGTGACGTGCCCCAAAACTCACTGCAGGAAAGCCAACTTTCTCTAACGATGATGGTGACAGATGATGACGTCACTCCGACCGCGCCATTCCGACATTGGCGAACCAGTTGGAATTTTTAACTCCGACTTTTACTCGGTCGTATGGGAGAAAGCTCAAGCGTTTCAAGCATCTTTCTCTTAAAAGAAAGTACTTTAATTTTGGCGAAACTAAAATTTCTTTCCCGAAAGGTAACATAACTGGGATGGGTAACCATACTCCGAATTGGCTCCTCAGAGCACCTGTCTGCCGAGAAGCGGCGGCACTGCAGGAAAAAAAAATTTGTATTGTTTTCCCGGACCTGTCACACAGGGGTAGGACCTGGTACTTGGGATATAATGAGTGCCGTAGTAGAATGGCTGCTTGTTATATTGAGCGCTTGTGTGTCGTTTACGAAGTGCCCAATGTTAATCAACGGACATTTGTTCTTTAAGCTTTCATCAGAAATTCGACCACGACGACCTTGTTACGCTGCACTGCCGCGGCTTAGCTGCTCAACCACCGGGGTTGGTACCACTCCGAGAAGACTCATTTCGAAAGCTAGCGTGCTGCTGCGGCCTCGTATGTCACTATCCTTTCTACAGCGATATGAAGGCTAAAAAGAGAGTCCGGTTGCGAACGACACGTGGCTACCAGACATACAACCAGCGGAAGCGATCCATCTTTTTTGTCCTTAGTAGAAAACACCGATAACGCTGCAAGCCCAGCTGCGCATTTTGCTTTCCTGTGTTACCGACAGCAACGAATCCTCATGTCTCCTAAAACAACGCTACTTTTGGTGGTCGCTGCGGCAGCATTTTCTGCGGAATGGCAGTTGATAACAGGAGGAGGTGCAGGTAAGTACATCGTATTTGTTTCTTCTTTCCTAAAAGCGACTTAATTCCCTACAGGAGTGACTGTTTTGTCCGAGCTACCTCTTTCATAGAAGTAATCAGACATTTTCGTATTAACCAATATCAAATTCTTAAGGGAGAGTCGCAGGGTGACCAAGTCAAAATGTGTCAGTGTGTCTGTGCGGGTGTTCATCCGCGCGTAGGTGTCGCGCATACATTTCATTGGCTTTGCATGTCTTGCGCGATATCTGTATTTTCTAGTATGATACGACCATTTGAACGTTTATAACATGTGTTTGCAGATGCCTGTACTTTTTTCGGGAACCCGCTCTTCGTGCATGCTAGTGTACTCCACCGTAATGTTCATATCGTACATGTGTAATTTGTGTGTTTCTGTGCGTAATGTGTGCTTGCGTGTGTGCGCGAGTGTGTGTGTGTGCGTGTGCGCGTGTGCGTGTGCGTGTGCGTGTGCGTGTGCATGTGCGTGTGGCGTGCGTGCGCATGCGCGTGCAGGGATGTAGTGGAGCTAAACTGTACCTCCTGATTCACTGCACTTCAAAATCAGCATTCATATTTCATTCCTTCTTTCGTCTGTGTGTCGCCCTGTACTGCTAGTGCACCACCCAAGAAGGCCAAGGGCTGTTGGTGGGCACTTCCAAATAAATTAAACAAATGGGATATTTCAATAGGGATTCGCTTGAGAACCGAGAGGTTCTGGTCAATCATGAGCGTGGCACATGTAAACATGCAGATGGACTAAGATTGCTTTGACCCTCCACGTTTATCCTCTAAAGCGACCAATACCAGAACATCGGCCCTTCAGCAAACGTTTGTCGTGTACGAATGGCAACCGGACGAAATGAAGGGGATCGAGGGGGGTCATCTGCTTCTGTAACAGGAATCGTAACCCTCAGCCATGAGTTTCCGTCCGCAATATGTTTTGGTTCAAGACTTGTATTCAAGCGTTTCCCGCACGAGTAGGAGGCAAAAGAAACTGTCATCATTTCACTGCAATTGTAGACAGGATAACTAAGCATTAGTACCCACATACACTAACATGACGCGGACCTTGTTTGTACGTTTATAACGCGCCCCTGATTGTAACCCCTAGGTACGTTTACGTAGGGAATTTACAAAATATTAATTCGACGCCGACTCTACCGCGGCATGCAAAATACATGACACCAGGTATCTTGCAAAAAACTCTTTTTGACCCTGACAGTGTTTTCGATGTCAAGTGCCTTGACCTTCATCATTTTAGACATGACGCTCCGTAGGTTCGTTCGCTCCTAGTTTATGCATTCCACCTCAGAGTCTTCAAGTAATCCTCAGCTGCCGTGCTCGGGGGTAAGGCGTTGCATAAAAATATGTCTGCGCTGTGTTTACGTCAATCGTGAACTCATGTCTCCAAGGAGCCCAGTTTTTATCGCGCTGCCCGCTTTCCATAACTATCGGGATGTAAAATTATCTCGCACTTGAGGAACTCTTCATAGTGCTACCTCTCCGGAGCCCTAACGACTGATACGGGGAGCTCGCGACAGCAGCAGAATTCTGTGCGACAGCTCCCTAAGGCATGGCCATTCAGAAATGGGTGCACGAAATTTACTCACGTGATGTCGACAATAGGTTGAATTTAGCTGTATTTTGCGAGGAGCTTCTGTCTCTAGCAACGCTGTTCGCCCCTTTGAAGCCGATTTCGGTTTTGAGGCCGATTGTGAGGCGCACACAAACTTGAAGGCTCTTTTTACAAAAAAAAAAAAGTGCGCGACCCGCCGCGGTTGTTAAGTGGCTTAGGCGTTGTGCTGCTGAGCACGAGGACGCGGGTTCGATTTCTGGCCGCCGCGGCCGCTTTTCTGATGGAGGCGCAAAGCAAAAACGCGCGTGTGTACGAGATTTTGGTGCACGTTAAAGATCCCCAGGTGGTCAAAATTAACCCGGAGCCCTACGGCGCGCCTCATCGCCTGCGTTGCGTCGGCGAGTTCAGAGAGAGAGAGAGAGAAATAATTTTTATTTGCACAAAGCGGTAGGGCGCGGTGGGCACGACCCAGAGGGTCGCGACGACTTCAGCCGCTCGAGTCAGAAGCTCCTTCTGGAGCAGGTGGTCCGAGCGGCCCAACGCCTCCATCCACTCGTCAGGAGAATTAATTGGAAGGAATGCGTCCTCTGCACAAGTCCACGTTTGGTGTTGGACCGTGGCTTTTTCACCGCAGCGGGGGCAGAGTGAGCATGGGTAGAGGAAGGGGCGGACATGATGAAAGACGGGTCTGCAGGGTAGATATTTCTGTTTGGAGTTGACGCCAGAGGCGTTCCTCCTCCAGGGCAAGGGATGATGCACGTTAAACCCTACAATCAATCAAATAAAAAAAGGTGCGCGCTAGAATCGTGCAAATACAGTATGTGCAGGAGACACTCAGCAATCACGGCAAGGCCGATAGCTTGCAAGGCTGCCTGGATAGTTGTCTTACCAAGTCCAAGCCCACCTTTTTCCAAGCGGAATGTACCTCTCATGATTTTTCAACAGCGGATTAGCTGGAAATAACCTGTGGCACGTAACACGTTAAAAATGCCAGAAAAATTCTTCGCGCTCGTGAGCGCATGCCTCGCGGTGACTGCCAAGCATCCCCGGCTCCCACAGTGGCTTTACACCAAAACACCTGGAAAAAACACCTAGGAGCGAGAAAATGTCGAGCCAAGCATCCCCGGCTCGCGCAGTGGCTTTAGCCCAAAACATCTGAAAAAAAAAACACCTAGGAGCGAGAAAATGTGGAGCGCTCTAAAGCGCGTGCCTTGCGGGGACCACCGAGCGTCCCCGGCACGTGCAGCAGCTTAGCAAAAACAAAATTGGCGAAAACCTCCAGGAGCGCCTCGCGTTGCCTAGCAACCAAGAATGCCACAGCTGGCGCCACACCTGCCCCACGGAATCTCGACACGACTCCAAGAGTTCCGCGCAGAAGTCATGCACGTACGCGCCGCCGCTGCACCCCAGCTGTCGCCAAGCGCTACCGCGCATGCAATGCTGTGCATGAGGAACGCGACGATACCGATGCATTTTACGATGGCTATTCCAAGCATAGCGCAAAGCGAAGACTAAACATGTAAATAAACAATTTAAAACTTATACAAATGCGTAATGATGTGTCCCTCAGTACTCACGTAGTAAGAAATCCTGCATGCAGATTTGTTATGGCAGAAGCCTTACGAGGTTTAGTGCAAAATGTGCCAGTTTGTTGTAATAAAACCAGGTCTTGAGAACCTATCTTATGCGAAGGTTTGCAGCGGTTGGCACTTGAAAGTCCTCGGTTTTGTACCCGTGGTCGATAAGAGGTGTGTACGGGGCTGTTCGATTTAGCTAACTAGGACGATATTACTTGAAATGGTAATTTTGTTACTATATAAAATAATGCTTCTGAATTTTTGTGTGTTTTATCCTGGAGGGAGCGCACGGCAAATTGCCTCCAGTGTGGTTAACCTTTAATAAACAGTCAACAGTGCGCGTGAGTTTTCTAAGTGTCGTACAACGCTTCTTTTCTTTCACCGAAGGGAAATGCGAATACAACGGGACCGAAATATCAGAAGACGAGCCTCTGAGACTCCAAAATCCTTGCGAAGAATTGACTTGCGATGCATCCACCGGAGCCGTGTCTCCCACAAGGTCAGTTATCACCAAAAACATATGCAGCTTAAAGGGACTCTGCACACTTTTTTCAAGTGTTTTCCAAAATATTAAGTGCTTTTAGAACGGTGTCGACCAACACATTTAGTACTTAGATTAGGGGGTCGCGAAGTTGTCAACCCAAAGTTACTGCTCTATGCCCGTCATACAACTTAGAAACTTGCTAAAAAGACTTTTCTCTCTTTTCTGGTCTTGGCGTTTTACGAGCACTATAATAACGCCATTACAATGGTGCACCGGCTATTGGCTGGCTTCCGTTAAGTTGATGCACCAAACGTATTTGATAGCCACTTGAAAAAGCCACAAAAGCCAATGGAGAAACGGCTAGGCCTATGCGCTGCTACGAGCATTACACGCAGTGCCTCTCCGTGTTGGTCATAACTATAGCCTTCGCAGTGCCTCCAGAGGCGAAGGTAAAAGTGAAAGCGTTTCCCGCAAGTGTTGCACAGTCCATTTAATGATTAAAATAACATTCATTGTTATCCAGCTGAGCGGTCATCGTTCTTTGCTACACATAATTTTGCAAACATAGTTATATGTGGCATGCGACATGCGTTTATGGAATGCTAAATTGGCGGTTCTTACAGAAGAATGCGTGTCAAACTAGACGTCAGGCCTGGATTCTTACATGACCCTTTAGCTCTGTCTTTTCCCAGACATCGGTGTCTTGGATTCTTTGTGTATGGGGCCTTCCGTATGTAGTCGTGTATGTGGCCTTGTATGTAACCTTGTGTGCCACCGTGTATATGGCCCTGGAGAACGACCGCAAAGCCGCATACAAGGTCGCCTCATGAAAAAGGGCAATGTTGCCACGATGGCCGGTTGGTGGCTTTCATGTCTTCTACGTTTCCATTTGTCCATGATTATTGCCTGCGCGTGAGCAGTTTAAAGAGACAGAAGCGCTCGCAACAGTTTCGATTCCACCCCAATTAGACGCCAATGCTGGGATGAGAACCTTCCTGGGATGAGCACAAATCAACCCGAAGTGTAATAAGAGTATGACGGCTTCTTTGAGTACTCTTTCTCAGTAAAAATGACATGTGAATTCTCAAAACGTTTCTATACAGCATACGCATTTTTTAGTCTAAACGAATGAACTATTTGAACAACATCGATAACGGTGTTAGGCGCACTTGTTTTGCTTATCTTGACCGTCTCCTAATAAAAAATAAGGTGAGCAATACGTTAGAAAAAATATTTTAAATTTGCTTTTAAACTTTTCAGGTGTGACCCTATCAGGCCCGGGCCTGGTTGCTCATCAGTCACCGGTTCCGGCGCTTACCCGGATTGCTGCCCTAGGACCGTCTGCCCTTAAAGGGCCGTTGAAAGAATAAGGAACTGTTTGAAAATAAACATTTTGTTTACAGTCAAATATGGGGTGCCAGCAGTTGGTTGTATGCGTTTGAGCCCCTGCGACATGGCACGGTTAGCTTAAATATGAAATCCTTACAGAACAGTGAACCTTTTCGGCTGCTACAGGCGAAGAAAAATAAGACTATGCTTAGAACTTTATAAGAATGAAAACACAAAAGCCTACTTGCACTATCGGTTGACCTGCTGTTGAACTTTCGGTGTGCATTGCGGATGCGCCCCTAACCACTTTGCCGAATACCTGTACAGTACCCTCCGAAGCGCATAACGCTAGATCGCCATCGCCAGGAGTTACCCGTTCTCTCTCGTTGCAACCTTTACCTCTCTCAAGGGGGCTGGTTCCACACGTTTGGCAGCGGCCGGTCCTCATCCGGCGCGGGCTCAGAAACCTCTTCTGAAAGACCTGCCTCAGAGACCTCCTCCGAATATCTTCCGCCACAGCTGTACCTTGGCGCGTGATCTCAAGCTCACGCATCGTGCTCTGACTTTTTGTACGATTCTGTGTATCTCGCATTGACTTTTCACTTCTCGTGTTTCTCATACAAATCCAAGGCTTTTACATCAAAAACAGGGCGAAGAAGGACAAAGAGACAGGGGCTACACAACGCAATGTACATGTTACTCTGCTTCATTTATACACAAAAACTCTCTTATCATCAAAGCCTTCTCTTCGAAGGCACGCTGAATAATCGCCGAATACAAAAACTTTTTCCGGGTCCTTCACTAAGTACACGCTTTTAAGTTTAAATGACGTAAACAAACACGACACAAGTTACCCACGCGCCATGTATTGGTCGGCCCATTCCGTTGAAGCGCAAGGGAAGGCGTTGTTATGGTATAACGGCTATCAGGATGCACTTAATCCATACACTTTTCATTTTTACGAGAACATTCCGCACACCGCCTCCGGCCAGATGTCTTCTAAGCATCCACAAGCTCACAAACAATGTTGACGGTCTCGGCACACAACAGAAGGGGTAAAGGCGTTCAGCTGGGACCACAGGATAATGTAGCCTTCAGCAGTCACTCGTTCGTAAGAAAACGAATAACAAAGTATGGTTCGCGGTAAACATGCTCAGAAGGACTGGCCTCTCTCTTCCGTCTTCGACAACTCTGAACTCGCATGCTGTAAGGACACAGATAAACAAACCGCACAGTACATGCGGTGTTCCGAATGCTTGTTTGGAGAAACCGATTACCATTACCGCAAATCTAAAGCAATAGGGCAAAGCAGAAGGAGTCAGAAGCAGTAATAGTAAACACACGGTACACGAAAAAACCGAGGAGCAAGTACCAAAATTGAGTAACTTGTTTCGAATTATAGAAACATCAAGTTGTCGAGTGCGGTGGGTGAAAGTCAATCGGCAGCGCTGTCGAAATTGCTTATCAGAAGAAAGTCCTAAAGACAATTGTAGCTACGACATGGCAGTGATTGAGGAACTGCTGCAGAGAGAACTCCAGGCTTAAACGTAACAAATAACAACTAGCTGTTGCCGAAGTTACAGTGTACGCACTGAGGGACGAACGTGGTAACATTATGCACCGCATGGATGCGACAATATAAGGACCTGATCGATCCCATAACAGACTACACTAGCAGTGTTGGGCTACGGAACACTAGCCTACAGCAGAACGTGTTGTTTGGCGCAATGAAGAATAAAATATCGAGCTGTCTAAAGGATGACTATAATTTAATATACTGTATACCAATTACGCTGTAATTTTCAGACGTAATTGATCAAATGTCAAAACTTGAAGAGCGTCAAAAGGGGGTTTGCTAGCTGCGTCTCCTCTTGAGCGTCTGATTGTTCTAATAGCCCGTTTTTGTAGTCGACGTATAAGATTAAGACATGTATTGTACGTCCAACCCCAAGAAGCCATGCAGTACGACAGGTGACTATTGAATGAAGCGTAATAAAGCGTTTTTAGTATTTTTATATGAAATAACTCACGGGCTTGCAGTAATGCATAGCAAGCAGGTGCTAGCGTTGCACAACAGCATCGACATGATTCTGCCAATGCAAATGAGCATCCATAGCAACTCCTAGGTATTTATTGAGTCCACCTGTTCACGTATGCAGTTGCTCACTGATATTTCGACCAGTTCTTTTCGAACGTTCTTTTTTCGAGAATGAAATATCATATATTTTGTTTTTTTCGCGTTGATAGTGTGTCTGTTAAGCGAAACCACCAAGCAATGTTTTCTAATTCCGTATTAATTCTTGCTTGTATTTTCTGCTCGTTATCACCTTACGACAAGCGCCATGTCATCGGCGTACATTACTAAATCTGCGTGCATTAATGCTTTGGGGAGGTCATTTACAAATAATGAAAATAGCATAGGCCCCAGAACCGAGCCCTGCGGAACGGCCATGCCCACTAGCTGTGGGGTTGAGCTGATATCGTCCGTCACAAACACTTGCTGACGATTTTCAAGGTAGCTAGAAAGGAAGTAGTACATTTTATCTCTGAATCCGTAGCGTTCTTTTTCTTCAGCAAGATTTGATGATCGATGGTATCAAAGGCCTTCAAGTCTACAAATACGACTGTAGCAAGTTTGTTGCCATTTAGTGCCGTGTTGATAATTTGAGTGAGCTCGATTATAGCAGATGAAGTGGAATGCTTTGAACGAAACCCGTGCTTTTCTGGGGAAAGGCAGTTTGGATTACACAGCTAATGTATTATAGTGACCTTTTGACCAGATTTTTGATAGAGTGAGGTTGTGCTTGTTTTTTTGTGTAGTGTGATATGCTTGTTCATTTTCCATGATCCCGTTTGTTTGAGGTTTGGTTTTGTAAATATATTGTGTGGACATCGAATGCCTCAACCCGAGCCTCATTTCTTTGCTGCGTGAGACGCGTGACACAGACCATATACTCAACAGATATATTGCACACCTCATATTAATGCATAAGCACTGCAAACCATCAATTCCTTATGAGCAGTGACACTCGTGCATGTAGGTGCAGTTACAGTTTTCAAGTTTTCCACAAAGACACGACCAAGGGCTGATGTATACATTTCATTGTGAAAGCTTTAGAGACTTGGTGGGGCATAATGAAATCAAGATGACACCGACCGACGAAAAAGATAGAGAGACACCCCGAACGCATGGCGTCTTACTCCACAGTTTGATGCAATCACCCCACTACAACTTGCACGCACATGGTGTTTCCAGGGAGCGGACAAAAATAGCCAAAAGCAGGCCCATTTTATCATCTTTTACGCCTGTTGCGTAGTAAATGAGGCCTTTAATTGTGGGCATTCAAAACATTGCTTGAGGAATGTGTCGATGCGTAACATAGTAGTATTTCGCAGTTACGGATGTCTCGATTCTCCCCCTATGCATTTATTATCAAACAACATTGTCACGTACGAAATATCGCCGCCCATGCCATCGCCAACTTCCCACCGCTCAACAACGGACGTTGTTCACGTAGCCCGCCTGAAAGCGTACCACGGTCCACGCCCGGCGTCGCTATAATTAGCACGGACACGGCGCTTTCCGCCGCGAGGGTTATGCTACGGTGTCTTAGCCGAAGAGGCTAAGCAGAGCAAGAGTTCGTGCATAACCTATGTACCACAGTGGGACATGTGCCAGGTACTAGCCGAAAGAAGATGACGGCAGCATGCTCGGACTCGGAAGACGAGCTAGACGTAGAAGTAGAAGAGGATCTTGCGCCTTGCTTGCGCGGTGCTCTCAGGATTGTAAATACACTGTGTTGATACCTCTTGTACCTCTTGGCTTCACGTCTTCCTTCACGTCACCGTAACAATATTACAGTTTTTGAGCAGTTAAAAGCATGTTTAACCACATCAGCTTCAGGCTCAGGCCCTCGGGACCAAATATTTGAAATCAAAATAAAAATGACTAACGTTTCGCATGACCCAGTCACCGTATCAATAACACAACTCTGCCAAATGACGCAATGGTATGCATTGTTTTATTCATGGACATAACGCCAGCATCAAATGCTCCAGTTTGATGCATATAATTTGGACATTTTAAATTTCTTGTTGCTGTATAATCCATACATATACTGTAGAAATTGTGGATGAAATTACTTAGGATAAATATTGCCCAATCAGGCCACCTAAACAACCACTTAGAGAGAACATTTCCGTCTATAAAGCAGAGCCGTTACCCTTGTTAGTGGCCAAACAGCAACGGATTGTTTACAATAGTAGGCAAATTTCTTTTATTCTGCGAAATATAGGGATTCATGACAGGGTACTTGGTTTCCGACAACTATGGCCACTATTCGCATATAATAGACGGGCAGCAGTCAGGATGTTTTCCGCTGCCTTCAACTCTTCGACAACCTTCTCCATAGTCCTCTGCACCGCAGCTGAAAAAATAGTCACAAACAATATAAACATCTTGGCCTCTCAAGCAAGAACCTTGGCTTAAAGGGCTGCTGAACAGTTTTTCAAAAAAAGTTTGTTGGGACCATTACTTTATCGTTTTCTTGACGCTGAATTCGACAAACATGTTTATTTCATGTGTAAACACACCTAAACCAACTTTTTTCGTCAAAACAAACGACCCGGCATGGGGGCGCGGTCAGAGTCCTGGCTGCCTTTCGCGATTGGCCAGCGGTAGATGACGTCATATTCGGAAGTGCCGGCGCTGCGGTGACCGCTCAGCCTGAAGAACGCGTTCTATACCCGGGGCCAAAAAGTCCTATTGGGATTGAAAGACGTCCACACCATCATTCATTCGAATAGGAATCCTGAGGGAATGCACAGGCGCAACAAGTTGGCTCGCGGCGATCTTCAGAAAGGGCTTTTCCCCCAATGACTCATGCCCGACTTCGGTTTCTCTGATGCAGGGAACTTATGCAGATATTTGATCATCGGTTTCACTACCAGCGCTAATCACAGTTCCTAACACAATTTTGAACACACCCTCATCCCATTTCTCGGATGTGTAACTTTGTTTTAAACCAATGCTTTCTAGCTCTACCAGCCAACGGTTCTTCCGTGGCGTGCGGGACAGCAAACTCCTAACGCGTCGGAGGCGGCGGCGGCGGGAGGGGTTCGGGGAGGCGGAGGGTTTTACTCACGGAACACACTAGAGATGGCGCAGCGAATTTACCCCGCGTTCCCCGCGCGGAAGTGGCCATCTCGCCGGCGGCGGCGTCGGCGGTACAGCTTTGTCGTCTGCTTTAGCGACGATGGTTTTAGGCCTGTTTTGGTGCAGTTTCGCGTCCATTCTGCGGTGCCTTCGCAACGCTTGAATAACTTGCTCGACAACACCTCCAGGGTAACCCGCACCCGACGGAATTAAGTGGTCGTACGGCAAACATACGTGAAGGATTGGTTTGCAGGGCGGGAAAAGAAAATGTACAAACCACATACAGACATCTGGCCGCTAGAGAAACGCTACCTTTTGCGAACTCCTTGCCATGAATGGGACTCCGTTTCTTAAAATTGCTGATTACCAATTCGGTTGTGTTTTAAGACGTATTACAAAAGGCGAAAGTAGCAACTGGTTCTGATAAATAGCGATTATAAAAGTTTCCTGAGCTTTCTCGCAATTCTCAAACTTGATAAAAACTTGATAACTAACTAGTTTAAATCAGTATAAGCTCACATGCCATCGGTTGAGCTCACATCGGCTAAGCTCACATGCCGAATTGTTTCGGTGTCTGCGCTTGTGTCGCGCGGTGGTGTTGCTCCCAAGCTAGCACATCACGATGGCTAGGTTTCGCTGTCTCACCCTTCGAAAGACGCTCCTCTCCGTTTTCTTTCTCCCGACTCACGGCCGGGCTACAGCGGTGGCGTCCGCCTCTCTAGCCCGGCCGTGGCCGACGCTGCTCCTGTGTTCGGGACGCCGCCCCGGAGAATTTCGGGTAAGGGCTGGCAGAATCTCTAGGTTACACTCTTTGTAGAGCCCATGTGTGAATTCAAGTGACGTCGTACGGGCAATTGTTGTGGGTGTCGTTTACAGCTTTGCTTTCCAACCACCTTCGCAGGGTGGATTAGGAGCCATTTTTTTACAGTTGGGAAGGCGGTAACAGTCGGTGTGCAGCGGCCTGCGTCGATTTATGTGCGCAGGCAGCAGCGATGCGGCGCCAGGCGGTCGCCGCGTCGCGCGGAGGGGCTGGTGCCGTGTCGCTGCGTGACCCGTCAGCGGATCGTTAGGAGTGGACATTGCTGCACATACGCAGATTTAGAATAGCGGAACCAACCGAGCGTTGGGGGCCCCCAGAAAGTTAGGGGCACTTAAACGCAACACGCTCGTTGGCGGCGAGATTTCGAAGGGCGTCTTCCCCGACAGCTGGGATGTTGCAAAGTTTAGCTTAGCAACGAGGAAGATCTTTGATCAGTGCTGTCACTCCATTTGCGAACGACGATCCTTAACGCAGTTTTTAACCCCACTATCATCGCATTCCTCGCATGTGGAGCTTCTTTTAACGCTGATTTTCATTTTAGTAATAGGTGTTATGATTTTTTTTTTGCGCACAGGTAGTGCCATCCTTCGACCCCGCACCGCATGCGTTCTCGGACAGGTGCAGGTTCGCCGAATTCCTTAAGGCGTTAATGGAAAGTCTTTTTTCAAGGTTCGTTTGAGGATGCCCCAGTGGAACACCGCATCCCAGCAGTCCAGAAAGATGTGCTCGATTGTTTCCAGCTTTTTGCATAATCGACAGTTAAGTGTCCATGGGTGTACATATAGTCCTTTTTCAGCCTCCGTGGCCGGTCGGCGTAGTGGAGTTTAGAGTTCACATCGGGGCACAATTTTGATCACCGCTTTGAAAATAACCTCGGATAACAATCTGTAGCACATTTTTCTCCACACTGTCATCCACTATCACTGGCATGTTTACCTTCTTTTTCGCGATTGCTTTGACTCCGGTCAGCAGCGACCAGCGGTTGTTTTCGTGGCCTTCGCGGTTCGAATGGCTTCGTGGGCCGGACGGGCACGCAGCACCGGCGTATGTGCGGAGCGCTTCTGCGCGTAGAAAACGCTTCATGCTTTTTAGCTTACTTGATTTCTTGTTAATGATGCACGAAATCTACACACATAGCTAAGCTGTCATCAAAACCTACAATATTTATCGCCCAAACGAGAAAGACGACTGGGAAACGCAGAGCGCTGCGGTCACCTACATTTTACGATCCCTTCATAATAATTAATCGAGAACTTGGGGAACCATCGGGTTTGTGTCAACCCGCCGCTTCTCGTATAAAGCACGGAGATTCCGACGACACGGCCGGCCCGGACTGCTCGTGAAGGCAATTGCAGCCTAGGGCTCTCTGGTAGGAAATCTCTAGTATCTAGGAGTCCTTTTACGGAATCAATAAAAACACAGTAGCATGATGGCTAAAAATCTGCGCGGAGGCAACTTAAAGCAAGAGGAGTAAATAAACTCGAGCTTCCAGGCCTGCTTAGTTCGGAACTTCGCCTAGAATGCTGGGAAACAGCGAAGTGCCGGCGCACGTCACTGGCCGTGTTCCCAATATGACGTCACTTCCAGTTTGCTGTTTGTCGGTTTCTCCCTACTCCGGTGGTACGGGGGTGAGCGGTGCGGGAGTGAGCAGCCGGGGCGTACGGTCAACTTTATCGACAAATATCACTGTCCCCAAGCTAAAAATGCAGAAAAATGTTTACCGGCATAAACTGACCAATGTATTAATTGTGAAAATTAGATTTTTAACCAATTTCAGAGGCACTTCAGTAGCCCTTTAAGAAGCTATGACAAAACACCTATTTGGAAAGGCAAAATACCTCCGAAAGTAGTGGCGATAACGAAAAACCTTTAAGGACAATCTTTTCTTGTCTTGGTCATATAATAAACAAAAAAATTGAGGACAAAAACCGTTGATTTTAACAATACCATACATACAACCACATCATGTAGAATTCTTCCCCTTCTGAGCAACCACGCATTTTTTCCTGACTTTTCCCTTAGGTTGAGTGTGTAGCCTGTGGCTTCATTTTCGTTGCATGATTGGTGGCCTAGATTTATCGATAATATTTTTCAGATTTGTGCCTGGCCACAATATGCTTTAAAAGCTGATTTATTTATTTATTTATTTTATTTATTTATTGTTTCATTGATTGCTTGCTTGCTTGATTGATTGATTGATTGATTGATTGATTGATTGATTGATTGATTGATTGATTGATTGATTGATTGATTGATTGATTGATTGATTGATTGATTGATTGATTGATTGATTGATTGATTGATTGATTGATTGTAGGATTTAACGTGCCGCCACAATGCAAGTGATGAGGCGCGCCGTAGTGGGCGGCTCCAGAATAATTTTGACCACCTGGGAATCTTTAACGTGCTGCTTCAAAATATGAAGGCGGGTTCTAAATGTGCATCTCGCAGTTCGTTACACGATTAAAATCCAGTCGATAAAAGAGGTTAAAGAGGAGTACAATTACCTAAGCTAGGCTATTTGGAAAACTATTACACAGGCAAGAAATAGAGCGCCAAACCTTGCTCTGAAGAGAATTTTTTGGCTTGAGTCACAGGTCCATTCCTCGCAAGGAAACTCTAATTTCAAAGGCTCAGAGTCAGGTATTTCGGTCCCGTTGTATTGGCATTTTCCTGCAACATAAAGGCAGCCAATTTTCAACAAGTCTGCCAAGCACAAGTCTTAGGAATGCAAAGGAAGAGGAAAGGAGGTTCACTGGTAGGGTACGCCACACTGGGGACAAAAGTTTCCTGCCTCATTCCCGAGTTCACGATGCATGTTGAAAACGAAACTAATGAAACTGTGCTACGGTGATATAAAATTGGAAAATATCGTGCATCCGCAAGTTAGATCGAATGATATCCACCGAAGCAAATTTTATGAAAAAACTAGACCTCTAAGCGAATTAGGTTCTTTTGGTGCCTTAACAACAGTCTTCAAGGTCGTTACAAACTGTAATAACTGTCATCAAAGATGTTTCAACATGAAAGAGTGGCAAACATGGCATATCTTTAAAGCAACATCTTGACAACGGCGCCAAAAATTGAAGACGACTAGAGAAGCACCCGAGGCGATACCGCACTCGTCTCGCCCGCTTCTCTCGTCCTCAACTATTTTCCCCGCACTTATCAAGCTGTTGTGGCATCTTTCAAGGCTGGCGTAGAGCTTGAAGCTTACGCCTAAGGGGGTTTCTACTAAAACTCATTGTCATATCCTGCCTTAGGACAACACATTTTATGTATATCTGCACAAAAACTAATATAATTTTCCCCACATCTTTAAGATTCGATTTAAAGACGTTCTTAAGCAAAAACAGATTAAATTATTTTTTGCAGCAAGCGATATGCTGTAAAAAATAACGTTAACAAGAACAATGGTTGTTTGCAGCACACATACCCAGAATAGTGCAACCCGCATGCAACCCAACTTAGGGAGGGGGTATTCAGCAAAAGCCGTCGAACAAAGAGGTTCATCAGCGAACTAGCGGACAAAAGAGCGCTTAGCCAAAAAGACAGACCAACAAACTAAATGTACAGACATAAAACTCTAAAAGTAGAAAAACTAGAGATAATAATGCAGAAGAAAAAACTTGTTTGAAAGCTCGACGCCCCTGAAAACGGTAGTGTTCCTATCCTTTTTCTATTTTAGATACTATTCTCTACTTATGTCAAGAGTGGACGAATTTGAGTGAAACAAAAACCTCCTGGCCTAAAGCACAACCAATCAAGGATCGCCTATTCATGTGCAGTGCTAAAGATAGCTAAATGTTTAGAAATTATTCTTGCACAGATATTGCTTCAGAACACCAGCGACTTGTCCATTCTGACGTTTAGCCCTAATTTAAGTGTGATGTGGCGAGTTAGTGCGTTGTTGATGCTGTTTGCAGGTTTCCTTAATGTAGCGTACACCCTTAAGAAAAAAATATTGCGGAAAATAAATTTTTTTTTGGAGCAAAACTATTCTTTGGCCTGTATGTTTAGGCGATGGGGTTGTAGGAGTTTTGAGAACGAGTAAATACGTCATTCAAGAGGGGCCAGCTACACACCCGCTCCACAAATCCTGCCTCTGTGACAACAACCAAGAGGGTGTCTCAGGTCACACGACAATCGTTAGAACTGCTTCCCGGTCCAATTCACACATAGCTACACCTGTTCACGGCGAAGGTGTCTTCTGCCAGCTTCATCCTGGTCATTGCATCCCAAGAGAAGGTGTTTTGTTAATCACCTGTTCGAGTGTGTACAATTATAATTTATTCAAATTTACCAAACAAAATTTAATATGAACACTGGAGTTTTTCCGCGTAAGTAACCGCACGAACGTTTCACCGCCAGAAAGCCCAGCACTGTCACTTTTTAAAACGTGAGTGTTAAGAAAGTCGCGATGATTCCTTCACAAGCCTGTTCAACAGTTGTGATATCAATATGTATGTACAACTGCGACGACTGAGCAAGCCCAAGAGGCAAACATCAGCGCATTCGAAGAGTGATCTCATTGTACACATAGACGTGTAACACCTCAAATTGCATTGAGGAGCATAGCTTACCATTGATGACGGGAACACGAGAACCAGCAACGGCTGCAGCAGAAAGGTGGCACTGGCAAGCGAGAATTGTTGCCCCTACAAATACGACCAAGCATCCCGCGAAGCTCATCTTGGTGCACTAGCTACACTGAAAGTGCAATGACTTCAACGTGGAGTTTATACCCACCGAGTCTACTTCATATCGCTGACATCGAGAGCCGGGTCAGAGAGCGGGTGATTTCGTCCGCTGACCCCTGGCGCTTGTTGTCCAAACTCCTCTGAATCCCGCGTAATCTCCCGAGTGATACGTCGGGTTCTTTTTTGCGAAGTTCTTTAGGCTATCTTCTTGGCCTCTTGATAAGGCACTATGAATTCTTTTAAAGAGCTCTGCCATCATCGTCTTTCAAAGATATCAAACAAACAAAAACATCAGACCGGACAGAAAGAGAGGGAGAGGGAGAGGGAGAGGCCGAAAGAAAGACTATTTGCGGTCAGACTAAGACCTATTGTATTCTTTTTTTAGAAGAACCATGGTCAGCGGGTAGACGAGGGCCATCGACGCCAACTACATTCGCAAGGCGGGATAGAGCAGTTCGGGTAATGAGGGGACAGTTGGCCGGCATGAATCCCACTGAAGCAACCTGTGTGGCAAATGCTACGATATTCTCGCGAATAGCACAATGTGCGCGGGTACCAACCTTATAACTTAGTCGTCCAGGCCTACATGTCCGTAATAGTGTTTTTTTTTTTATTTCTTGATATTTTGTATTGCTATGTATGTGTTGTTTTGCTCATCAGTGCTTAAACGTTGTTCGCGAAAGTAGTACTTGGTGGCTTTAGTACATTTTTTTTGTGTATTCTATGTAGGTTTTCCATTAGAATAAATTTACAAATTTTTGGCAATACCCGCCCAATATGTAAGTGCTTACTGCTTGGTTTGCTAACGAGAGTTGCGGCAACCGACGCAGTCAACAATTACAATTGCGTGTTTTATAATGTAGGACAGCATAATTTTTTCTGACGCGCTTACAGTGGCCTAGCCAGAAATATTTTTCGGGGGTTATATACACCGCCGGCGAAAAAAACTAATAGGAAAGATAACCTGCGCGAAGACGTCTTTTAATTTTCATTCTCTTATGTATCGTTCCTACTTAGTTTAGTGAGTCCCGCACGCACGGACGCAGTTATAAGTAGTTATATAGCTTGGTGCGCTTACATAACATATAAATGTTTGTGTAATCACTCCCAAAGCAAGCAAGCGTTTCATTTCCTTGCCATGAATTTCCAAAATGGTTCACAAGATGGCTGCTCATATCTTCTTCCCTTTAAAGGGACCCTGCAACACTCTTTGAGCAGTGCAAGTAAACCTGCGCGACGTTTAGATTACACCGCCATGAATACCTGAGCCAAATATTACACGTGCACGTGAAGCGGTGAGCGCGCAAATCGATGGAAAGACGCGGAAAAACCAACCGCTCTCTCTTCAGTTGTCCTCATTATGCAACCCCTGGCATGGCCTAAGGGACGTCACATAGGCCATGGCTGCCCGATCGGCTGTCACTGGTCAACTTCGCGGCTAAATTCTGCCATTTCCGCCATTTCCGCCGTCGTCAGCGCTGTGTACGAACCTCTTATATGCCTGAACCTGTAGGCACAGTTTTGCGGTTTCTTTTGCGTTTTGAGTGCGCGCGGAGCTTGAGTGATGAGCTCAATACTTCCCTTTCAACGGGACCACTCGACTACAAACGTTTATTGCTTCAAAAACGCCCTACCAGCCCGAGCGCGCACTTGCGAGCAGGCACCCATGCCTGCTTTTTTGTGGCATCAGACCGGAAATAGGCCCCTCCGCGTTGCGGAGAAAAGGAGAAAACTACCCGGCATGTGATATATCGAAGGCCGCCGAAGAGAACGCCGCGAGCCGCCCCCCTCTCCGGGAGAGAGCGCGCAGCTTTCGTCGCGTTGTCCGCTGTCGAGTTGAGAGGGAACGATTATGCGCGATTTCTCATCGCGCGTAGTTTCGTTAATTGTGAACGGATTTTCATAAGTTTTGCGGGGAGAGATTTTTGGGACAATAGACTTTATCCCAAAATAGATTACTAGTAGTCGATGGCAAGTGTTGCAGGATCCCTTTAATGACTTCGTACTCACAGATGGAGATGGGGTAGATGTGCGGGGCTTGTAAGCGCAGCAATTTATTTAAGTACTAAAATGACAAATACAGCAATGAAAAAATAAATATTACCACAGTTACTCCGTAGAGCCAGGAAAGACGAGATAAAGTGATTGCTTCACATGTCTCAGTGTGATTTTATTCACTTCTTCCGTTCAATTTGTCGTAGACACCTGGCGACAGTTCTTTCCCCAATCTCCCAATTGCCGTCTGAATTCACGATAAGCCAGCCCCGAAACAAAAAGTTCTGAAAACACCCACGAAACGGTCCGAACAGCCAAGCCAAAAGCAAACTCCCATTGGGCAAAGAGATTTGTCTCATTTTGATGCTTAAACAGCCAGATATGGCTGATCTTCAATACGAACTACGACCTGCGTACACGTTTGCAGGCCGTTATCTTACCTTTTCTTGCCACCTTTTTTTTAGGAAAGTTGCCGAGTTTTTCTGTTACTGGAATTTCATCCGACTTAGTTTCAGTTTTTGGATTAGGCTCATTTTGAGAAAAAACGCCTCAAAAATTTGTTAGTCAGTGAAAGGGTGTCTCTTCTTTCGGGTGTCCCTCATTTTCATTTCTACGGTCGTATACCAACCAGTCCAAGTTTCATCATTTTTAGATGCAGAGCATCTGATTCACTCGCCTTGTCCCTCCGGCGTCGTCGTCGTCGTTGTCGTCGGCGTTGTCCACCCCTCCCCCACTCTCCTCGCCGCGCCAGCTGCGCTCTCCGCCGCTCACCCCCTCTCCTCTCCGATAGCGAACACTCTCTCGCGAGGGGCATTGGATTGGATTCGATTGGATTGGCTTGGATTGGCTTGGCTTGGCTTGGCTTGGCTTGGATTGGATTTGATTTGGATTGGATTGGATTAAAGTGGATTATGTTGGATTGTGTTGCGTCATAGCCGCGGCACGCTGCGTCATAGCCGCGGCAGACGCGCTGGGGCCGGCGCATGTGCAGTACTCTCTCTTCCGCGGTTTCCTCTCCTTCGGGCACGCTGCGCATATAACCGGTGTGCCGTTCTCCGGCGAAGCAACATCCACGCTTGGCTCAAACACCTACCGTCCACGCCGCTTTACAAGTACGCCAACGTCGTCATCGACTGGGACCGGCTTACGCAGTCCCCTCAACGTTATGCGCGCTATAAAACGCGGTCCCTTCGGCGCTCCGCCTATGCGTCGCGTCTACACAGGGGTTCCCGCGAGGGGAGGTGGGAGTTTTAGTTATTTTTACTAAGCGCCCTCCGTTCCGACTTAAAACTGGGGCAGGCTGCTGGGCAAGTTCAATTATTCCCAGAGGACATGCCTCCACGGCGGTACCGACACTACAGGATAAAACGCGCCCGGCAGGACCCCTGTCTGTCGCCAGTCGTTGTGATTGGTGCTATTGGCCATATTTCGTTGTCGAGCCATTTATGCTGATGACCGCTGATGATGATGATGATTGCTATTGTTTTCCCCTTTGAAGCGGGGTGATGACATGTCATCTTACCAAAAAGGACTAATATAACCATGTTTTACACTCTTGGTTTAATACTAGCGCTGCTTAGGGTAGGCACTAAAGCTTATTAGGCCCGAAATACTTTCTTTTCCCTGTTACAGGTGGTAACTGTCCTAGGCAATATTCCCCCCTCTGCTTTTCGTCCACCAGCATTCTAATCTTCTTTTCGTCCCCTCTACAGCCTTGAAGTTAACTTCCTCTCTGATACCCTTAAATCCTAGGGCTTCTGGAAGCCCAATATTCCCTTCATGTAGATTTGGATAGATACCCTCACATTCTAACACTATGTGCCGCATAGTTTCTGTTTCTTTTCCGCAGACCACACATACCCCATCATTTTGTGAATAATTCCCCACAAAACTCTTAATTCGCAGGCAACCTGCTCTAGCCTCAAAAAGCAAAGCACTGCCCTGGGAATTATCGTAGAAATTTTCCTTTCTGATGTTCATTCTCTCAGCCCTGTACATCTCTAACGACGTTTTAGCTTCCATTTTTAGCTTCCGCTAAACCTGTCTCCTCCCACCTCCCCTCCTCTATTCCTTCGAGTTACTCGCATCAACACCCAACTGTCCCTTCTCATTTGTTTGAAGGCCACACTAAAGCCGTACCGCAGGGAAACATTCAGACTGGATACAAAGACACAAGGCCCAAGACTCATACAAACATTAAGGCACAAAGACACAAGACACAAAGACTCATACAAACATTAAGAAAGGCGGATAAAGACACAGAAACTGACGAACGCTGGAACACGCACACAGCACACGCACGGTAGTAGAGTTAACGCAAAAGTTCACAGAGTTAGTTCCCTTCAGGCCGGAGTCACGGAGAAATGACACCAAGGCTCTTATATTCCGTGTTGCCACGGCAGTTGAGTGTCATGGACCTACGACGTCGTCAAGTTTCAGAGGTGCATCAGCCCGCAGCCACGAAGTTGTCTTCATAGTTTGCCGTTGAGTGTCAAAACTGGGACACACGCACAGTACATATTCTATGTCCTCCCGAACACTGCAAGCGAGTCAGTGAGGGGAGGCAACTCGCTCCGTCTTGTGTATGTAGTAGTTGGTAAAAGCAATTTTCAGCCGAATGCGGTAACATTGCTTCGTCTGCTTACCCAGGCCACACGGCATTCGGAAGGTGCAGGTGGGATCAATTCAATACAAAGGCTGATACGTTTTAGATCTGTCGGTCCATATTGACGCCACAATGCCCATCGAGCTACTGTAGCACAACGTCGTGCAGCAAGCTGGTAGCCTTTGTATGCAGAGTGTGTATTTCGTGGGCCCGTTTTTCCTGCGGGAATGGGACCAGTTGTTGAAGCAACGCTCTTGAATCAGTGAAAATAATTCAAACAGAAGCTTCTTGCCCCATAATGTACGTACAGTCTTTGTCAAAATTTTGCGGGCCAAGCCGGAAACGCGCAGGATGCAAAAAATTCTGTGTGCATGCTTACGACCCGTGCGAGGCTGTAACATTTTAGAATAGAATAGAATAGCATTGAACTTTATTGTTGTTACAGAATGGTACATCACCAGAATATAGTCAATAAAGAAATTTTATCCAGGAAAGCTAGAGAAAACACATTTCTTACTGTATTAAAATATTTTGTCACTATTGAAGGTGAAGCCCATTCTTTGAGTTGTTTGTGGTCGAGAAGGCATGTGATTGACCCACAAAATTTTGACAAGGGGTGTACTTCACACCAAAGCGCAAATAAGCAAGTTATGAGGTCGACGACGTTGTTTTGTGGCTTAACGTGACAGCAGTTATGGCCGCGTTGATGAAACCCACATTATCTGGCCGTCACCGATGCATCGGTGTAAATATACTTGTCGCTAAGGCATCAGTTCAAAATGTGCTCTAGGGTAAAGGTACCTTAGGGCTGGAGTCGGCAATCTGGCCTTACTGCTGATTCCCCGTATTGTGGTGACAATACGCCAGAGGGAGCACATCAAGGGTGGGAGATAAAGCGGCGCAGGGCACTTCTGACACAAAGGTGGTAGGCTGACTTGTGCCTCTATTGCGGAGATAGAGCTTAACGGATGTCCAGGAGCCCTATTCGTCAGCCTCCCGCGCGTGACCTCGCTACACCGCCGTTTTTTCGCTTATTTTCGTAAAAACCAACCCAACGAGCGTGTTGAACTAAATAAACGCGGGTGCTGCCGGTTACTTACATATATTTAGCCTCAAATGTGCCTGTAGGTTTTTTACGCTAAACAACGGGGAGATCGCGCCAGCCGGTTGTCGGTGTTTCGAACGGTTATGACTACTTAATCCTTTTAAGTTTCCGAAGCCTCTGCGGGACACCCTGCGACGGCCTGCCGGGCTCTACTTGGGACCGTTATCTCGCTGCTCTGCCTGATTCAGGCAGTCGCTATCACATCGGGCGTTACAGCGAGCTACAACAACAAAGCGAGCCCCTCAAGTGCGCTGACCTTAAAATACGCTTCCCGTGGTTGGAATCGAATCTGGGTCCCTTGCGTTAGGAAACCGGTGTCTGTCGGATTGAGCTATCATTGCGTTCCCGGCGCACAGAATTTCCTTTGGGATCGTAGCTCGGGCGTTCGCTTTGGACTTGACCGCGGGTTCTAGCGCGTGCTGACGAAATCAACTTTGGGAGAGATGTGAAAGCTTACGGATAAAACGACGCTGGCGTACCAGCCATAGATAACTTTCAGCGCAATTCTGGGAAATATATGCGAGTTGCAACAGTCCGGTCTCCGTCTAAGGGAGAGGGTCCACCAGATCTGCTGTTTTTCCAGCCTTGCGCAACTAGTGCAAGCTGAGCTACTTTTTTTTTCTTATAAATATCTTGCTATGTGTGATATTTGACTTATCCAAACTTTAAATTTTACGAAGGCACGCGAAGCCGTCATGCCTGATATAATCGTTAGTCTTTAAGGAGGCACAGAAGGGACAAGTTTGTACCGCCCGTTTCTCGTCTTGCCTTCACGTTGGAAGTTTGTGACAAACCACTCTAGCATGTCCCCACAATGCAGCTAGCAGTGTCATATTTTGTGCTTTGTATATTTAAAACTACGCAAAATTATGCAGCATGTTTTTAAAAATTGTACTAAAGAACCACCTTCGCTTCGATATGTGAAAGCTTGAAAAAAATTGAAGATGGCTTTTATATATTGGTTATCAAATTTGAGTGAAACTGCCGACTTACCCGCAATACAATGAAATTTTGAAGTTGAAGTTTTTTTATGTAAGCTAACATTGGCACCAAAAAAGACTGATGCAGGAAAAAATGCAAAAAAAAAGACATTGACTTCCCTGACCTGTTTATATACAGCGCAACACGCCCTCGTTTTAGTAATTAAAAAATGAGTCAGTGTTGCAATTTTCATGAGAAAGTTCTTTCAGAAAACCAAACCTAAACACCATAATTCACATAAAAGTATGCGAACTCAGGAAAGGAAAGTATTTGCAGCGACAGCTCGAATATTCTGTGCTTTACAGACGTACAAGTATCGACATTTGCGTGAATTTTACCTAGGCAGGCTTTTGAGAATTTTTAAGGACAATTTCTTTTACTTGGAGCTAACTTAGGTATGTTATCCCTGTGTACACGCAGCTACATGTAACTTTTCCGTTGATAATAAGAATGTTGACGTCGGACACCGCGTAGACGCGCGGTGTGCGACGTCAACATTCTTTGTTGTCTACCCTCACTACGTCGTCGGAGACGATCTGCTAACCATATACAGTTTCGATGTAAAAAGAAAAAGAAGCTCCTATGGCCTTCATATTTCATAAGATGGCTCATAAGATGGCTCATAATGCCACCAAAACATGGCTTCTAATGAATACATTCATGTTTAGAAGTGAAGCCAGCTTTTAGAGCATCGATGTAAGCGTGGGCTTTGTAAGCTGATTTTCCCAAATTCTAAGTTGCCCGTATGAGGCATATACAGAGGGAGTGGAGTTACTGCCCCACCTTAATCTCCTCTTTACCGCTGCCGCCTCCCTCTCGAGTAGTGTACGCTCATCTTAATGCGCGGTATCTGGCTGCCTCCTGACATAGCGAACTTGCCACACTAGCCTCAATATTGCGCAATGCCTCGCGCTCTGCCCCGGCCAACAGTGCGGCGGCCCTGAGCTTGCGCCGTGATTGGCGTGGATGCGCTTTAAAATAACTTCATTGTCTCTGCCAACCAATTGTGTTGTCTTCAGTCTGTGAAGTAGAGATTGCGTCACTGGGCTTATAATTCAACATAGCAAGTCCCAAATATAGCTATACCCCAACACAGCAAACACCGCCGGAGCGCCTGCTTCACTGCAACTCTTCACAGGTTGAAAGGGGGCTGATTTTTCTGCAAACTCAGTGGACACCAATGTTTCATTTATCTCAGTGATAAGAAAGTATGCTGGCAATAAAAATATTTTGAATCAAATTGCTTATACGTACCTGAAAGGCAGCTTGATACGCTTTGTCTAGAAAGCAAAGCTGAATCAGTGCAGAAGTCCCCTAACGGCAAGGAATCGTTTATTAGAAATTAGATTTTATTTCGTGAGGTTGAATGATTCACGCAGAGCGCCAGGCTTCTAAGAAGAAGGGCACACAATTTGCGGGCAACAGTGAGGGTGCAAGCCGCTGCCTTCAACTCTTTGGCATCCGTCTACTGTACCCAGGTGTCCGCACCTGAAACATATACAACAAATGATGTTACAGTATTCACCATCTGTGCAACGCTCTCCACAGTAGAAAGCCGGGACACCTGCCAAAGCAGAAACGCCTGCCACAAAACCCGCAATCCTATCTGGGAATACAACTTTACTTTGATTTTCACATTACACTGCGGTTTAAGTTCAGTTTAGCGCAACGCAAATGCAAAAACAATTATGGCCCTAAGCTGAATTTGAAATTGCTGTGAGTGATGTTAGCATGATGATCGCGTTTTATTTATAATACACCAGTCTCCAAAAGTAACAGGTCGAGTGAATTGTGTCTGCCTTATACGTGTCTTCGCAACTTCCCGAAGCCATTTGTACAGATGAACATAAGCAAATGTCATGCATTCGGATATTTTAGTCGTACGAGCTGAAATTGGGCCATCTTGATTCGACATGTTCTCACAACTCCTTAGAGATAAAGTGATCGCTTGGCTTTTACGGCTTAACTTTACAAATGCAACTGTTTAAACATTAACTTCAGAACTTTTAAGAAATCACGCAACTGTCTTGAATGGGTAACACCCGCATTAAACGGGACGATGTTACAATTGCCCCAAGGACTCTGATTAGTCTTTTAAGAATACCCAATATGTTCTCTCTGCCACAACGTGCTTCGCACAGAAACCTAAAAACAATTTCGCTACTTTTTCAATCTTTAAGGAATACCGAGGTGCAATGAATTGTGCCTGCTTTCATAACCCACAAAAACATACTACATAACGTGGTTTTTGTGCTGTTGTTACCTGTTCTTGCTTTGTTGTTTAACACTCAGCTAACTACTAATGTGTATAGCAAATTGTATTGCGTATTTTTTTAAACACGGGTGAAGCCAGGTGCAAGGGCTTGCAACAATCGAACTGACTCTTAGACCATGTATAATTCTGTTCAAGTTATTTAAGAAACGTGAGTAATTAACAAATGAATGATAGTTGGAGGGAAAATATTTTCGACAAGCTACAACTTCGTCGCAGTTTTAAAACAGGCACCACGCAACAGTTTGTTTTCTTTTGTATAGGGAAGAGATATATTCGCAGCTTGTTTGAAGTTTAGGTTGAAGACGATAAACACGACGGGTTGCCAAGGTTTGTATCTTAAACTTTTGAACATATGTTCCCATGTAGATAACAATCTGCACTGCTTTGTGCACTACTTCTGTCGACCACCTAATGCCAGAAAAAAGAATATGAGAAACGCAAAAGAGAAAATCAGATGTTTATTTGTTTCTTCCTGAACGAAAAACATGCTCTTAGAGCGGAATCAAACGAATCATAATCATTAACTCACTTGCTATTTTTGCCTGTAGTTGTTAACCATAAATTATTTTTCTTGTATTTGGATATTATTATAAAATAAAACTGCTTTTTTCTACTACAACTCCTGCAACTAGAGTTTTAGGAGTTCTGAGAAATATTAGCTTGGAATGGAAAAATAATAGAACTCATAGAATGGAATAGAGAAATAATAGAAAGCGCAATAATAGAATGGAATAACCTACCACGCACATTGCCACAGAAGCTGCAATAACAAAATTTCAAGACTTGTTAAAAAATGAAGCGGCCTAATGCTGTTTTGCTTGAGTATATATGCTTTTTTACCTTTTTGTAGTTAGTTATGCGTTTTCCTTGTAGTTATGTGTTTTAAACGTTCTTATTGCTTGTGTTTTTCTACATTTGTAATTTGTGATTTTCCTAGCAACCATTAAACGTATTGTTTGTTTGATGTATGCCAATGTTCTCATCTATGTGATACCCTTTTACAGAGAACATTTAGGGGTACCTGAATACATAAATAAAATAAACTGCAGGCTTGACGTAAGACCGTCTGTGTATGACGGGCATGTTATACGACGTCGGTGAGCACAGTTTTGTTACACCTATTTCTGAGTCCTGAGCAAGTGGTCCCAAGCACATTAACTGACGAATCAATGACACTCAGCTGGTAGGACAAAATGCATAAACAGAATTTAAATTATACAAAAAGGCGCAAGGGCAAGCTTCTGTGGCCTTCTGTAAAATTTCCTCTCTCTATGGAGGCTCGGTTGATCCCTTGGAAGACAAAAAAGGGGCTCTGGACATAGAGTACTTTGAGAATGCCACAAGAACACATTGCACAACATTTCGACCTCACCCTTCAGTAACACTAGAATAGTTTGCTTAATTTCGCGGTTATCACACACGTGTAATTTGTTCTTCTACATTAGTCTCGTTAGGTATCTTAAACTTATTTTGAACAATGTCCTGCCTGACGCTTACGCGCTTTAAAAGCTGAAGGAGGCAAGTCCGGCATCCCGCAGTGAAGTGGTTGATCAGAAGAAAGAAATGGGCAAAAGCCACTAAACGAGAGCTTTCCGAAAATAAAAGAATTACAAGAATATAAGCGCCAAACCCAGTTATGGTCAGAATTCCGTCGCCTGCGTCACAGCTCCATTCTTCACAAGGCGACTCCAGTTTCAAAGGCTCCGTGTCTGTTATTTCCGTCCCGTTATATTGGCATTTTCCTGCAAAAACAACATAACGGCTGGCTTTCACTCGATGTACGACACGTGGCTTCAGCGATGCAAACCGCGATGAAAGACCGCTCAATTTTACATTCGCGAACGCTGTGAACAGCCTTGTCACTGTTTGTTCCTGAAACTAAATGAATGTTCGAATTACACAAAAGGAAAGCCTGCAAATGATGGGGGAAGCTAGCAAAACTGCGAACATCAGAAAGTTAGCCTGCATGATAGCCAATGAAGCGACATTGATTGAATAATAAGGCATTATACAGGGTGTCCCAGCTATCATGCACCAAGTTTTAAAAAAAGAGTAATGGCGTAACTCGAAGAAAACCTATTGGATAATGTCTGCAGTACTGTGAAGAAACGGTGACTAATTTTTTTCGTTAGTGAGACTTAACTAATTATTTCTAATTAATTATCTAACTCAATAATTACTGTCCTAATCATTGAAGTGTCAATGAGGCATTTGTAGGTATCGACGAGGGGCATCTAACTGCGGTATTTTCAGCGACGAACGAATTGCGTACTCATTTATTCTGACTGATAAAGAAAACCCGCGAAATATGAAAAATACCACGTGACGGCGCGTCCGCGCGTATCGTAAAGCAACGCCCTTAAACAGGCTGCCTCTGAGTTAGCCACAATGAAATAAACAAAAGAAAGAAAGAAGAAATCGCCACCGAGTTTGTGCCTTATCTGCACACGCACCTTATCAAGGTGATGCGCTGTCTCTTCGGGTAGGTAACACCGGAATCAGTTGCTTTCAATCAGCTTATTTGGGGACGCTGCTTTACAATGCGCGCGGATGCGCCGTCACGTGGTATTTTTCATATTTCGCGGGTTTTCTTTATCAGTCAGAAAAAATGTGTACGTAATTAGTTCGTCGCTGAAAATACCGCAGTTGGATGCCCCTCGTGGGTAACTACAAGTGCCTCATTGACACTTTAGTGATTAGGACAGTACTTCACGAGTTAGATAATTAATTACAATTAATTAATTAAGTCTCATTAACGAAAAAAATGCTGTCCGCTTCTCCACAGTACTGCAAACATTATCCACTAGGTTTTCTTCGAGTTACGCCATTACTCTTTTTTAAAATCTTGGTGCATGATAGCTGGGACACCCTGTAGATGCTGCGGTTTTCTTTTTCGGCCAAAACACGGATTTTCTGAGTTTTTACATACGATAGGATGTGTTTATCATCATCATCAACCTACTCATGTCCACTGCAGAACAAAGGCCTCTCTCAATGACCTGCAGCCGTTCCTGTCCTGTGCTGCTGGAGTCCACAGTTTACCCCCGAATTTCCTGATTTCATCCCTCCATCGTGTTATTGGTCTTCCCCCTCTAGACCCAGCTTTTGGTATCCACTCGGTTACCCTAACTGCCCAACGGTTGTCGGTTTGTCTCACTACATGGCCAGCCCTAAGTGCATTTTGTTTGTTTACTTGAACTATGATATCGTCTACTATAGTTTGTTCTCTGATCCACACTGCCCGTTCGCTCTCCGTGAGCGTTATTCCTAACATTATTCGTTCTATGGCTCGTTGAGCCAATCCACGTTTGCTTTCTAACTGTTTTGGAAGGCGCCACGTCTCAGCTCCGTGCGTTACCACCGGCAGTATGAAGTGGTGGTAGAGTTTTCTTTTTAGTGACAAAGGTAAACTACTTTTCCTTGTTTGCTAGTGCTTTCCGAATGCTAACCAACCAATACCTATTCTACGCCAAATTTCTCTCTCATGGTTGGGGTCAGCACTAAACATCTGTCCGAGGAAGTTATATTCTTTTAGTTCTAGCGTTTCGTTTCCTAAGCTGAAGAGGATGTTTATGGAATGCTTATTCCTCATTACTTTATATTTATTCCTGCTTATTTTAAAGCCACGGCCGTGGCTTCTGATTTTGGTCTCTCAAGCATTGTTTGCATGTGGTCTCCAGTCCAACTCAGCACGACAATATCGTCCGCACACGTCAAATGGCTCAAGTATGCCCAGTTCTTCCTTAATCCCATGTTTTCCCTGTAAAGCTTTCTAAATACTCCATCCAGAGATATAGTGCATAGTTTTAGCGACATGGTACCTCGCTGACTTATTCTCTTTTGAATCTGAAATTTATCGCTTTGCTTGTAGGGGGGTTATCCTGCCCGTTCATTCCTTATATACGTCCTCTAGAAGTCTTATGTAGGTATCCTGTATTCCCTAGTCTTTTAGTGCTTCGAGCACGGCTCCGGTGAGTACGGGATCCAACGCTTTTTCAGAATCTATAAATGCCTTGTAGAGGGGTTAAGTGTACTCTGCGGATTTTTCGTTCACTTCACTGACGATACCGATGTGATCCGTGGTTCAGTACCCTTTCCTAAACCCAGCCTGCTCTCAAAGTTGTTGGGAATCTATGCTATCACCTATGCGGCTGACTATAACTTTGGTAAACAGCATGAAAGTGCCCAATTGGCCGACATCCCGTTGTCGCGCCATGATGCAGCAAGGTCACTGCGCTCCATCGCCCGCAAAATCACGCTGACCGTTTGGAATACGCCGCAGTTTTCAAACCCCCGCCTGTACTTGCTCGACCCTGACCTGCAGCGCCACTTACCCACTAACATGCCACGTTCAGATGCCACCCTACTGTGCCGACTGTGGATTGGAGTTGCTTTCACTAAAGCTTACTCATTCACTATCGGCATGACTGACAGCCCTGCATGTGACGTGTGCGCCACGGACGAGACAATAGAACACCTCTTGTGTCACTGTGTCCGGTTTCCAACGCAGAGACTGCACCTGTCAACCGCTTTCCGGAAACTCGACAACCAGCCATTAACTGCGCAAACTGTTTGTGTCACAGACGTAGTCCATCACAGTCCGAAAAGGCCACAAGAGCGCTACATCGCTTCTTAACTGACACAGGCCTGTCTGAACGATCGTAGAGACACTGTGCACCATTGTTTATTTGTTATTTGGTTAGTTTGCCGTTTCAGTTAGGCTTTATTAGCGCCTATTGTTTTGTTTGTGTAGTTATCTTTAATTTTTCCTTTCTTGCTTCTCAACCTCTATTCCTGTATTTTCAATACTTTCTCTTTAAATCCCTCCTTCCCCACTTCCCATGTGTAGGGTAGCCAACCGGACTGTAACCTGGTTAACCTCCCTGCCTTTCATGCACTGTATTATCCTTCCTTTAAACAACTGAAAGTAGGCGGATGGGTCTATAACTCTTGAGGTCCTTGGATCTCCCTTCTTATGAATACGGATAATATTGTCGTTTTTCAAGGCTATTGGCCCTTTTTGAGTCTTCAACAATTCTGAAAATAGCAGAGTACGCTTTTCCACTACAATATCTCCTACCTCTGTGAAAAGGTGCACGTGACGATGCTTATGCCATCGTCACCTGCACCTTTTCCTAATTTCCTGCCTTCGAGAGCCTCCCCAGCTTCCTCTTTAGTTATTAGTGGGACATCGCAAGTCTAACTTGTACTCTCAGTAGTTTTCCGTGGTTTAACGTCGCTGGCGTACAGCCCGGTGTAGAATCGTATTGCTACCTTTATTGTCTCGTCCAAGTTGTACGTAATTTCAACCTGCTCGTCTCTGAGTGCGTACATCCTGTCTTTGCCAGCGGCTAGCTTTCGTAGTTGCTTTCAAGCTTCCCCCTATTTGCAGCGTTTCCTGGATAACTGCCATGTGGTTTGTTTTGCTTCTGTTAATCAGTTTCGACAGCTCGGCTAGTTCAATCTGATCCACCGTACTTGCCACTTTTATGTTGTTACGTTTGGCAATTAGTTCCTTCGTTTTCTTAGTTTTCCAGTTTGCTCCCTACATATTGTTTCTCCCACAGCTGCTGCTGATTCACTGAGTGCCCATATTAGGATGTCATTTAACCTGTCTACTCTGACCTCGTTCTCCTCGTTCAGAAGCGCGAATTTGTTTTGAAGAGTTCCTGTAAACTCCTGCGATCTTTCTCTGACTGACTACACAAGGGGCTTCTTAATTTTCACGAGTTTCTTTCTTTCCCTTTTGAGATTCAGCCTTAGCTTGCATCTAACCATCCTATGATCCCGGCTCAGAATCTTACTTAGAAACTCTACGTGCTAACGAGGAGGTCCTAAATAAGACATGAATTGTAATTTGCAAAATTTTCAAAGCTGCTTTTACGGCCATTGCCACAAAGAGCTGTTGTACCATGGAGAGTGGGGTAAGCTTGGCAAGTTTGTCGAATGACACCTCGAGAACATGCTGAAAGTGGGTGAAAACAAAAGGAACAGCCAAGACAAAGCTCTGACGCAGGACAAGAAAGCGTTTGTGTCGCCCTAGTCCATTTTAGTGCTGTTATCAAGCTATTCTGACATGTGCGAAGATTGATGTCGAGATTGAAGCTGGCGCTTATTGGCGTTTATGCTGAAGGTTGCTATCATCTCGCAATACGGGAACGTGTTATACGCAATACCAGTGCTGAAACTAATGCATATAAAGGATTTTGTAATAAACGCACCGACAATTGCTATACTCCCTAACGCGAAATCTGTGCGAAGCGCGAACTGCAGTAGGCTCCGTCACGTCCCATAGCTGCTGCGTCTCAGGAAGCGATCGCGTGATCAGCGAACGCACGGCGGCGTCCGCTGATCACACCGCCGTGCGTTATCTTGCCGCGCGTCGCGTCTGTCGGCAAGCACGTTGTGGCAAATCGTGTTTGAACCTTCTGCGGGAATGTCACGTGGTTCGGAAGACGGGAGAATAGGGGCAGCTCTGGGGAAAGTGCAAGAGGGAGGGCGCTCCTTGGTGGCGATGAATGACAAAAGTGGGACGGGGAGGCAGTGAGAGAGATCACGCCATAGCCAGCCACGCGTGCCGTCCTCTTCCTCATACTTTCGCGAAACGCAACTATCCGCTTTCTTTCTACCTTAGCTGCTGCGTTCGCTGAAGGGGTTACGCGGAGGTCGACGGACGCCGCCACTGCAGCCGAACCTAGGTTTTGGGCGCCAAAGAGCTGCGCCCTAAAATGTGTTGCTTGCTCCACATGTCCCAAGAGTTGTGTTATAGGAGCGATGTACATCATCTACAACTTTGAGAGGGGGGGGGGGGTTCTTGCACACAAAACCATAGAACACACGCAGTGATAACCCTAAATAATTAAAACAAAGCTTGGGCAACAAAAATAGCCCCTTAATTGAAAGGTGCAGAGAGAGAGAGAGAGAGAGAGAGAGAAGACAGGAAGCAAGATAGAGAAAGAGAGAGAATTTATGTTTACTCGAATAATTGGTTGGTGGTGCGAGTACAGAAAAAATTTAGCTCACAAGCTCAGAGGCTATAATAGCGGCATAGTGACCTTGTTTTTCCCCCTAGTTGCCATTGCTTGCTTTTGTGAATGCTACAATTTTTGTAAAATTGGAGCACCGCGCTAGAGCACAGCCCACCTTGCATCGGCCCTGGATGTTAATTTTTTCGCACATACCTAGGGAAAATACGTAAATGTATAAACTATAGTGGTGTGGAATAGCGTTCCGAAATGCCCACGAAATGGTCTGTCGAAAATCGAAGTTAGACTGTCGTTATGTGTAACGTATAGAATGAGCGCGTTACATGAAGCTGTTTCGATTTAACGCACCGTGTATCCCTCAGGGATGTTTGATTATAAAAGGAACATGTGAACTTTTAAAACAATGGTGCTTGCAATACTAGGGAAAAGGGGAAGTAGCTTCCAGGAAGAGCTATGTGTGTACATCCCCTGAAAGAGCCCTCACAAAGCAGTAAAAGCCAAGAGGGAGTACCACGCCACTCGACAGCTATGAGTGCCGCCCGTCTATCGAATCCTCTCCACGATATATCGTGATGTCATCGCAGACGGCGAAGGTGCCTGTCCCGCATTTTCTCCTGAGCTTCGCATTATCAGACAAGTAGCTTTTGAAGATAGTGAGTGGTTACAATGATGATTTTACCTATTTTTTCTCAAAATAGAAGTTAAAAACACGCGGGAAGTGTCCCAACGCGAACAAATACATGGAAGCTTCAGCGCGAAAGAAAAAACGACAATAACTTTTGTAGGCATAGGTCGCGATAACGTCGGGAAGGTTCCTCTACAAGCACGCTCGAGTGCTTTGGTAAACCGCTATTAACTGTTCCTCGAGTTCCAGGTAAATGCGGTAGCGAAAAAGCACGAAAAATGGTCAAACAGGCAGCATTTTAAGACCGATAAACTTACGGGTATATAACCTGGTAAATTGCGTACAGAAAACATCTCTTACCATCGTGAACGGGAACTTTAGCTTGGCCCACGTAGGCACAAGAAAGTTGCAGCTGGCACGCAAGGATTGCGGCCACCACTATCTTCACCAGGCATTCCTCGAACCGCATCTTCACGTACTAGCCACGCTGAACGCAAAATGGTTCTGCTAGTGCGTTTTCTCCACCCGAGGAGGAGAACTCATATCGCTGGCATTGAGAGCGGTTTGGAAGAGTACGCGGTTTCTTGCGTTACACTCCAGCGTAGCTGTCTCCGGTTCTGTAACCGAGACAAATCTCAAAGGAGATAGCTTCTTTTTCTGAGCTTCAGCAGGCACTCTTCTTGACATACTTTGATAATGGCGACGGAATTAGTACTCGAAAGCTTTATCGTGTTTGAAGATATAAAGCAAACAGAAACTAGGGCACTGCATCCCACTTAATAAGACCCGCGTGACAAATGTTACTATGCTGCCGCGTACACACCTTACGAGAGGGTAGGCACCTAACTGAGGAAATTTGTTCGAACCTACATGTCCCAATTGATGTTTTCCTTTAAACACAAGTTATTTCTGTACGGCGAAATTTGTATTGTTTTGTTCGTAAGAAGTTAACTTTGACGCATAAGTAGTGGTTGGTAACTTCAGTACATCTTTCCGTATCGTATGTGACGGAGTTGCTTGTCGGCATGCACAGCTACACTGAAACAATGATCGAAAAACACCTGGGTGTCTCCTTCTTGGTTCACTTACGAGAATTAGCGAGGAGTCGCAGTTGTTGAAGAGAATGGCTGCTTGCTTGAATGAGCAGGAAAGCGTAGTTGGGTACCACATGCTAAAGCCTTAACCTGCAGTTAATACAAGCACTTACGCATCGACGCACCAACACACACATACACTTCCTAATTATATCAATATGCGTATTATTATTTATACATGTGTGTGGTAGCATGCTGGAGGTTTGTTGCTTCATGCCACCTCAAAACTTCACCCGAAACTTTGGTGCGAGTTTGTTATCCCTCAGAAGGAAAAAAAAACAATTAGGCGTTAAAATGCGGGAGTTAATCCTTATTCTCGGAATTCTAGAGTCCATATCCTCACCGTGTCTCGGGATACCGATACCTGGAGGGTTTCCGTCTCCCTGGCGACAGCTCGCCGACATTATCTCCCACTGCTAATTTAATGGGGAGGTGGAAAAATGGTAGGCAATGATTTTTCTTGCAGCCGACAATGATATATGTGTATTTATGAGTGCCCATAATTGACTGCAGAGTTTAAAATCAGCTGAGTACCTTGTCGGGAGAGATAAGCGTATTTTTATAGGATGTATTTTGTCTATTTCAATTGACCTGACGGTAGTTTCCTTTGCTATTGATAACGCTGAAGAAAGTGTGTGAATTTTGGTGTGTCTTTCGTGTAGTACTGTAATACTGGTTTGTTTATAATTCAGGATAGGTGATGGTGTCGGAACTTCTGGGGTTCGCTGTACCAGATTACAGGCCTGTTTATGGGCAAACGTGTTAGCCCTCCAACAGGAGTGGTGAGTGGTTCACACGATGCCAACTTCATGTTTTGAGTGATATCACCGGCGCTCCTGATACATCATGGGGGCTATTCTTCTGGAAGGAAAAAATCGGCAAGCTGCTTAAAGAATAAATTAAATCATGGAGTTCTTGCTGTGTCGGCTTAGTGTTCACTAAATTAAATCCTCGAATTCTTGCTGTGTCGGCTTGGTGTTCACAAGACGGAAAAAAAACGAATCATGCAAATACCATGTCAGTAATTTTTTATCTTAGCACAAGATTGGTTTTATCCTACCCTAGTGAAGTTCGCAATCGTGGACGTGTGTGCCCCTTTTGCTTCCTTCACTTGGCATAGTAAGGGGTCCAACTTAGAAAGGCTATAGAGTGCAACATTCAATCAGTGAGAAAACAGAAATAGACTCTGAAGCACCTACGCGCCTTTCCCACGACGTTGCGCGACGAAATATAGTGCTTTGATAACTCAACAAGAAGTGCAGCGATGTCCCCAGTTTTAAAATCAGTTTTCGCAAGTTGGCACAAAACGCGAAGGAGAACTCGCCGCAAGCTTATAAGGTGTATAACTGGAGCAGGAAAAGATTAGCGCGAGGAAACTACAATCGAAGCATCCAAACAGCAACACTGAGTGACTCTGTTTGAGACTTTGCCGATAGCGAATGAAGGGCGCATTTTGTGTTTGCAATGCCGCTTTGGTTGGCAGTCAGCAGCCTCCCGAAAGAGCACGTTCTGAACGCGAATATTGTGTGCGTGGCTATGGCTAGGTGCGTCTACGCGGTTGTTTTTACAGCGAAGCAGAGTATGGCCCTGATGTCAGTAGATCGTCTTCGGTAACAGACCAAACCTACATGAAATGTTTTTAGCGTATGGAAAAAAATCATAACAAAATAAGAGCGCAGCACACTCTTGAAGTCCAGCGAAGCTGGTGTAGAGGTGTGATTTACTATGGAGAAGGGCTAAGGTTGAGCTATATTGGGAGTTTGCTATGCTCAAATATAAGGACAGTGGCGCCATCTCTACGTCAGAGAATAAGGACACACGATTAGTGGGCAGAGGAAAATGAAGTTTCATTATAGCACACCCACGCCCATGCCAGCGCAGTCTATAGTGCGCGCACAGGTAGCCGCAGAAGAGTGCGCGGCATTCCGCAATCACGGAGGCATACACCGGGCTTGGCACGGAGTATGCTGACTCGGAAAAGAGCGACACCCATGGTTGGCGCTGGAAAGAGGCGGCGGCGGTGGAGAGGCGTACGAAGTGGGGCTGTAACCACACTCCCTCCGTATATCGCCATGCTTCACTGCTCAACTTCAAGGTGGGAAAGCCAGCTTACAAAGACCAAGCTTACACCTGTCCCCTTGAAATCGGCTTCACCGCGAAGCACGAAGCGCATTGCTGAGAAGACACTTTTTCCTGGGCCACTGCATAAGGGGCCATCTTATATCAAAATATGGTGGCCCTAGAATCCTATATAACATAAAAGTGTTTCATTCCGAGATAAACAAACATTTGGGTGACGTCATATTCGTCACGGAAATGACGCCTGTACAACGAAGCAAGCGGCCTGTAGAGGGTGCACCCCTGCAAGCAGGGTCTGCTTGCGGGGAAGCAACCTTTAGAACAGAAGAGTACGTATACATAGGGTTGTTCGTTTTCGGGTTCTATATGGTAATAAAGTGTTTAATGTCGGGATACTCCACGACTTCACCGACGTCATATCCGTCACGGAAATGACGCCAGTACACCTGTGCCGAAGCGACCCGCAAGCAGAACCTCACTCACTAAGCACACCCACAAGACAGCCGCCGATCCGCAAATCATGCTCAGCTGCAGATTGCGCTGCACATTTCACTTTCGTGATTTACCGGTTCCTATGTCAGAGGAATCAACCACAATTTTTCTATGAATTGTTATATTACGACAAAAACTTGCTCTGCTGTCGCTCGATTTCGGAGATGATCTGCTGAAACGCGAGACTTTAACAGAACTCTGTGGCACACCCGGTAACTTGGCACCTGAGCTGCTGAAGGCGTCGATGTACGAAAGCTCCTAAGGTTACGACAAGCAAGTAGACATGTGGGCATGTGGTGTCATTGAGTATACACTGCTGGTGGGCTTCCCGCGCTTCTGGCACAGGAAGCAGATGGTGATGCTTCGCAACATCATGGAAGGCAAGTACCAGTTCTGCAGCCCCGAGTGGGACGACATCACCGAGGCCCCCGAGGACCTGATCAGCAAGCTTCTGGTTGTAGATCCAAGCGAGCCAATAACTCTTGCTTAAGCATTGGAGCACTTTTTCTTCACCATTGTAGCAGACGACGCTAGTCATCATCATTTCATTACGCTCGTCACGAGCTGTCGCATGCTCTCGTGGCTGCACCGGCTCGCGCCCGCTTTCTAGCAGATTCCTTAAAGCCTCGTCCTGTCAAGACGTGTCACTCCGCTTTCTGAGCATCGCGCCGCAGCTCGAGCACCCAGAGCTCCAAACAGCTTCGCTGTAAAAAATATTCGCCGCGTATCGGCTCCTTTCGTTGCAAATGCTGACGCAAGACGATAGTCGACGGGTGCTTCTGGCAAGTGAATGCATCCCTTCTCTTTCCCGCTCACCTCTCATGCTGTTCGTCTCCAGTCGCGTTCCTTCCGAGATGACACGCTACAGGTTTACTCAAGTCAATTTAAATTTACCTGCGTTCCACTGCTCCAAGTCGGCTGCCTCGATGCCAGCGCTGCCGTACGGCAGAGACGCGCGTAAATCGAGGCGCCCGACTACAATGCTTATAGAACCACGTTACCCTACTCCACGAGAATTCTAAGCGGAACGCGAAACCTGTCCAGTGGAACCTTCCGGTGCTGTTGCCAGTTGATTTTTTTTTTAATTTCACCAGGTAGCGCTGGCAACACCAGGTGATGGTTTTTCCAGATGATGTAGTATTTTATTTGCTATTGCAAACGGCAGGCATCCGCAAATTAGTTTAATAATGGAACACTGCAACTATTACTCATGTATTGATTTTCTGCCTTATATTTGCGTAATAGCTTATTCTTGTTCAACAATGATGACAAGCATGAACATTAATACCGGACTTCGACGTTTCGATTTGGCTGTGAGTATGTAAGACTATTGCGGGGCATGTGTGTTGCTTTTGACGGCTTGCTGAATCGAGTGACAGACAGACATACATACAGAAAGACCGACCAAAATTTTCCCCTTCAAGTAAGCCGAACGAAGACCTATCGTTTTTAATAAAGACAGGTCCCGAGGGCTCCATATTTTATGAGATAGTTCATAACCTCCTCCACTAAAAACTTCTTTCCAGCAATGCATTTGCTTTCAGCGGGAAAGCCAATAACGGCATCGGTGTAAGCTTGGTTTTAGTCACCTGACAATCCCACATTGCGTGCTGCACAGTGGAGCACGATCATCTACGGAGGGAGTGTGGTTATACTCCTCTCCACCACTGCCTGGTCTTTTTCTAGCCGTGCATACTCCTCGCCATGCGTAGGGTCCCTCTCCCTTCCAACACTGAGGCAGTGCCGCGCGTCTCATTGCCGTCCAGTTAGGCGGCGCAGCGGAACCTGCGCCGTAAATGGCGTTGCCACGCTATATGAAAAATTGATCTTGTATCGGCTCCTTTCGTTGCAAATGTCGACGAAAGACGATAGCCTTTGTCGACATTTGCCAAATAAATGTCTCCCTTCGCTTTCCCGCTCACCTCTCATGTTGCTCCTCTTGCGTCGCGCTCCTCCCATGGTAAACAGGCTAAACGTTTACTCAAGTCCATTTAAATTTACCGCGTTTCACTGCTCCAAGTCGGGTGCCTCGATGCCAGCCCTGCCGTACGGCGGAGACGCGGATGAATGGAGGCGCCCTACTTCAACGTTTATAGTACCACGTTGCCCTAATCCACGTGCGTTACAAGCAGAACGTGGAACCTAGCTAGTACAACCTTTCGTAACTGTTGCGCTTGATGTCGTAAAATGCCGCCAGAAGCTATAGTGGCGCGGGTGACAGCATGCGCGACAGCATGAGTGTTTTTTTTCTGCAGTGGATGTTGTATTTCATTTCGCAAAAATTACGAATCTATAATTTTTTTATAAAGACACTGTACTATATCTCTTGTGTATAAATTTTCTCTCATATATTTGCGTAATGACTTGTTATTTTTAAACAATATTAATAAGTATGACCATACAAATCGAAAATAGACGTTTGAACTTGGCTTTTATTATATACGACTATCGCGCAGACTTTGTTTCACTTTGGTTGGGTGGCTGATTCGTGTCACAGACGCACAGGCAGACAGACAGACCGACAGACCTACACACAGACCAAAATTTCTGGGTTTAAGTAGCTCAGCAAAGACTAACGTCCTTAAAAACGTCATTGCCTCTACCGACAAACCGTTTGTGTCCTTTCTCAGTGACGAAAAGGCAACACCACTGCCCTCTTGATGCTATACAGCAAATGCCCAATATATAGCCAAACCTCAAAATAAAAATCCAACCAAAAGGGCACCGTCACTGGACTTCCCTTGACGAGCTGAAAGGGCTCTGATTACACTGCGACCTCTATACGCCCCAATGCTTTCTTAATCCCGATTTAAGGAACAACATTCTGGGAGCAAAATAATTTTGAAATAACTGTTCTCTCGAGCTACCTGAAAGGCAGGTAAGTACGTTTTGGTGTAGAAAGCAAAAGAGTATCAGTACGAAAGTATCCGAATAATGAGGGATTGTTGAAATGGCAAATTGCTTCATTGTGTTTTATTTCATGGTACACAGGATCCCCGACAAAGTGCAAGTATTCTGAGAACTATGGCAACTCAGGGCACGCAGGTTTCGGGCAGCAGTCAGGGTGCGGGCCGCTGCCTTCAACTGTTTGACATCCTTCTGGTGGAATCACCGACCCACAGCTGGAAAATATGCATCAAACAAACTTACAATATTGCCCTTCCGTGGAAACTCTCTATATAGTAGAAAATAAGAACACCTGCCAACTTCACATTCCACTACGGAAGGTTTTCGCTTTCTCAAAACTCAAATTAACAAAAAAAATCGCGGTTAGCTGAATTTGAAGTTGCTGTCACCGATGTTTGTGACACGGTTGCGTTATAATAAATATCGATTAGTCCCCCGAAAAACGGCTCCAATCCACGCTGTGAAGGTGGTTGAAAAGTAAAGCTTTTAAGGACACCCACTCAACAATTGCCCAATCGACTCATTTGAATTCGCACACGTGGTTCTACAAAAAGCAAAACCAGAGATTCGCCCAACCGTTACCTAGAATTCGCGATGGCGGCTACCCGAACGCATCAGTGTCCGCCACGGCAGGGCTAGAGCAGCGGACGCCGCCGCTGTAGCCAGGATGTGGGTCGGCAGAAAGAAAACGGAGAAAAGCGTCTTTCGAAGGGTGAGACAGCAGAACCTAGCCACCCTGATGTGCTAGCTCCGGGCTACACCACCGCGCGACACAAGCGCAAACACCGAAACTATTGGGCATGTAAGCTTAGTGATTCCCATTTATACCGATTTAAACTAGTTAGTTTCGCAAGTTTGAGAATTGCGAGAATGCTGAGGGAACTTTTATAATCGCTACATATCAGAACCAGTTGGTCTTTCGCCTTTTGCAATACCTCTTAAAACACAACAGAATCGGTATTGCGCAATTTAGAAAACGGGGTCCTCATTCTTGGCGAGCGGTGCGCAAAAGGTAGCGTTTCTCTAGCAGCGAAATGTCTGTACGTGGCCTGTACACTTTGTTTTCCGGCCGTGCAAGCCAATCCTTAGCGTATCTTTGTTGTACGACCACTTAATTCCGTCGGGTCCGGGTTACCCAGGAGGGGCTATCGAACAAGTTAATCAATCCGTGCGAAGGAAGCGCTCAATGGACGCGAAGGTGCGCCAAAACAGACCCAACACTGTCGCTAAAGCAGACGACAAAGCCGACGGAAGGGTCCCGCCGACGCGCCCTCCAGGGCTGAGCACGGGGAACGCTGGGTAAAAAAGCCCTACCGTGCGCCATATACACTGTGCTCCGTGAGTGAAAACCGCCATCCCCCCCTTCAGCTGCGATAGGAGTTTCTTCTCCCGGCACGCCGCGAAGGAACCGTTGAATGGCCTAGGTAGAAAGCTTCGCTTTAAAATAACATATTGAGTGAATCACGCCTCCCATACGCGTGTCTTCTTAATTTCCCGACGCCATTTATACAGATGGCTACGAATAAATTGCACGAGTTCGGATAGTTCACTCGTACGAACTGGAATGGCTACCATCTTGCTTTGGCGTGTTCTCGCAACTCCATAAGCACCTGTTAGAGATAACGTAACCTCATTGATTCTTGGGCTTAACCTTGCTACGGCAACTTTTTAAATTCGATTTCCGGAGTTTTTTCAAAAATAACGCAACCATGTTGAATGGGTAACACCTGCTTTGAACAGGACAACGTTACAATTGGTCAAATGAGGCTTAGCCCTCATCCACTCGGTTTTCTCTGCCAACATATAACCTCGTACCAAAGCCTAAAAACAATTTCGGTGCCTTTTGAAAGTTTCACGATTGGCGAGGTGGGGTAAATTGTGCGGGCTTTCATAGCTCACAAAAAATAAAGGACATGAAGCATATTTTGCGCTGTTGTTACCTATCTTTGGATTTCTCTCAAACTCAGCACCATATTGACATTATAAACTTGTATTGTGTTTTCCTTTTAAACATACCGGCGAAACCATGTGCAAACGCTTATGACTTAAAGCTGAGTTTGATTGAAACGTTAATTGAAAACGTGCATATTTGAGATGGTCCAAGAAAAAAATATTTTTTTTGAAATGCTCCAACTTCCTCGCATTTTAAAGACAGACATTTATGAAACAGTTTACTGTGTTAAATTTTTAAGTTCGAAGTAGGGAATAGATACTTTCGCGGCCTATGTCAAAGAACTTAAATTTCAATGGCTTCGAAGTTTAGTGCGTCGGACTTGCATATAAAAATATGCACTGCTTTCCGAACATGTTCTCAAAACCACGTAATGTCAGAGAAAAATAAAAGCGAAAAAAGAGCAATATTTACTGCTTGTTGCCTTCTACAAAAAGGTATACTTCACGTGGGATTGAATGCTAAAACTCATGACAAAGACTACAGTATTACGGATAATACCCAGGTTACTATCTATGTTAACCCTGAATCAATTATGTGTATGGTATTATCTCATTTTCAGAAGTCATAGCCCTGTAGGCTGTATGTAACATCCTCCTTCATGTAACATCCTCGTACATCCTCCTCCTCCTCCTCCTCCTCCTCCTGGGGAGGAGACATGGAGAAAAATAAAAAAACGGTTCACCACATAAACAGAGGACATTGAGATTAACACAAGCACACATCTCACGAGATTTCCCGCTTGAACTCCGAAGCCACTAATATAGATTTCCTGCTTTCTCGCTTATCTTGAGTGTAACTTGTTGCTTAATATTCGGCGCATGGTAGACAACATGAACATTATTCGGAACGCTTTTCTTCATTACGCTAAGGGGGAGGATATACGCATATCGCAGTGAACTGGACAATGCGAAAACAATAGCGAAAACTTGTGAAAATAGGCAAAAGTGACCGAATTAGGCATATGCAAAAATATAAGCCCAGGTTAAATATATGCGCCATACCCAGTGATGGTCAGTACCCCTATGACTGAGTTACAGCTCCATTTTTCGCAGGGGGACTCCAGTTTCAAAGGTTCAGACTGGGATATTTCGGTCCCGTTGTATTGACATTTTCCTGCAAAATGCAAAAGAAACAACGTGTTTTCAGTGAATAAACCAAATTCAATGTTTCCAGAATTCGGTACGAGACCAACAGCGGTTAACTTTCTTAGACGGCTGCACTGCAAAAAGCATTGTCCTTGTTTACTCGTGACGTTAAATAGATGTTTTTTTTTTATTGCGCCATATTGCAAATGGAAACAAATGGAATGAAACGATGAGCTTGAAAGATAGCCAGGAAAGCGACTCTGATTGGATAACTGCGCATGACATCACTCTGTGGCAAAATCCAAGGGTAGAGTTGAAGACCATACAGCGGCTCTTGACCGCCCGCCTGTCCTGATAGTTCGTGCCCTCTTCACGGACTGTAAAGTGGGTCTTACACTCGCTTTGTCGTGGAACTCGCATTATCACACAAGCAACTTTTCTAGATGGTGAGTGGTTTCAATGATAATTTCGTCTGCACAGGATCAAGCGGAAAATAATTCGCGCTTCTTGCACTAGTGGTGCAAGGGTGGAAAAACAGCAGAGCTGGCGGCCCCTGTTCCTTCGTCAGAGAGCAAATTGTTGAACTTAACTTTTATTTCCGAACGTGCCGCTGAAATTTCTCCATGACTCGCTGGTCCGGATCGTTTTACCCGCAGGCCTTCACATCTCTCCCAAAATGGACCGCGTTAGCACGGGCTACGTCCTGCGGCCTAGCCCAAAGCCGACGCCCGCGCTACGACCCCAAAGTAAATGCTATGCGCCTGGAATGGGATTCTCGCTGAATTGGATAGATACCTGTTTCATTACGCGAGGGACACAACTTCGATTTCGACCAAGAAAATCGATTTTTTTTTTGTCTTCTAGCCAATTGGCTGCACGCGTACTGTTCCCTGCCGCTGCTACCCCCGAACCCATCGGGTCTCCGGGGCGGCCAAGTGGTTAAGTTGCCGGTTTCGCGGAGTAACGATCCCGGGTTCGATACCCCGTACCTCCATAACCACGTTTTTTACTTGAGGCTGCGGGTTTTTTTGTCGCGATGGAAGAACAAAGCTCGGCCTAAAAAGCGCTGCTGTTAAAAGGACCCTGCAACACTTTTGATAAGCGCGTTCACTGTTTAATTCGCGTCGGGAACCACTGCGAAAGCTATAGTGATCGGCAGCACGGAGCGGCACTGCGTGATTTGCTCGTCGCACCAGATACGCCTTCCATTTCTGATTTGCTTTAGTGGCACTATTTCTAAAGTTGCTATAGAAAAACGTTCATTGCTGCAACTGAAGCAAAACCGGCCAGCAGCCGCTACATGGCCTTAGTTACGTAATTCGAGTCGTCGAAGAACAAGACCGGGAAAGAGAGCGAAATCGTTTGAGCGAGTTTCCAAATTATCTGATGAGCATAGAGCAGTAATCTGAGGTAGTAGTTGCGAGGTAGTCTGAGGTAGTAGGCTGAGGTAGTTTCCGACCCCCTAATCTAAGTTCTGGCTGTGTTAGGTGACTACGTTCTGCAAGCAATTAAGATTTTCAAAAAGAAACGTTGAAAAAATTGTTTCAGGGTCCCTTTAAAACACACCGGCAATTTCCTGACGCAAAGAAACGTATGGACGTTTGAGCGCGCCAGGACAACCGACAACAGCCAGTGTGACCAACTGTTTTGAGAACGTCGTAGTAGTTCCTCTGCAAGTAAGCTCCTGTGTTTAAGGCAGCAACTATTAACTGTACCTCGAGTGTCACGTAAAGGCCGCGAGAAAGCATGACCAGTGGGCAAGCAAACAGCTTTTCAAGTCCGATATACCACATATTAATATGTATACAGTACGTCCAACTTACCATCGTGAACGGGAACGAAAGCTAGCGCTTCGCTGGCAGCCGAAAGTCGGCATTGGCACGCAAGGATTGCTGTCAGCACCAACTTAACCAGGCATCCCTCGAACCGCATGTTGACGTACTAGCTACGCTGAATGCGAAATCGCTTCCACGAGCGCAGATTTTGTACCCGCAGAGTGAAACTGATACCAAGAGAAGACGGAAGAGTGCGGGTTGTTTGGCGCTACACTCTAGCGTCTGCTAACACCACTACTCGAACCCGCACAAACCTGAAAGGCGATAGCCTGTTTTTTTCCAAGCTTCAAGAGGAACTTTTCTTGTCCCCTTTGATAAGGGCAGCGGAATAAGTACTCAAAAGCTTAATCCTGTATCATGAAATCAACTAAATCAAAAGTAGCGCAATGAATTTCACTAATGCAGACCGACGTGGCAAAAGCTTTGAACTCGCCACTTATACAAAGAAGAGCGTCAGAATCTCCCGTAACTGATAATCCTGCAACCTGCGTGCCCCTATTGATGTTTTTGTTCATAGACAAGACATTTCTTTACCGTGAAGTTTGCGTAGTTTTCTTTTTTTTTTTTTTTTGTGGAGGCTAAACCTTTTACGTAGAATTCGTAGTTTGTACCTTTATTCACTTTCGCGTTTTCAATGTAGATGTGTTTCTTTTTGTCCGCACGTACTAAAAAATGAAAAAGTGACTGCCAACCACCAGGGTGTATACTGCTTGGTTTACTAAACAGATTTAGTGAGTTCTCTTGAATTTGAAAAGTATAGAGGCCTGCTCGGAAGGCTGGACAGCATAATTTGCTATCATATGCTGAAACTTTATCATGTAGTTCACACAAGCACTCGGGCAATCACGCAAATACGCACACACCATAATATATAGATGCATATAGACTGATGTATTATTATTTATAAACGCGTATGTGGTGGCATGTGTTGGAAAGGGTGGTTTTCTTTATGCCACCCCAAAGCCCCTTCCCGCTATACATGGTGCTTTCAACGTATATGGAAGTTACTTCTTGTTATTGCACAGGAGAGAAAACTTTTATTTGCCGTTAAATTGCAGGAGGGGTTTCTATTTCAGAAATCAAGGGGTCGACCGCCCAACTGTATCCTGGGATACCAGGAGTGTTTGGACCCCTGGCGGCAGCTTGTCAACAGTATCTACCACTGCTCAGGTCGGGGGCTGTAAGATAGGGTGGTAGGTGGGCGTTTTTCTTGGCACTCACAATACCGTGTTTGTATTGCAGAATTTACAATCAAGTGAACACACTGTAGGAAGGATAACGTATTTGTACAGGGTGAATAAACGTCCCGGTTTGAATGGGCCTGACGATACTTTTTTGGCTTTTGTTGACTGTTGTGTCAGGGCTCGGGGTGTCTTTCTTGTTGTTTTTATATGTTGGGTTGGTAAAGAATTGTTAAGGAGAGGTACTGCCCGAACATCAGCGGCTCGTTGGGTCAGATTTCGAGCCTTGTGATGGGCAAGATTGTTACCCCTCAAAGAGGAGTGGTGAGGGAGTAATACGATGCCAACTTGGTGTTTTGTATTATATAATTTGTACTCCCGGATATTAATGAGGGCTACCCGTGCCCGTACTGAATGGAAACTTTTCCAAGATGCTTCGGAGATTAGTAGACGTGGGCAGGGCATGTAATGCGAAGGCAAGATAACCGTTGGTTATTAAGGGTAACAGAGTAGATCCCAAGAGAAGGCAAGCGTGGCAGGGGGCGGCATGAAGTTAGATGGGCAGATGAGGTCAAGTTTGCGGGGATAACTTGGTCGCAGTTATCACAGGATCGGGATAACTGGAGAGTAATAAGAGAGGCCTTTGCCCGTCAGTGGGCGTAGATAGGCTGGATATAATGATGATGATGATGATGATGATGATGATGATGAAGAAGGTTGTCACTTCGTTATCACTAGACGAGAAAAAAATAAGGCGGAAGTTATCGTTGACGGCAGTCTATGTGATACTCTTAGCAGGCTTTCATCGATCACAGATTTTATTTGAACAGGAAATTATGCCTCCCCTCCCCATTCTGCTCCCTACGGTAGATTTTTTGCCTGTACACTCGTGCTCCCATTCTTTGAAAGTTAACTTGAAACTGTGTCATGGCGAAATCCAGGGAACAAAACCGTTCAATTAAGCATAAAATGACAGATGAAACAACGAGACTGAAGGGCTTAAGAATGGAAATACTATTATAACCTGCCACAGTATCTCACTTAAGCAAGAATAAGCTTTTGATGTATTCAGTCGTAAATCTGGCCCCCTCTTTTTTTCCTTAGTCACGAAGTTTCTTACTGTTCGTGACTAAGAAAAAAAAAGAGGCAGCCAGATTTACCTCTGAATACCGCAAAAGTTTCGCCCATCCAACGCTGCCCGTATTGGGACGAGAAGTGCATCCCTAACCTGTGTCATTTGGTATGGCACTGTGCACACTTCAAGACCGGTCGCGAGCCACTATTGGACCTCGGTTCTCCACCCGGAGATGAAGAAGCGCATCTGCAACGCGTTCGAGAGGAACCCTCAGTGCTTGAGAAAATTATTGAATACTCGCTAACCAGTGGTCTCTACAAGTTGGAGTAATAACCTGGACCGATACCTATTAAAATCGTCGCACCTATTTCTTCACGATTTTTGCGAACTATATGTTTACGCACTTTAAAATGACATCCACCATTTCAAGTGATTGAACCTTGAACTGTATTTTTTTTTCCGTTATTCCCTCCGTTCCTTCATGTCCCTCTCCTTCCCCAACAGGGCATCCATGCCCACTCTGATAATGAAGGCATTCCTACTCCTCCTTAGTCACGTTTTTGTTTGCCAAGCGGCCAATGTTATCCTTTTGATGGGCCACAAAACACAACTAGATGATGAGGTGCCCGCCCGCCGTCCACAAGACGTCACAAGAAGGAAGTTAGGCAGTGGAAAACTCCACAGAGCACAGCTGCCTTGCCCCCGGCTTGCATTTCACTTTTCGCCCATGCCTTGCAATCAGTCGTATACAGAAAAAGTCAGATAGCGAGAAGGGTATACGCGGCGATACAGTAAAAGGCGTATTTCCCCAGCCAAGAAACCTTAGCCCAAAGCAATTTCATCTGGAGCGGTGAAACCCCAGCATGCAACACTGCTATGGGAAACCACACCGATAACGAGGGTAGTGCGCATTTTGGGTTCCAGCGCAGCGTTGGTCGGCATTATGCAGCGCTTACAAGATTTCCTTTTGGGCGGAAATTTTGCATTTTGTGTACAGGCCGAGTGGTACGTCATCAGAACTAGGCCCGCCAGTGCGTCTTTTTGGCGAGGTTTGCAGGCACCAATTTTTTTCGTTATACCTATCTTCGCTTTAAAGGAGCCATGAAGAGAAAACACGTTTGGTTCATTCAAAACATAGCCTCGTTAGAATCATACTGACACCACTTTTAGCATAAACGTCGCTCAAATAAGCTACATAATTAGGAAAAAATGGAGTGGCCATGCGACCCACCAGCTCATTTCCCGCAACAGAACTTATGGTGTCATACCAGACAGCTCTGCGATTGGCGGAGGGCGGCAAAAGCCAACCCAAATTAGGCAGAGCTAATAAACTTGCCGAACGAGCTATTTGCGCTTAAATTTAGAGCACGTTCTTTTTAAAACCGTAAGAATGGTACGACAAACAGTGCAACTCACGAAAGCAGTCGTAAACATAGAAGTACCGATGCGTACTGCTGTTGGTACTGCGCGCACTATGCACAGGACTGCGGGGCTTTCCGGTTGTTTCAAACGACACTGGCCAATTGACGCAAACGACGATGTCTTACGTGACCGTATTTGTAGAGGAAGCAACATGTTTCACGAAACGAATGTCTCTATGAACAAAACAGGCCAGGTACAAATACGTTCACAAACACACCAAAGGCACAAAACGGCGTGCTGGGGTGGGGTTGCGCCATCTAGGTTCACTAACGGTAAACAAGGCCCTGTGATGTCATTGCAGGCGACGAAAATGCATGATTTAACGGGAACATCAAAAGTTTCACTGTAACTAATTAATTTCTCATTGAATAAAGCATTGTTTGCATTCGAACAAGCGCTGGGGGCACTATAAAACACGAAATCTTTCGAATAACGCAAACTTGTGTTTTGCCTTCATGGCTCTTTTAAAGAGAACGTGCTTCTGGCGACTATCCCTGCGCTGGAAACGCGGAATACAAAACGTAGCACTCACGCTATCTTGCTGTTCCCGAACAGCGCCACTGCCTTTTGTTACTTTATTGTTGATGTTGTTTATATTTAGCGCTCTTTTTCAGCAAGCGTCTCAGCGGTTGTTTCTTGGGAATTTTGATGTCGTTGTTAAGTAGCAGACGCTCCTGTTAACGAGGGATAACGATTTAGTCGGGCTGCGGAAAAGCCCCTTGTGCGGCTGATCTAAGTGTTACGCCCCGCAGGAATAAATGCCTGTACCATGATTTTTGACGCGATCAGAGTTATAGCTAGCTTAATCGAACTTCAGTAATTCAAATGTATGAATAATTCAAACTGCACGATTCAGTCCGGCCTATAAAAAATAGTGTCCAGAGAAGCGCACGTAGTTTTTAAAAAAGGGCGCTAATTGGAACGCGAGGGGGCCCCACCACGGGTAGTTCGCGCTTCATGCCGCCGCTCCAGCAGCTTGGGGCGTGGCGCATGACCAGAGAACCGGACCCGCTGCCTCAACGCGAGGCTACGTCACCTCCGGAGACAAGAAAAAAAAAGAGAGAGAAATTAAATCTGGTAAAAGCAACCTAAACCCCCCATAGCGAATGTTTTCGAAAGTTTATTTTTTTTTTTGCGGGCTACGTAGATGTAGACACGAGTTCAGGGCGTGGGGCATGCTCACAGATGGTATCGTTTTTGATGTCCGAAGCGTGGAACGTGCCACGTATCCTGAGGAATGTGGCAGATGGAGCACCAGTGCGGCCATCGCTTGGCAGTAATGACTGGATGGAATGCTACTCGTCTCTTCTTCTGTTTGGAAATACACGAAAAGGTGGCCTTCCGCTACATCCATTGGTTAGAGAAGGAAGTCCTTGCTTTCGCCATGAAGCATAAAATTACAGTTTCAATTACGGCCTTTTTCAAACACTCAATAGCTGACATGCTGTACTGCTGCACAATCGCATTGAACGGCTTTTGTGCTTTAGTTTCGTTAGTTAGAACGTCCAATAATCCGAGCTGAGGTGGCGTCCTCTCCGAATTCGAATTAACAAGCTTGTAGGGTCTTAATACAGTACCATAAAAGCAGGATAATGATTATGATGATGATGACGATGCCGTCGCTGTTTTGGCTCGTACCCACTAAGGGAGGCAGCCCTGTGCGTAAACATTGTCGCTGTTCCTATTGCAGCTTACAGGATTAATTTATGCTCGAGAGAAAATACGCATGAATTGAAAATGCACTTTGATGAAAACCCGAAATACGCAGTAATTGTGGACCGCTTAGCAATTCAAGCGTCTGTAGCAGAAATATAAGCTTGAATACAACTACAAGCCGCAATACAACTACAACTACAACTACAAGGAGCCACAGCTCCTTGCGACACTTAAATTTCTTACCCCAAAAGGTATACGAGGGATGGAAATGGCCGGCCTCATTCGCCCATATACCGCCTTCAAAAGCGCTTTTCTAGCTCCTGAGAAGCGGTGGCAGTGGAGGAAAAAAACGGATTCTTTACGATACCTGGCATACGGGGGGAGAAACATGGCACCTGGGCTATAACGTGCGCCGTAGGGGGATGACTGCTTAATTTATTGAAACACCTGGAGGTCATTATGCAGGGCCCAAATGTTAACCCACGCACATTCGTTCTTTGTTCTCTGCACTGCAGAGGCTTAGCCGCTCCAGTGCAAAGTAACAGGATTGAGTAACAGAATAACAGATATGACAGAGCCATAGTCAGTTACAGAGCAGTGACAGTGGCAGAGTAACAGACTAACTGCGCCGAAAAAAAGACTCATTTCAAACGCTAGGAGATGTGTCCTCATATCTTCATACGCCCTACGCAGCGATATTAAGGCTAAAAAGAGCGTCGTATTGTGAGAGACACCTGACTACCAGACACTCCACCAGCAGAAAAGATGCATTTTTTTTCTCTCTCTCTTTACTATAAAATACCGATAACGCTATGAGACCCGGGGTGGTATTCTCATGTTTTGTCCGTTCTGTGTCCGTTTCAAAAGCGCCCGTCTTGAGCAAGCCATGATTGGCTAAAAGCGAACATTCGGATTTGACGCCATGCAAGCACGGTTGAGCTATGAGCCACGGCTTCTCGAAGTAGATGACTGGGAGCAGACGATTTTTCGTCGCCTTGTTGTTGAATCGCTGGCGGATCAATAAAAACATGAAAGATAGTTTAGACTAGGTTTAGTCATTTAGAATGTGTTTACAAGAACAGTTCCGCAAAAGTCAACCCAAAGCGCGCCTACAGCTGGAAGTTACGTCACAGTAAAAGGGACGAAAAACGGAACGTTTTCAAAACGGACAAACACGATAATACCGCTCCAGCTCCGCCTATTGCTTTTGCGGTCGGTGCTTTTTGTGGACACTACTTCTGGCGGTCGCTGCGGTGGTTTTTTTTTTCTTCTGCGAAACGGCTATTAACAGAAGCAAGAGATGGAGGTGAGTACAACGTATTTTTATTAGTTGATGAAGACGCTTTCCTTCGTTCTGTCACGGGAATGGCATTCTTGTCTGTGACACCTGTTTCTTAGGCGAGGAGTATGAGGAGGCGGAGGAAGAAGAGTGAACATTTTTCTCACCGCGACGTTTTTTTATGAACCATTATCAAATGCTTATTATCCAAGGCTCTACCACTAAGGGAAGATTTAAAAACCTCCCGTCATGGCGGATGCGTTTTAACGAACCTGCGCGGATTTTTTAGCCTGAGCTACACTGGCCAACGTTGAAAACTTTCGCGTGGCTTCTGGAGAGCCGTGCTCCAGTCTTGCTCACCTTTTTAATACTTTTGTAAGCCGAAAAACTATTTATTGTGCGGTACACCTAAACGGTGACCTTATAGGAAGGATGCGCAAAAGTTACGCAACCTTGCGCTCTGAAGTCCGAAAACTTTGGGACTGGGGTGCAAACACTCTATTACCGTGTTTTATAGATAAAAACCGATTGCATAACTAGGAAGCCCTTCCTCGGGTGGTCGCGGCAAGTGGTTCTACGTTTCTGTGCGCGCTGGGGTTGTGGTGTTGTTAAAATTTTAGTGATGCTACCTGTGTCACCTTGACCGTATCCGGTATTTGCGCGGCGTTGCTGACGTAGCGCTGAACGTATGTAGTTTTTCTCCTGCGTAACTTAGTGTTTGATGCTGCGGAAGGTCTTCTTCAGCTCTGCGGACAAACTTTTACCTCTTTCTAGCGAATAATTCCCTTTTTTTGAAATTTTATCTCACCGCCTCGGCTGGTTAGGCTTGCGGTTACTTCGGTTTGTTTATATCGCGTTTCGACAAGCGTGTTATTTATTATACGGCCTTTCCTTATTTCTAAGTGCCCCGCTGTTGTGATGGAGGCGAACAGCAAAAACGCCCGTTTGTACGAGATTTCGGCGCACGATGAAGATTCCCAGGTGGTCAAAATTAATCCGGAGCCCTCCAGTACGGCGTCCTCATCGCCTGCGTTGCGTCGGCGCGTTAAACCCCACAATCAATCAATTATTTTTAAGTGCCTGCACGATGCGGACGAAGGGTGTTTTAAACCTGTTTCAACTGTTTAAAGACCGCGCCGGGTGAATTACTTGCTTATTCTGTGATTTTTCACAGGCGGCTTCGCCAAATGGGGTTTTCGGGACTGTTTTGTTTATAGTTCGGCTTTTGGCTGTGCATTACCAAAAATGCGCATAGCGAGCGAATTTCATTTGTCAGACTATCGGAACATCGAGGCGGTAACGTGACTATGGCCTTTAACGGGTTACGTAGCCATGGAAGTTAGCTAGGGTTGTTTTACTTGCGTGTGAGTCAATGCGCCGAGAAAAGAAAAATGTTATACCTGCAAAACTATAGGTGCATGGTGCTAGGAGGCTTAAATTTGGTACGACGGTGCTCTACAACTTTATGAAAGAGCACTGCGAAAGGATTAGAAAAATACATGGCATATTTCCATAGGAAAATGAAAAACAATTAGCAGTGGCTTAGCTCGGCTATGCCAGGATATACGTAGGGTGAGTTAAGGTTCAGCTGGTTATTCTTAGCTTTCCTGGTTGTTTAGGATTACCTTAATTTTCATGCTTACTGCTGCTTCAATGACACACAGACGGCATACGCATCATGTGACAAATGCATATTTATTGAGCGGCTCCGGCGCAGCGTAACTAATCGCCCCAGAGCTATGCTGGTTCCACAGGTGCACGCCGGTGTTGCTGCGACGCACGAGCCATCGGTTCCACACCCGGCCACCCATCGCATGGTCATCAAGTGGACCAGGCCGCCACGTGCGCCACGGAGGTCGGCGAAGACGCTGGGCGCGGGGTGTGTGTGAGAAACACCGGGCAGCGAGCAACGTTCTGTGCGCCGTGTGACGTCACTGCTCTTCCCAAGTGCACAGCACGGCTCTCTAGGGAGCCGCGCAAAACTGCTCAACCTTCGGCCAGTTTAGCTCACGCCACAAAAATAATCTAACCAGCCACAAAATTAGGGGATCGGAGCCGGGGTCATTAGCCTCTCAAACTGAAATCGAAACCACTCCGCAACACGTTTTGGCCTATAAGAAATGTTATTTAGCCGCTTTGATTAAAGCGTCAACTTCCGCATAGGAGGTGGAAAACCCGTTACCACTGTGCGTAGCTTTCGTTGCAATTGAAGACAGCAACATTAAGAACTTGTATTCACATTCCTGCACCCCCTCCCCCCCCCTCACACACACACACACACCCCACACACCTCTAGAGATACTACACGCACCACAGGACGCATTTACCAAACAAGGCAAAGAGAGAGAGAGAGAAACGTTTATTAGGCTGTAAAACTGGGAGTTGATTCTTATTTCATGGAGCCATGTGTGATTCCCCCCAACCTGCAACTTTCTGCTGCCGAGCTTTGGGAGAGCGCCTTGGCGAGCATCGGCCTGGACGATCAGCTTCGGCTGGCTCAAAGGGCGGTCGATGTTGCCCGCACTCCAGGTATCCTGGACTGAGGACGCCACGCTTCAGAACAATCCCCTCTGTTGATTTAAATAAACGTTTATTTTCCCTATCTCGACCGCACCGTCGTAAACCGGGTTATATGGAGTGTTTGGCGCTCCAAGAGACCGCTGATAAACAGTACCTCCCACTTCTTAGGGGAAAGGGTATGTGGAGGGGAGGGGTGGTAGGTCGAGGTTTTCCTTGCAGTTCACAAAAAAATCGTGTAGCATTCCCAATTGACTACAGATATTGTATTGGAACCTGGGTAATCATCCTTAGGGACAAAAATTCTTCGGCGTTTCTTGAGGGATTCTGGACTAGACAAAACTTTGTAATTTTTTCATTGTGCGCATGGCTACATCTGTACGCGTTTGCGTCGTCATGTACGCTTTGACTCCTTTTTGTTAGGAGCTCTGCGCTTCCTGGGCGCTACTCGCTCTATTTTTTTACTTAACTTTATTTAGACCTTTTTCCTTGCATTTCATTGAGCGCCATTTTTCAATTACTTTTGATTTTCTCTCTAATTGCTGCCTTCCCAATCTCTCACATTCACTTCACTGCATTGTAATCACCCCCATCTGGCGTACCAAGCACTGCCGCTAGCAAAGCTGACCTCTCCAGCCCACATTAAAATGTTCTCCCTCTCTCTCTCTCTCTCTCTCTTTCGGCTGCGTACTGCGTCCGCAACATTCATACATTCTTCCGGGGCGTACGACAGTGCCTGTTGAATTTGTCTCTGCGTAATTTCTTCTTTTTTGCTATGTCAGGTGTAACGGCTTGGGAGTGTGTGTCTTCTCGTCTTGTAATAATAGATAATTTCTTTATAGGTAAGGAGTGGTGTGGGGGCAGCGGGAAACTCAGTAGCTCAGTGGGCGAGATCTTGAGCCTTTTGATGGGCGAAATTGTTCTCCGTCAAAGGTAATTGTGGGCATTGGTCAATACAGTGGTGGTGTTTTCTCTATTGTCTCCCAGGCTCCTGGAGCGTCGTGGGAGCCACGCGTCCTGACGGCAAACTCCGGCAGGCCGATGGAGAGTATTGATTAGAGTCTTTGCAGATTGTTGGGTTATAGGTAGGGCGATGGCCATTTCTTTTGCATCCCTCGCGGAGGACGTCCGGAGTGACGCGCAGTTTATAAGGGCATTTTTCTAAGCTGCCACAGCCACCATTGTCCGGTTGTCGTCGTAGCCCACTGCGTCTGTATATGCCACATTGGAATGGCAACGGCTGACGAGGTTAATTCATGAGCTTGACTTCAGGCTTCCCGTCGACTTTGATGGAGGTACGGGAGGATGTTTTTTGAAAAAGGCGAAATTGAAATGGGCTGGCGCCACACGTCTGATACTGAGACCAGATGACTCTGTCCTGGTTAAGGCCCTTGATTTGTGGAAGTGCCGTTTGCGCCAGACGAAGTCGTTGACCTGATAGGTATCTTTCAATACGTTCTTCTATACTATTATGGAGCTCTATTTGAAGTCGTTTTGCAGTTGCAAGGAACATAAACTTAATAGAACGGCCGGATAGTCATCTTCCCAGGTCCATTCCCGCATATAAACATATGGGACATGCCCCTGAGGATTTTTTCTGGTTAAAATGACTTGAAAACGTACCTGTGTGAACGCTCACAGTCGCTGTTCACGTTCACTCCACCAACTTTCTACCCGTGGTTTGTAACAGGTGTATAGTTGGACCCTGAACAGGACTGTTTGCTCGTAACGTGCTCGCTATTGCTTAAAACAGTTATTTTACAATATGCGGAGAAGACGCTGTTGTAGTAGGGAGCCATGGGCTCGCTTATGCTGTGGCCTCCCACACTTATTTAGAGCACGGAAGACCGGCCGGAACTAGGACAGCGCGAATGGCATGCAACCGCCCAGGCACAAGGTCGTGTTCGAAGAGCTGCGAGGCGCGTACCAAAGCTAAGGCTGCAGTGCCAGCCCCACTGATGATTGTGGCGCTGATGATTACGATGACGATGGTGTCGCTACAGGACTCCCCCCCCCCCTACCCCCCCCCCCCCCAAGCGCGCCGCGCGTCAAGAGGACGAATGGTTGACGTATGCTGCGCTGAATAAAAAAAACTATGTACAACTATGTACAGCACGAGTGTTTAGCATGGTATGTCTGCAGTGTATGTCCTTAGGTGGTCGTGGTCAGTTCCTTGAGAGCGTTCGGTGAGTAGATGCCATCGGGTGGTCTTGGCTGGGAGTGAGTGGCAGAAGCTACGAAATTGCGGGTGGTTTGGAAGGCCCCAAGCGAAAGAGGCTAGAGCCGCGGTCACGGCGTAGACGAAATGGCCGCCATGCTCCGAGAATGGGCGCTCTACGAGCAGCCTCTTGCGGCGTGAGCACACCGGCTGATGACGTTGACGTGGAATTTTCGAACTCGGTTTCGGGTGCAGCATCGTTGCGCAGGTTCGTAGTGTGTTTGTGGTATGACGTCCTCTGCTTAGCGCGACTACAGCAAGACACCCGAATACCGGAGCAACGACCAGTACTTGCTCGAATACGTAGTCGCCGTCGACCGGGAACGTACAAAAGACGTTGGGCAAGACGCCATTGACGGCTTGGGGGTGTGAACCCAAGGATCCCCTGTGACGAAACTAGCTTTTCCGACTGCTGCTTAGGACGTCGGTGGCAACGTCGGCGGTGCCGAACGGCCAAAACGCACACCGTGGGTTGCGAAATCAAACAGTTTCCAAGGTGGACGTGTGCCGCTGGCGTGTCAGAGTGTCTGGTCGGGATGTTGTGTGGCCGTGGCCTCGTCGTCCATCCCGCCAGCGATAGCGTAGTAACGGTGTTTGGGGTCAGCACCGTCACTTTGGGTGTGCTGTCGACGTGTTGTTGTCTATACATTTCAAGGCATTGCGCTGGTAGCCGGGGCGACGGGATGTAGTCGTCACGTCTGGCATTTTCACTTCCTCGAGAATCCGGGCGCACTGTCGACTGCAGCAGGACGGAAGACGTGAACTCATCGGGGTTGGCGTAGGGTGCAACGATGTACGCATCGCGTGAGTCATGTTGCGACTGCAGTGGAGCAGGGCACTCTGTCAACTTGGCCGGGGATATAACGCGCGATAGTGGCGTAGCGGGTGATGAGGTAGGAAAGCATTTGGGGGTCACACAGCAAACTCGCTCATCAGAGCCCTCGCATGAGGGCGGTAGAAGCGGCGGAGACGGGTTGTGGCTAGGAGGCGTCCGCGATGTCTCGTCTGCAAGTGGTTGTCAATTATAGTGCGGCTGCCGCGCTTGGAATGGCCGTCTAGGGGGGCCACAATAGTGGCCGTGGGAGAGGGCGATGGCGCAGAGGGTGCAATGTGCGGCTGCGGATCAGTGCGCAGAGCGTGCGTAGAATCTTTTCTGCTTCAGGACGAAACACGTCACCCGTGAGGCCGTTGCGCGCGAGCACGGAAGCGCGAAGGTCCTCGTCGGGGGTTTCGCTGGGCGGTGGTGGGGCGAGGACACAGCGGAGCTCTAGCGAAAGCGTCTCCCAGAGGATGGAGTGTTTGAGCGGCTTTACAATGACGTAATTCAGCGAGAAGGTGGCCTCAAGCTTGCACAATCAACCTCTCAGGCTGCGTGGTTCGAACTCCGGTACTGGCGGCTCTCCCCACGTAGCCACGTCGGTGTGCCGCTGGCCGGGTGACAGGCGCGATAACGTCTGGGTCACAACATGTGAAAAGGGAGCCGTGGACTCGGTTATGCTGTGGGCTCTTACATTTACTCAGGGTGCGTAAGGCCACCCGGAACTGGGAGCGCGGCGATGGAATGCGACCGCCCAGGCACACGGTCGTGTTCGAACTGCCGCGAGGCGCCTGGCAAAGCTGACGCTGCAGTGCCAGCCCCACTGATGATGGTTGTGGCGCTGGTGATTACGATGACGATGGTGTCGCTACACGTCCTTCTTGTCTCTGGTTCCAAGGGTCGGGAAGGGGGGGGGGGTGGCAGACCAACCACCTCAAGGAATGTTTTCATCGAACCAATAGGCCGCAGTGCGCAGGAATAATGCTAAGTGTTGTGTTACTTTTGTTTGCTTTCATCGAAGGGAAATGCGAATACAACGGTACCCAAATATCAGAAGACGAGACTCTGGGACTTGAAAATCCTAGCGAAGAATTGACCTGCGATGCATCCACCGCGGCCGTGTCTGTCGCAAAATTGGTTGTTACCTATAATACATGCAGCTTAATGTCGGATTTCTTGACACGTCCTTGAACAGTAACAATATTTGGTATTAGAGAAACTCTGGATGTTCTTTCGCTACACACATTTTCTAGAATACTGCATGAGCCTTATCGTGCCTTTATGGCAGCAGGATGTATGGCATACTCAAATTCAGTGACTCGTCATTACGGCATATTTTAGTTTTCTATCTACCCAGACATTGGTGTTTTCGGTTCTTTGTGTACGGGCCTTGGGTATGTAGCCGGTATGGGGACTTTTACGTGGCCTTGTACGCGGCTTTGTGCAAGGTGCAGTGTATGTGGCCTTGGAGATCGACCACAAAGAAACAGATGCGGAAGGAGCAGAAGCATCATAACAATTACTCTTGGTGCACAGTTCATTTATCATAACCGAATTCCTTTGACTACAATATTTCCATTGTATGCGTTTTTCAGCACGAAAACAGATAAAAACGTGGCTAACAAATTTAAATGGTTCTGCACGTTTTATGCGTACACGGGCGGGCCACTTGCCACATTTCCGCTGTAATTGATTCTGAGCTTGGGCAAGCAATATGAATAATTCTCTGAATACTGCGGGCTTCAATGGCCCATGTTCTGATATGCACAGTTTTTAAGGACAACGTGCAAACTACCGGAAATTTTTCGAAACTTTTCGTACTCCACACTAACGCTCTAAACGCTCTAAAAAGCCGTTACCCTAATAAGCAGAACCAAGAGACGAAGGCATAGCTGATGCTACGCAGTGAGCATCATCATCGACGCCTGATTGCCGGCCAATTAGATTATATTATATCAGAACATAATCCGATTTGAACTGCGTACGTTCTATGCTGCGTATATTCATCGTAACAGCTACACAATAGCCCGGTCTCTTTCCTCTAAAATTATTAATATCATTTTAAGTTATACACGAAATGTTTACAGCAGCCAATCAAAAATTTGAATTTTCGGTCAATCCTGCGCGTGTATGTGAAACGAAGCGTGACCGTGGAACGGCTGCACTTCGGAGGACAGATCGTCTGCGGTGTTAAAAAAAATTCCGCTTAGGCTGACTTACTATAGTTTCAAGACTATTCTCTCTGTTTTTTCTTTTTTGTCGTTGTTTTTCTCTATACCCACTAACTAGAACCCAAATTCTCTCTTATGCTTCATTATTTTTCCTGTTTAATTGATTGTAAATTAACTATTCTGGCCAATCCCCCTAAGTGGGTATGCGCCATTTTCTTGAGCCCACCCCACCACATCGAGGACGTCATCAACATGAGCACCATTAACCCCACCGAGAAAGATGTCTCCTAAAGTGTTGGTAGTCTTTTTTGTGCTGGCGCAGTTGGTCCGAGCCTCCGAGTCAGCTACGTGGATGGCCGTTGTGCCCATTGTTTCAGGTGAGTTTCTTAATTTTGAAAGGATTTTAGCAGGGGTTGCCACAACTCTTATTTAGAGCAATGCAACCGCTTAGGTACCATGGGTCTATAGGCGGGTGCTGTTTACCACTGCTTGCCTCCAAAACTCGTGTATTAGTGGTCGGTGGTTCTGCAAAGATTTACAGCCTAGCTATTAAGCGCCGTGAAGGCTGGGTGGTTTTAAAAAGTCACGGAGGCGGTTACTTTCTTCTGGGTACCTGACTGCCGCCTACGACCCAAGAACAAGCGGCGTCTCATTCACGCCTCATTTCGCAGAAATCCTCCAGCGTTACGCGAAATGCCCGTAACTCTTAAAACAAAGGTGAATGCTTGACATGTGAACACTTCCATGTGTAGGGTATGTTTTAAAAAAGTGCATGTAACCTCACCAGGTGCATTGCTGCTGAGCATTTGATTGATGTTGATTGATTTGATTGAATTGATTGAATAAACCTAATTCAAGACAGCAAGCGCGATGTTAGGGCGCCCGTCCGGGTGAGAGGCGCCCGTACTTCAGGATGCCGTGGAGGTGACCCGCTTGACTTTGCCCTCTCTACCAGCATTAGCTGGGAAGAGGAGTCGGTTGCTTGCGAGGAACTCCACCCACTACTGTGTTATTGTTGGGGAGTGGGGCAATATTTCCGGACGTTATCAGACCAACTTCTCCCCGCCCTCATTGTTGAGGGTGGTTTTTGAACCAATTGAAATGCTGCTCTTAAATACATACATACATACATACATACATACATACATACATACATACATACATACATACATACATACATACATACATACATACATACATACATTCGTGTGGGACCCTTGTTTCCCTACGCCTCGCCTGCGCATGTTTTCGTGAGCTGGGAGGCACCATTTTGGGCAGCCGGCGCGGTCGCGTGAGTCGCGATCTCTTCGTGACCCCATGCGACACGCCGAACCGGCTCGCTGCGAACGTGTGACCGAGGGGGTGGGGAAAGGAGGACCAGCGTGTCCCCTTCCTTCGCCACTACCCTCTCCCCAACCACGGGAAGACCTCCTCTCCCCCGAGCCGACCTGCGGGACGAACGAGCGCTCCGGCGGGAGTCAACATGGCGATGCGGCCGGTGTCGGTTGGTTGGGCAGTGCCTACTCCCAATGCCCCGATCACCGAAAACCCAGTTGGCTGCACGGAACTCTGCTGAGACATTCTGTGCTTATTGGTCGCAAGGGATGCCTCCCCCGCTCCCGCGGCTATCGAGGTCTGAGTCCCTCGGCTTGAGCGAGCGAACTCAGCCACTGTCTCCCCGCAAGCGATAGCCGTGTTGTCTGGTATATGCCGTATATCTGCCTGGCAATAAAGCCTCACTTTAGATTGCCGAAGTCTCTCAACCACATTTGAGTACCTGAACCCGTGCGTGAGTCTTCGGATTCCACTGGGGCTAGTGTACGGCGCGTAGTACTTTCTCTAGCGAAGCTAGCCGGGATCCTCTGATTTCCCGTGCGTTAGCCCACAATGCATATATACATACAAGCATACATACATACATTATTCATACATACATACATACATACATACATACATACATACATACATACATACATACATACATACATACCAATGTGTCGAACCGAAAAAAATACCGGTTCGGCTACGGTTCTGGTTCAGGCGAAATCATTTCGTTCCGGTTCAGTTCCGGTTCGACAAAATCACGTACCGAATCGGTTCGCGAACCGGTTCGGGAGCTTGAACCGATTCGCGAACCGGTTCGATGAGTTTAATTATCACTGAAATTAGAAAAAACCTTTAGTAGTTTAAAACCACAGTCAAATCAAAATACAAACAAAAATTGGAAATGCTGCTGTTCCCCAAGGGCAGTGGCGCAATTGCAAAGCAAACTTTAAACAATTACGAGGTATTAGAAAAACAGATGAAGTGGCGTCGATTTACCACCTACTTTCTCGCCCGTACTTTATGTTGTCCTAGCGACTATTCATAAAGCCACCGCCAAGAGAAATTACGGTGGGACGTATTTTCTGCCCTTTCCTTTTTTTGTTGAAATCGCAATCGTCGCTATGGAATCGCCGACCACGCTAACCTTGAAGCCTTAAATTTAGGCCTGCGTACTGGCGCGTTCAAATACCAGAGCTTAATACCCATTGCACACATTCTTTTTATATTTGTAACAAAACAGAAAAATCCTAAAACAGGCACATAAATACTACCAATGAAGTAGATTATTTGGTCACCCTGAATAATTTGTTAGCTGTCCCTTATTGAATGTGTTAGCCACACTTTTGTTAAAAGTAAGCTTTAGTTAACGCTCACTCACTGCATTATTGCTCTGACCACTGCAATTCCTTTTGCGATAGCTATACTGGATGTTTGCATTACAATCGTTATGTCATCGTACCGCCTGACCCCCGGCCATCTTTTCGTGTGCTACATTGCGGAATCTTATAACAGGTTATGCTGTTACAAAATGAAAGGGAAGTTTGACGCGCAGAGCATGAGATGGGACGTTTTTGGTTAGACGCTCTTTAATTAGTCTACAGCAGTACTTCCCTCCGCAACGAGTAGCTGTAGAATGAATGTAGCGAGTTTGGCAGTTAGTACAAGTGCACCTTCGAAAAAAAAGCAGATTTGAAAGAGACAAAACTGCAGAACAAGCAGAAAGATGATCGCTGGGCGAATGGGACAGTGTGAGGTACCGGCCTGCCTTTCTGCACGTGTCATCTGCTTTATTACTGTTTCTGCTTCCAACACCAGGTCGAGGGCTGCATTTTCTTGCACCAAGGGATTAAGTGCGCACCTTAGCAGTTTTCCTTGACATATCTGTTGTTATTTGTATCTGTAAAAAATGGAACTTGTCCACTGTACTGTCTTCAAAAACTGACCACGGAACTCACTTCCTTCGCATTGATGACACGTTTGGTTGTGAAAGGCAGGGCAAAAAAAGTATACAGCAATATCCACATTTTGCTGCTTTTTTTACTTATTCGGTTTTACTTACGTTTTGCGTAATATTTTAAAGCGACGTGATTCGCCTTTTCTTTTTTGTTGTTTTCCGTGTATACACATTTAAAAAAAAAACTGGCGCATTTGATGCCCCGTGCTATATCTCTGCTTCGAGGCACATCTTATGTTGCAGGCAGGCAGTCTTATTTTAACCAGCTGGTGATATTAAACGTGGATCAAAATCTCGATACACGGACGTTCTTTATTTCCATCTACTTCAGAAAAACTGTCGTGGGGAAGGGAGATCGAGGCCACTTGGGGTCAGCAGCAAACAGCTTAGCCACTGAGCAGCTCCTGCAGTCACACCTGTCAAGTATTAACAATTTGCAGGTGTCGGACTTTTTAAACAAATTATGAAATGCAAAACGTTTGCACACATCTGGTGTGGGATTTCGCTGCTGCGCAGTGGAGCACTCTTGCAGCCTGATTGCCCCAATAAAGTCGCAGCTAGGGAAGGGAAAAGTCGTTTTATATCCCCTGCAAGCTGCCGAGAATGACATTTCGTTTGGTCAGCTTGCACTACGCCCGTGCTTCCAGCAGCAACAGACCATTGCTACATTGGTGCTCATTCATTTCCCCTGTTGTTACCTACAGCGTGATAGTGTTCAGTTGTCTGGAGGAGAAAGTGCGCGAGCGGGTACGAAGTTGATGGTACGTGAAATAAAAAAAAGGCCTGAATTGCATCGACTGTGCAATGTCAACGACGGAGGCTCGAACTGTTTCGGCATGTACCGGTAACCAGTATTTCTTTTTTCGGTTCAGTTGCGGTTCGGGTTCAGCGTGTTCAAAAAATAACGGTTCGGGTTCTGGTTCAGTTCCGGCAAAAATACCGGTTCAGTTCCGGTTTTAGGTTCGGTTTGGTTCCGGTTCGACACCCTGATACCATACATACATACATACATACATACATACATACAACATACATACATACTACATACATACATACATATACATACATCATACTATACATACATACATTCATACATACGCAATACGACATACAAACATACATAAATGCGTACATAAATAAAATTGGTGCCGTAAAGTTCCATACAAAAAGTTTTAATGCATGAACTTATTGAAATGAATGGCTCGTCCATGACTTTTGTTTTCCTCAGGGTAACTGCGAGTTCGAAGGGAGGAAGGTTGCAGTAAGCTGGACACATCAACCTGGAAGACCCTTGCGAGGGTGTGGTCCTGATCCCGTTCAATTCCTCCCATGGCTACTTGAGTGGTGGAGGGTGAGTCACCTGCCCTATGTCACCCATTCTAAAGCAATTTTCCTCTACACAATTGTTTAATGGGTTGTTCCCAAAACACAAAATTTTCAACATTCCCTAAAAACGTAGTTTAGGGCTTTTTGATGCTTCTAGAGGGATTATCATCCTTAGCGTAGTCCCGAACAGGTCTAAATAACGACTAATTTAAAATACTTGTTATTATCTGGTCCCCAAAGGAAACTATAACGAGTCGCTAATTCGAAAAATGCAACCTATGTTTGAAGCAGCTTTGTTACCGAGCGTTTAATCCCTGATACCTTAAAAGCATTGTCATCCGCGCCAAAGATTACTGATTCTGAAGCTCTTCATACGTCAACTAGTTTCCTGATTCACCAGTGGCGACGTTGATTTGTTTTCAAAGTTCACTTTTAGTGTTTAAAGTGCTTTAAACGGATACCCTAAATCATATCAGAAAATGGGCTACGCATTGATCTGAACTATTTGCATACTTCTTCAATAGGTGTTAATGTTGTGCGTGCAGGTGCTGTACTGGGATATTTCCGACAGAACCCCCCCCCCCCCCTGTTGAGCAGAGCCTTGCGAGTATACTGAAAATAAACAAAGGGCTTAAAGTGTTCGCCAGTGACGTTTTTACAAGTAACTGTAGTTGGCTTTACGCGTTGACCAGCAGCTGTTTCAAATTGGCAGTTTCAAAATGGCAAAACAGCAACAACGCCTGCACATATTACCTGGGACCTCGTGATCAGCCCTCACTTCTCCTCTTTGGTGTGTCGCTTGTTGCCCGCCAGATGGTCTAGTCTATGCTATTCCTATCTAAGGCTAACTTTCGAACTTCCCGCTCAGGAGACCACTGCAGCACGATTTCTTTTACCATTCGAGGGCTTTGTCCAGAAAGCTCAAAGAGAAAATTTGCACACTCTCGGGCAATTATTCGTGTTCCCTGGTTATAGACCACGTCGACAAGACAATTTCTCTCGGGCCACCATGAAGAGCCGTGATAACAGCGTCCAATAGGAGGCATGCTATCACGTAGGTCTATATAAGAACAAGATCGTGATTGCTATTATGTTATCATGTCAATTTACATGATACGTAAAGATTACATTTTATCGTGTAACTTTCTATTTCGTGTACATGGCAATTTTCAATTAGGTCGTTGCAGATCTCCCCTCGTATTAAAAAGCGGATAAATTGATGCAAGGTTCTCCAGCTCTGGTTTAGAAAGTTGTGGTGGCCCCTAACTGTTGAACTGCCCATCGTCCCTGGCGATCGTTTTTATGGAGAAGGCATTGCCGCTGATGTTCGAAGCAATCGGCCGAATTGAAAGCGAGCAGTAGACGTTATTATCAGCTTACGCCAGACAGGCACCTTAAAAAGAAAGTTGGGGGACGCCCCAGCCATTGTTATGAGTAGCGATTGCCAAGCCATTATTCTCCAACAGATTTTCGAAACTTTTCGAACAGTTTTTTGACTTGCTTGTAGTGATTTCTTTTTCATTTAAAGCTTACTTGCAAGCCCGTTCTATGTAGGTCTATGTAAAAACAATGTAGCAACAAGTCAATAGAAAACCCACTAGGACAACTAAGCACACCTGGTGATAATTGAACTGGAAAGCATTCGTTTGTAATTGAGTGCTGCAGTGCGTTCGGCACCGAGAGGCCCAGAAACGGGCGCAGCGTCACAGGGCAGGCTGCAGTGCACTACGTAGGGCCGCCTGCTTACTAGGAACTGTTGCGCCGATAGTTGAGGGAGCGGCAAACTTTGCGTCACTATTCTGAAGTCTGTGCTATGCAGCGCGGACGCGTAAAGGTGCCGTAATGAGTGATTGCAACAAGGATTTCTGAATATCCCAAAATATTTGTCTTACTGGCTTCATGACAGCCAGTACTGGTTTACAGGAAGCTTTTTTTCTATGAGGGGGACTCCTTTAAACACACAGCAATGAGCCAGGCAGGTTCCGGAAGTGAAAATTTCTTTAAAATTCCGAAACCCTGTTTTAATTACCTTTTCGGGCACTTGTATGTGCCTTCCTTTCCTTTATTTTATTTCTGATACAGGCCCCTGAACTCGTCGGAGCAAATATTTATTTACGCCTATCAGCTAAGGCGCTGGGAGCACCGCCTTTTGGTGAGGCCCTCCTTTTTAGTAAATAACCCAATTTGTACTTACAGTTTACAAAAGAAGCTTTTGACGCAGTACATGGCACCAACCTGATGCAAGTTTTCTGATTTGATTCTTAGACGGTTATTATTTTATACTTCGAGGGAGATTGCTAGATCGGCAGCTATATTTCTCGGTCACGAACACTCACGCATTATTAACGGCGCGCTTTTCTGCGACGCAACTTTTTACGACAGCTGCGGACTTCGCCGCACCAACAAGAACTGCAAATCGGAACCTGGCAAGGGCGTGTACCCTTCCTGCTGCCTCGTCGAAGTCTGCCCTGACGATGCCTAGACGGTGAACGGCCAACTGCGGTCGGGGATGCAGACTGGTGCGGCGAATAGTGAACTGTGAAAGTGGCGATTCATGGACAGTCAACTCCTGAGACGACCCCGTATACGGGACGATCTACACACGTTCTTGTACTGACCGAGTAAATTTTTTTTCAATAAAATAATGTCTCTGTGCGTGCACGCAATACTACACCATACGTAACACAGCAAAAGAGAGTGACACACACATCAGCAGGGGCAAATTCTTAGAAGCAGACTAAATATGAGAAATCGGTCCTTCCGCTCCGCGAGAATATGATGGAACACGGTATTTAGACGTAGCAGGTTGTACAACTGGCTTGTTATAGCGCATGTCCTAGCATTTAACTCTAATGTGACTGCGAGTGAAACGCTTTTCCGAGTCAAAACCTCATGATTTTAGCCTATATCTGTTCCTCCTGCAAGAAAATACCTTTAACAAAAGGCGCAATAAGCGTTACCGTAATCACGACGGAAAAAATTAGCGTTGCACGCTCTTACAAGCTAAACTAACAGATGGCGCCATGAAATCAAGGGTTGGACGGAAGCCCGTCTGGCCCGAAAACGCATGACAACAATGGAAACCGCCACCGACCAAGAATGTTTACAAAATCCAAGAAAAGTCATTTCAGCTCCCGTAAGGACACCCGTACGGGAGTCAAACCGCCTTTCTTTGGATTTTATAAATATTCGTGGTCGGTGCCAGTTTTTATTGCTGTCTGGTTAAATGACTCCATGTTGTTAAGCCGAGTGCATCGAAGCGACTCAAACCCGATTATCCATAACGAAAATGCAAATCAAAAGAGCGCCCCTGCCCGTAGTTCTTGCTGCGGTTTGCGCTGTCCGCTAGCCGTTTTGTAGAAAAAGCCGCGCGGCACATTACGTTTTTTAACTACTCTCTCTCGTCCCGTGTGGCACCAAGATTGACGCACGGAGTGTGGACAGGTAACAGAAGTGTGGGGAGGGCAATTTATTTTGTCGTATGCGCCTAGTGCTCGACCAGTTTGGGCCTTGAATGTGTTTTTTTTTTACCTCTACTGGAATAGCGTCAAAGTATTAGGCGGCGCATTAGCTTTTTACCGTGAATCCGTAAACCCAGGAGGACATTTCAAAGACAACTATTAGAACTCACGAAATTGTCGTGAACAGTTGATTTGTATAGCCCGGTATATCAAGCTTTATCGGTTAAATGTAGTAGCCGGGCGCTGATTCGCTCCCAACCTCTGCCAATAAAAAAAAACAGTTAAACCACCACCGTGCTACCGCGATGGTTCGCTCGGTAGGATTTAGTTTTCATGCTGGACAACACCGCTGTCTCAATCGCTTCCGGCAACTCATGAAATGGCACGAGGAATGAATTGCGTTTTTTGAATTGCTAATTTCTCAGCGTTTATTCGCCGCCGAATAAACGCTGAGAGCGCTTCGGGGCATTCAAACTTTCGCCTGAGCCTAACTTGCTATTTGCATTAGGTTTTCATTTAAGGGGGCCTCAAAATTTAAACTCCGGCTACTCGACCGATCCCCAAAGTGAACACGTATACAGCAGCCGTATTGGCCGCAATGCAGCGCCACCACCACCACCAACATCATCATCATCAACAACAACAACAACATCACAAACAACAACAACCGCGTCCTACCGCAATCATCATCAGTGGTGCGCGGCCACTAGGCCAGGCCCGCCATGTGTACAGAGGTCGAACACGACCGCTTTCCTGGGCATTTGGTATGTCCTCACAGCACCCAGTTCCCAGCTAGGCTTACGCACCTCCAACAAGTGTAAGAGGCCACGTCACGTCCGGGTCGAAAGATATGTAGAGGGGCGATGGATTGTGCGGCTCAGCCTTCACCAATTTAAAGGGAGCCAGGGCCGGTACCAAGACAAAGAATCTGACTCAATAGCGCCATTTATATAACGAGGACGTGACTTTCTAGAAGCTACAGCTATTGCTGAAAACAGCTGAAAAACTGGAGTGAAGCCACGTGAGTGAATCGAAATTGACCAGTAAAAGTGAAGACTGTTCTCTGGTGCGGGGCTTGTCTTGCCTGTCGAGGACACATGCTGATGGTGATGATGAAATCGGCTTATGATTATGATGATGGAGAGCGCTGCGGTGGACGAGGAAGCGGCAGCTACGTGTACATTGAAGACTGAAAAACAACAGTGTTCCCGCATGCCTTTACTTGATGGTGGGTTAATTTGCGGGTCATCATCAACACCATGGCTTGATAGAGCCAAGAGTAGCTTATTAGGCCTCCCTTTAGCGAAGTTATTCGACCACCTCGCTCGTGAAAGGGTATGAGATTGCTCACTTCGGTTATTGTTCGTTTTTCCTTGGCAGCTCTATCTAGATCGCAGTCGGCGCGTGGGTTATTTGAGCAGCGGTCGTCCATTCCCATTATGATTGTGTTGTTATTTTTCTCGTCAACAAAGGCTTTTCTCCCTCCGCTAAAGAAAATACGACGGCCACAGCATTTCCTATCATCATCATTACGGCGCACATCATCTCGTCTTGGTTTCCAGAAGCGAACGAAGCAAGAAGCAGGCGTAGCAGTACGAAGACGAACATGCGTCCTTCTGTAGCGGCAGTCTGTCTGGTGTTCCTAGTGCTCTTCGCTGACTTCGCACAGTCCACCTGGACGGGAATTGTGCCCATCGTTGATGGTGAGTTTAGGTTGCCAGAACAACTTTTTACGGTGTCTGGCTTAAATGACTCGGATAGCGCAGTTGTGGGTACGGGGGTCTAGCTTTGATCTACTGCCCCTCTTTCTAAGCTGATGATGGCGTTTTACCCGCCGCGGTGGTCATGGCTAAGGCGTTGCGCTGCTGAGCACGAGGTCGCGGGTTCGATTCCCGGCCGCGGCGGCCGCTTTTCTGATGGAGGCGAAAAGCAAAAACGCCCGTGTGTACGAGTTTCGGCGCACGTTAAAGATCCCCAGGTGGTCAAAATTAATCCGGAGCCCTCCACTACGGCGCGCCTCATCGCCTGCGTTGCGTCGGCGCGTTAAAGGAGCCATGAAGAGAAAACAAAAGTTTGTTTTATTCGAAAGATTAGGTGTTTCATAGTACCCCAAGCGCTTTCCCGGAAGCAAATGATGCTTTATTCACTGAGAAATAAGGCAATTTAAGCCAAAATTTTAAATCTCCCGCTAAAATTGAACATTCCGTGACGTGTACAATGGCGTCATAGAGCCGGTCCATGAAACAGATACTTAGTATGTCGACTCCATATAGCACCCACACGCGGGAGTCGATCGAGACGGCGGCCATTTTAAAAATACTAGTAAAACCTAGTGCACCCGCAGCCCTAGTCATGGAATCGCCTGATCCGGAGAACAAAACTCTCGCCGAGGAGCTCGGGCTTGCATTTAACAACCTCACACCACAAAAACGCTCAATGCTTCTAAGTGCACGAGCGGCAAGAGTTGTGGGATACGCGGTGGACGGGAAAGCGACCATTCCGCGATAGCCACAACAGACGAACGCCCAGCCGTCGGCACCGCTGCCGCCGCTGCCTCGTCAGCCCCGTCGCGACGGACGAATATAGACTGGTACGTATGTGCCGTATTTTGATTACGGTTAATAATAGTTCAATTTTAGTAGCAGTATCACTTATGCCAGTTGGCCGGTGTCGTGTATGGAAAGCCGTTCGAAAGTACTCGAACAAACTGAAGTTTTCAGTGGTTGTAAACTGGAAACGAGCTCGTAACGACAGCAGCAAGCCAACACCATTCGAAACTTTCGCGACGACTGGCACTATCTCGTCGCTTCTTGCTGTTCCTTACTCCCCTCGTTTCTATTTTTACCTTTGCTGGTTGGCGATATGACGGCCAACCTCCTGTGAAGGGATTACGATACGAAGCAAGGTCGCGGCTGTGCGTGCTGGAACGGTTCGTTGGCCCGAAGAGCCTCGAACCCGAAAATTCGTCTGCGCGACGGCGAGATGTCGAGCTCGGCCGGCGCTAGTTTCGTACGCATTGGCGCACACGCTTGCGAGTTCGTGCGGACCTTCAACCGTTTACTCCACCGTTCTTTGTCATAAAAAGAATGTGCAGTATGTTCACGGGCATTTAGCTCGCTATGCAACTGTAAGCCCTGCCTAACATGCGTTTGCTTTTGTCGGCCTCCGCCAATCGCAGAGCATTCCCAAGTGACATCACAGGTTCTGTTGCGGAAAATGAGCTGGTGGGTCGCATGGTCATTTCCTTTTTTCCTAATTATGTAGCTTATTTGAGCGAAGTTTGCGTTATAAGTGGTGTCGTTATGGTTCTAACGAGGCAATCTTTCGAATGAATCAAACTTGTGTTTTCTCTTCATGGCTCCTTTAAACCCTACCATCAATCAAACCAATGATGGCGTTTTATCTTTACTCACCTTTATTTTTGAAGACATCAGCTCTGGGCTATTTATACACTAAAATTTGGGTCTCTGTCTGCCACTCCAATCAGCAGCCAGGGTTATGACAAAAATGCTTGAGTGCGAAGTATATATAGCCCGTACCGTTCCTGGCGTCTGTATACTGTGGATTTTGTAACTACTTCTTTTTGGAAATAATACAACTTGAAACTTGATACTTGAAACTACCAAAATTACTGTCGTGGGGTATGCATATCCTTATTGTTCCCACAATTAAAGGGAACCCCAGGTGCATTTGTGGCACAATTTAAGCACCAAGCCAAAGGTACCCACGTAATTTTTATTAGGAAAAGACGTTGAGTAGGTTCTTTACGTCGGCCAACTGAAAAAAAAATTCTGCCGAAATTCAGAGAATGATCTGCTAATGCGTAGCATTCCTTTGCCGCCTGTCTTGAGTGTGAGGTTTTCCAGCAATTTTTGCTTTTTTCTTAATCCTGTCGGACCCATTATCTCCAATTACGCTATTATAACGATTACAGGTGAAACTTTTGCGAAATCTTCAATATTGTGGAAATTCCATGCGGTTTACGTTTTGCCATTTTCCGTAATTTTTTAATATTTTTCTTATTTCTTAGTTTTTCAAATTTTTGGTTGTTTGCGACTCAAGAGACTGTCCTCAGAATGTTGTTTTAGAGCTCGTCGAGATCTTCCGCCGTTGGCTCGAACCACTTGAAGTTACGCACGAGGTTTTGCAAAACGGCTCTTCTGGGTTTCTAGACCTTCGGCTTATATTCTCTAACGGACATGTTTGCTGCAAGTATGAACCCAGAGCAAATAAGCCACTGCTTTCGTATAGGTCAGCACACTCCAAGCTGGTTAAAAGAGCAATGGCCAACCTCTGCTTGACCAATGCTTTGAAGAAATCTTGTCATCATTCTATGAACACTAGCCTCAACGAGCAAGTAAACCGCCTGTGGGCTGCTGGGTATCCCCTCCATTTGGTAGTGTCAGTAGCGGAGCGATTAAAAAAAATTCCCCGCATTTCCCCGAGGGGAAGAATGTGAAAGTGCGAATGCACGAGTTGAATTTGCGCGGTTCGGTAATGTTCGCGAAAGAGAGATCACACAGACACACACAACTACAAAGAAAGAAAGATGCATTTATTCACAGACACCTATTTGTGTTGTCGTTGTACTTGATTGCTAGAGCGGATCTCAGCTTTGAAATTTCGTCTCAGTACTCCTTTAAGCAGGTGCATTAGCCCTTCTCACGCCCGTTTCTTGGCCAATCCCCCACGTGCGTATGTGCCATGTCAGCGGCCAGGCAGCGCGCGCCCATCTCCCCCGTTGCCAAGGAAGACGAGGAGATTCCTGGCCAATCCCCCACGTGGGTATGTGCCATGTCAGCGGCCAGGCTGCGCGCGCCCATCTCCACGTGCGCGGACATCGCCGGTGGACGCAGGTTCAGGGTCGCTTAAGCACAGTGCATTGCACTTAAAAAATCCAGAATCCCGGGACGCTCGCCGCCGAGTCTGTACACAAAGCAGCCGCTTTGGCGGTTGCCTCGAAAGCGCGTCATACCTATTTCATATTTGCCGCGCTTTCGAGGCGCTTTTTCAAAGAAAGTGCTACGAGTTGTGCCGCGCCTCCGCCAGATGGCGCCACGGGTCCCGCGACCGAGAGAAGACGCAGTGAAACATCCCCCTCGCGAGGGGGACGATCAAATGCAGAGCATTTCCGGGGGCGCACGACGTTGAGTAGTTTGCGTTACGTTAATGTTGTTGCACTTGTGGCAACTGCTGACGAGAGAGCGCTCGTCAGCAGTAATTTGAATGAGTCAACGATATAAGGCGCGTTAGTAGCGTCCATTCCGTGTCGGCTTTGTGGCGCAGTGGGTAGAGCACCATGTACATTGCGTTCCGCCCGCAGGGTCGAGGGATCGAAACCGGGCGCCGGATAGTATTTTTTTTATATAGTAGGGAGGGGTGCGGTGCGGACTACGGACGTCAACGCGGGTGACATCGTGAGTTACTGAACTGCTCTGCATTTAAAAGCACTTGCCTAGTGCACGACCTAAGAAGGATCCTAATATTAAATATAGCAGAAAGGTTGTGGTTATCCCTTACATTCACAACGTGTCTCACCGCCTTAAACAGATTGATCGCCGGGGTAACGTTAACGTTGTGTTTTCGGCTCCGAACAAATTGCAGACCCTGTGCAAGCAGGACAACGAGGGCACAAAAAAAGAACCTGCCTGTTCTAAGAACCACAGAAACCGCTTCATCGATTGCCGCGAGGGTGTTGCCTACTCGATCCCCTTAACTCGTTGCGACAATGAGTACCTAGGCCAAACAGGCAGTCGCTGTAACGATAGGTAACGATAACCTAAGAATAACCGGTTGAACCTTAGCTCACGCTACGTATATCCTGGCATAGCCGAGCTAAGCCACTACTAATTTTTTAAACACGACATGGAGGTGGCTCAGAGTGTAGGTGCAAAGCATACGCCAAGTTAATTTCTCTTGAGCGTTTACGGCGGTAATGCCTAAGAAAGACACATACATGCACGCACACAATTTTATTCTGACTATACCGGTCTTGTACACTAATATGCTCAAAATGGCCATCCCTTACACGAGATGTATAAGCTTGAGGGTCAAGTCATGCTTTAATCTTTAAAATGGTGCCTGTTGTTAAGTACGTTACTCAAAGCGCATTTCCGAGGCATGAGAAGTATCAGCTTGAGGTTCGAATCATCTTTTGAACGGCTTGCAAATTTGGTCGTCCCCTGAGTGTGATGATAGCACGCAGACGTTTTACAACGCCTCGCGCTGTAAAACGCACCTCGCTTCGACGACACGTGGAGCCTCTGAAAATTTGTGCTCGCAGACGTAAGAAAATTTCGGCGACCCTAGCTATACCAGCTTTCCCTAAAAATGTGGGCTCGCATGACACATGTTGGTTTTCCGAGGATAAATTCTAAAAAAAAACAGGGTTTTTTTTTTCTTTCAAGAGCGATTTGTCTTCGGGGTAGTCGCTGTGTGGTGCTATGAATATCTTTGTATCCCGAGATACATTTACAAGGCCTCCTTTGCATTATAAGCTTTCTACACATATGAGAAGAGCGCGTGTTCTCGCTAACAAATGCTATGACTGCTCTGAAATTGCTCTCTAAATGTATTCACCCTAAAAAAAGGACACCTTGCTTTTTGCTTCCCCGTCAACGCTTCCCAAGGTATGTGTGTTGGCCAGGAAGTGCGTGTTCCTGTGAATGGGACGGTCATGCTCCAGAAGCCTTGCGAAAAGTGGTCCTGCATCTCCCTCTCATCGGTAGAGGGTGTAATGGAGGGCATACCGTGAGTACACGTTGTACCAACATACTTGCAATACTTTTTAGCTTGCTTCTCTAGTCTAACTACTTTATGAAACAGAAAAATAATGGTTGCGGAATAACTTGATCAACATGACAATTATGGTTAAATATGCGTGATGTCTAGCTGCGGAAATATTCTGAGCCGCATAATTCACTTCCTGAGACTTTCCATTATCAGTGTGATAGGTAATATATATGAGGGATAACGTGTTTACTGCCGCGTTCGCAGATCAGCGGCTCTGAGAGCTTTAGTATACGCTACTATCCATTATCACGCTAAAACTCCTTTTGAGAAAAGCTTTGAAAAGGTTATGGGCTCAACGTATGCTAATAATTAGGATCACTACGCCGGTTGCATTGTTATGTGGCCCTCACAAAAGAGAAAATTTCAATAATTGCACCACATAATTTCGCAATAAAAAGGGGAGTACGGCGACGAAGTGGGGACGGACACAGACAGCGCAACTGTGTGTGCCCGTCCGTGTGTGCGTTGTGTGTATCCACTGTCCACTGTCACTGCCTGTCCTGTCTGCCTGTCCTCCCTTCGCTCGCCCCCCCCCCCCTGCTTTTAAACACGATAGTCTTTCTTGGGCTACTTAAACCGAAAAAATTGCTTTGGGGGGGGGGGGGGGGGTGCTGTCTGTATGTCTGTCTGTCTGTACCGTCTGGCTATCTGTAACTCGATTCAGCCACCCGGCTGAAAGTAAAATGCTTACTGCGCAATAGTCTTATATACTCACAGCCAAATGGAAACGTCTAAGCCAGGTTTATATGTTCATACTTGTCAACTTTGTTGAACAAGAACATGACATTACGCAAATATAAGACAGAAAATTAGACACAAGAGAGATTTTCAGTGTTCCTTCATTAAAAAATTTCTGGATGCTTGGTTTTTCGATGGCAAATGCTATTCTACATCTACTCAGAAAACAGCCGTCTGCTGTTCTGTTGCCCGGCCACCTCCTGGCGCTATGAGAATCACGCGGCAACAGCAAGAAAAGTTCCGCTAGCTAGGTTTCACGTTCTGCTTGGAACGCACGTATAGCACGGCAACGCGGTTCTATAAACCTTGAAGTCGGCGCCTCGATTCACGCGCGTCTCCGCCGTACTGCAGCGCTGGGCATCGAGGAACCCCGCCTGTAGCAGTGGAACGCGGTAAATTCAAAATCGCTTGAGAAAACCTTTAGTGTGTTTACCTTGGGACTAGCGCGACGGAACAGAAACACATGAGAGGTGAGCGTGAAAGCAAAGAGGGCATTTCCTTGGCAATGTTACAAAGACTCATCGTCCTTTGACGACATTTGCAACGAAAGGAGCAAATACGCGCCATTTTTTAGTGCAATTGTGTGATGTAATTAGGAAGTACCAACGTGCCTAAAATGCTGTCCTTAACAAAAAATTCAGACTCTTAATGCAACGCAAAGATAGTTAAAACGCGAAGCTTTCTTCCCCCGCAAACCGAGTCGCATCAAAGTTAAATCTCGTGAGGGATTCGTTCGTTTGTCGTCTCTTCGGATGATGATGATGATGCGTATTGAAATTTTTGGGGCGTACCCACTCGCGGGGACTGGCCAGGGGTAAAGTGTGACTGCGCATGTGCACTTGATGTGACTTTGTGTTAACCCTATGTTCAAGTTGGCTTTCCTGCAGTTCGTTTGGGCGTAACGACTTCAATTTTGTACTTTGAGTTTGGTCTTTGAAGACACTTGCCTTCGACTTGCTTCGCGTTTTCCACCATCTTCAAGTTCAACATCATTATCAGAGAAAGTTGGCTTTTCTGCTCTGCGTTCTTGCGCGACATCAGACGCCATCAGTGAGGCAAAGAAGCTACGCTTTAAAATTCTTATACGAGCAACGCTTGTGACATCGGCAGTACTCCGTAGGTTATAGTTGCCTCTGCCCAGGGGTGTACTCTGGCTAAGGATTTTTTCGCGCACAACGGTGTTCAAACCTGTTTCAGCTACAACATTCAGGTTGTTAAAACAATCACGAAGCCCGGAATGCACGCTTAGGAAGAGATACCCACTTCCAATTATCCGAGCTTGCCAGCCTCCTTCGGCTTGCTAAGGGCGGGTATATTCAGTAACATTTTAGACGGAGTAGAATAGCCGTGGTCGAGCACTAGTTAGTCATGCCTATTATTTACTAGCTACGAACACTCAATACAAGCAACTTTTGTTGAGTCTGCTAAGGGTTCTCACGTGAATAATTCACCGACGCATTTGTCAGTCGCTAGCAGGCGTTAGTCAGTGGACGTAAGGGCCCTTAAGTATTTGGTGAAAACTGTCTCTCTTTTTGTCGGTTTCATTGCTTGTGGTAACGTGTAAGTTGGAGTGAATATGTCTGTGGGAGTATTCTTACTCCGCTTCATCTCCAGACCTGAAAAACACTGAAACATTTGGGGTACCTCAAACTCTCTCCTGTCTTTCGCAGCTGTCCTGGAATCATCTACCACGATGATAACTGCAAAATCGAGAGTCAAGACGGCCCGTTCCCTGCCTGTTGTCCCGCCGTCCAGTGCTAGCGCGGCAGCACAAGGCTGGGAGAGCCGACTACCTATACGCACACGAACTGTAACGACGACCATTCATACTCTACCGAATGGGCAAATACAACTCGAGGCAAGCAGCAGGAGAAAGCGTAGCCGGCCACATTGAGCTAATAAAGATCGTTCGAAAACATGCTTACCAACAACAGTTTCTTCATTCAAGTCTTGAACGTGACTACAAGCTTCCCTGATTATTTTTTTTTTTCAAAATAAGCCAAGTTCAGAAACCTAAAATAAATCGATAAAACTGTAGTGGCAAGAAAAACTCGCAAACTTTCGTCTAGAAAACAGGTTGCCATTGTATACGTCAGATAACACCCGGTGAACGTGTACGCATATCGTATTATCGAAAAGTAGCGATAATCTTGCTGTGGCGTGGATCAAAATGAGCCAAATTTGTTTTCTCGATATGAGTGTGCGTTTGGTTTTACGTGTTATACCCAACGTGCAGCCTCCCTGTGAGTTCCCTACTAACAGCTAGGATGGTCAGGCGGGATGAATTAAGCTATTAGCAAATATATAATTACGACTTAACAAATACATAATTAGCCACTTAATTTTAAATTACTTATGGCCGTAAACGTCCCCTAGCTGACATGTGAAGCATATCACATAATAGCACTGACAGCGTCTAGAATAAAGTATACGTACTCGGGGGACGAAAAAGCAGGCTTTCCGCGCTGGACAGAGTAGAACCGTGGGCCTGAAAATACATATGCAGAAAAACTAAAGTAATGATCGATATCCTCGGGACGGCACAGCGGTTTGAGATAGGTGGCGAGGCCGTGGAAGTGGTAAGCGAATATATCTACTTAGGCTAAGTTCTGACCCCAGATCCCAACCATGAGGCTGAGATAATTAGAAGGATCAGAATGGGATGGAGTGCATACGGCAGACATTCTCAGATAATGAATAGCAGCCTACCATTGTTTCTGAAAAAGAAAGTGTATGACAGCTGAACCTTACCGGTACTCACCTACGGGGCAGAAACTTGGAAGCTCACTAATTGTGTTCAAATTAAATTGAGGACGACTCAGCGAGCAATGGAACGGAAGATGATAGGTTTAACATGGAGGGACACGAAGAGACCGGAGTGAGTCAGGGAACAAACGCGTATTAAGGACTTCGTAGTAGAAATTAAGACGAAGAAATGGACGTGGGCAGGGCATGTAATGCGACGGCAAGATAACCGTTGGTCATCAAGGAGAACCGAGTGGATTCCTGGAGAAGGCAAGTGTGGCAGGGGGCGGCGGATGTTTAGTTGGGCAGATGAGATCAAGAGCTTTGCGGGGATAAATTGGTCACCGTTAGCACAGCACCGGGATAATTGTAGAATAATGGGAGAGGCCTTTCCCCTGCTTTTGGCGTCGATATAATTATGCTAATGATGATGATGATGACGATGGATAAAGTTTTGCAGTTTTGTCAAATTCAGTTTGGGTGGCCGTGTTTCCCTGCACGCGCCAGCGCGCCCTGCCAGCCGCTGAAGAAGCGCAAGCTCCACAGGACAAGTTCCTATTCTCCGTCACAGGCCACACAGGAACTTGTTTCGGCGACTCTCCGCCTGGTAGAGTGTCGTCTGCAACAGCTATGTGAAGCTTGCCGTTATTGTGCGGACTGGGTGTCAGGCTTAGAACTTCGCCATGGTAATTTTTACTGCATACATAACTTATTTGGATCAAATTTGGCGATGAGAAATTGGAGTGCAGTTGACCTTTAGGTAGAGGGGAGTTAATAAGCTTGGTCTCAAAAATAACCTTTTGGTTCATCATCCTCATCATCACCAGCCTATCTACGCCCACTGCAGGGCAAAGGCCTCTCCCATTAATCTCTGATTACCCCGGTCCTGTGCTAACTGCGACCTTTTTGCTATATGAACATAACTGAACCGCGATGCAAAATGAGTGCACAACGTTGAATCCCATCCAGCTCCACCCAGTCTCTAATGTGCTGATACAGCGGAGCTGTGGGTTGTCATTACGAAGTTCCGTTTACGTCCGGCTTCTTTTATGTGCGCAATGTGAGAGTCTTCTTAGCGGCTGACTTTCACATAATTTGTTTCCGGATAGTTCTTGTAAAACAACAATTAAATACGCTTCCTGTAACCTACTCCTTCTGTAAATGGCAATGCTTCACTGGGCAACAGGTAGCGTGAGAAAGCCAGCATACAAAAACCAAGCTGAAAGGGACACTGAAGTGAATTTGTCAAGCTCCTGTTTTGCTTGCACTGCGTAGACTGGCTCAAATTAGCACACTTTTCATCGTTTATCCGGTTGACAAATCGGTAATTATTTTACAAAGCGCGAAAGAAGAAAAACTACCATGCGCGGTTTGCGGCGGCTGCACCAACTAAGGCTGTGACGTTGGGAGGAGGGGCGCCGTGATTGGACGATGCCCAAGGTTAGCAATCACACAAGCTTCGGTTTCGATTTCGGTTCTGTAAAACATAACCAATGGCGTTGTTGGATGGGCATTCTCAATATCTCAGTAATCATCGTACCGCGCTTCTGCCATGTTGTCGGCTGTAAAATGCACAAGATAAGCCTCCCAGGACGGCTTGCAGTCGTAGCATTCACTAGCCGAGACCTACGCAGTGCATGAACGCCCTCCGCGACCCGCAGACGCCCAAATGTCATGCGCTTTTCCCCCATATTTGGAGCTTGCCTCCCTCATGCCTGTATCGTAAAAAGCGTGTTCGCACCAGGCCAAGGGTCTGTTCATTCTGGCCTGTGCCCACTGCCTGCAAGCAGTCGGTGCTTATGGCAACAGCACGCCACGAGAACTCGCTAGCGCGCCAGTGCCAGCCTGCGCGCGTTTTGTGAACTAGTTCATGTAGCCATGAACGTTTCGGCCCAAAAAAAGGTGAACTCAATATAGAAAACATCGGCGGAAAACAAAAAAGTTAACTTACAAAAAAAAAACACGTACCCACGGGGATTCGAACTCGTAACTTGCAAAACATTTGTGATGACATACGTAGCGCCCCAGACAACTGAGCCACGGAGCGGGACGCGGAGGCTTAGTTAATATAGGGTATATATTGTACAACCGGTTTACACTTTTATTTAGTTTTGGCATTTCAAGCAGCTTAGGTGACTATTTGTTGTACTGCGATCGTGCAGTAAGCGTCGCCCAAGTTTCCACAGTAGCTCACGTCTAGCAATTGCATTTCGTAGACGGAAAAGCGTTCGCAGATGCGTAGTCGTGCTGCTGACCGCTGTGCTTGTTCGCCCAGCGCAAAAAAGTGCTTCCCGCGCCCTAGTTTACGCTGTACGGTAAAAATATCAGTTGATTTTATTTCCTTAGTACCTATATTGACTTCGCTGACTCTTCTCCCGCCTTCAAGAGGCCTTATATTTTCCTACTGGCGTACCAGTCAGCGAAGCGTCGCATGTGCGCTTGTGCAGCGCTTGTGTGAAGCGACCTTGACTTGGAGCTAGATACAGTGTACAAACAAACCAAGTAAAGAAAGGCACATTCTTCCATTCACAAACGTGTCCTGGCTTCGTTTCAACTAAGCGAACGAATTGCGACCAAGCAATTTTTTTTTAACCTCCTTGATTGCGACGACCCGCCGGCGGCCGGCGGACGAAACGCTGGGCCGACTGACTCTGTCGGCCGGGGAGCCGTGCAGTAGCGTGGCCGTGGCGCAGCCAATTGCCAGCTCATCCCCTCCTGACGTCACACGAAAACGCCATAGAAAATGGGCGAGCGTAAAGAGAGGAGGACAGCATTTTCGAATTAGTTTTTCTACTAAATAAAATCGCGTAAACGCGCCTAGAGTGGTCGAAACATGGCCTGGGACTCCGGACTACAATTTGCGCTAGTAATCCCGCAATGTTTACATATCACTTCAGTGCCCTTTAACTCGATCTCCCTAAAGTCGTCTTCATCTGTAAGCAAAAACGCATTGCTGAGAAGATACTACACAGGGGCAATTTCAGCCGTTTGTTATCAAATTATGAAGACCTTAATTAGGATACCACAGCGCAGCTGGAACACGTACACAAAGGAAGAGATAGACACCCAGCGCTCGTGTGTGTCTATATCTCTTCCTTCGTGTCCGTGTTCCAGCTGCGGTGTCGTATCCTAATTAAAGGAGCCATGAAGAGAAAACACAAGTTTGGTTCATTCAAAAGATTGCCTCGTTAGAATAATATTGACCCCACTTTTAACGTAAACTTCGCTCAAATAAGGTACATAATTAGGAAAAAAGGAAATGGCCATGCGACCCACTACCTAATTTCCCGCAACAGAACCTATGATGTCACTCGAGCCAGCTCTGCGATTGGCGGAGGCCGGCGAAAGTAAACGCAAATTACGCAGAGCTTACAAGCTTGACGAACGAGCTATTTGCGCTTAAATTTAGGGCACATTCTTTTTAAAGCCGTAAGAATGGTGGTAAGTGTAATTTACGAAAGCACATGTAAACATAGAAGTACCGCTGCGTACTGCTGTTGATGGTACTGTGCGCACTATGCTTGTTTAGCTGCACATAACTGCGGGCTTTGGGGTTGTCTCAGACGAGACTGCCGATTGATTGACGCGGCGGTATCTTACGTGAGCATATTTGTCGAGCGAGCACTATGTTTCACGAAACGATTTTCTCCCAGAACGAAAAAAAAGGCAGAAAACGACACGCCGTGGTATGGTGGCGCCATCTAGGTTCCGTAACGTAAACAAACGCGCGAGTACCTCAATGCCACCGCCGCCGTACAGGGTGGGAGAGCAGCCTTTGAACGGTCCCATGTCGCTTCAGTTTTGGTCAACGTGCACAACGCGTTGTTTCTTTTCGTTTCCCACGACACCCAGCAACGCGAAACAGATAAGATGATTCAAACTTCGCCATTTAACCCCATTACGGCGATAATTTTAGCGCGGTTTTGATACAATAACTTGTTTCGGCAGCGAGCGAGTGGACCAAAATGGCTGGCCGCCAGCCAATACGTGTCCTCCACCCTGTACGGAGGATGCGTGAATCAAGGGACCCTAGGCTGCAGAGCGGTCGTTCCTGTGATGTCATTTGGGACCACGAAAACACACGATTTAGCGGGAAAATCAAACGTTTTACTTACATTGAGTAATTCTTAGTGAATAAAGCATCGTTTGCATTCGGACAAGCGCTGGGCACTATAAAACCGAAATCTTTCGAATAACACAAACTTGCATTTGTCTTCATGGCTCCTTTAAGTTCAACGAACACGCCCAAATAGCCACTTTAGTGCATTTTATGAAGGCCTTAAGATCTTCTTTCATTTTTTGTAATTTTTCTGTGCTGGGAACCGGTTTTCTTTTTTGCGCCGAAAGATATGCTTCTGGTTGAGTGTGGCACGATACCAGGACAGACTGTCTTCAAGGACAGCCCAAGAACAGCTCCGCTGTTTACACTGTATCCACAGGGCGGCAGCCCTATCGGCACCAGGAAAGAAAACGTGATAGTGTGTACTTGGTAATTTTACATTTTTCTGGATCATTTGCTTGAAATAAACCTGGAAGGATAACGGTGTTTTTTCTCGCGGGCAAAAGTGGTTCTGTTTGTCCCACCCCGTCTTTTTACCCCGGATGGAACACCTTAAAAGCGGCGGGTTCGTGTTATAATTTCCAACTGTGTACAACTCCACGGTGAAATAAGTAATCATTACAAGTAACTAATAACCTTAGTTCAAGTTTCCCGTGCTTGTATACCTCGCCCATCATCTGTATGGAAAACGTACGCGGTTTCCTGTAAAAACCCTCCTCCGTAGGAGCCCATGTTAACTGCTTTAAAACTGTGTCTGATAGTTATGCAGAGTACACATGAGTTAAAGCTTCCCATGGGTATGTAGTCGTTTCAGTACACCAACGTCGTTTTCTCGGGATAGTTCAAATAAAACATGAGTCCCACCCTTTCTCTGTGTTAACCACACGCATCCGTAATATGCCCATGTATTGAGAGCAGGCGGGAACTCCTAATGGTGTTCAACCCCTTGGTGAATAAACCAAATCATGACGCGTAACGAATAACTCAATATCTGTTATACCCATTGGCATATGGGCCCACCCGGGCCTCCGTGGCTACTAACGCTGGTGTAGTTGAATAGGTAACAAAAGTAGCTCGAAGCAAGCCCTACCGTCTAATTACCTCTTTAGTAACGAGAGACCGCAGGACGTTTCTACGGAGTAGGTTTAATGAGAAAGGAATAGCAGGAAAAACTAGATGATGATTGTTGCACGCTCTACGAGGCATGGTTTCTTCTTCTTCACTTCTGTTGGGACTTGTACGGGAGACCCGCTGATGATGATCTCCAACAACCTCAGACCCAAGCTGTCCGCTACTCGACCGTGGCTGTACGCGGCATGGATTGCGTGCCTGGAATAGCCAAAAAGTCGTCTATGCCCCCATCGGTCTTGACATATTTTCTCCTGGAGCCTATCCACACCCGTTATTCAAACCACAGCCAAGTGTACACGGCTGGATCTGTGACTTTAGCCTCTTCGGCAATCGGCGTAGGGATTCCGTCAGCGGGATGATCCATTAAAGAAAAGCCCAGCCACTCGGCGGTGGATAATTCTTTCCTATTGCCGGCCAGCCTCGCAGTAACTAAATAAGCCGCCTAATTGTCACAACCAACTTGTATGGGATATGAATAAATGTACACGAGTTCGGTGCGCGAGTGACATGAAATTTGCCTGCAGTGGCTACCACGTCATTCTGGTATAACGGGCTACATCGTCTCCGATACGGCCGTCAGAGAAGCCCATGACCTCAACTACACCATTGGAATCCCGTTTTCCAACCAGAATAGCACAGCAGCTGCATTTGAACCAGGATGGAAACTCCAGCTGCCGGCTCGGCAGGATCCTCTGAGAAGGTATGCTCTTTTCCATGTGATAGACCCCAAATTTCCGGCATCCGGGCGATTTCCGGCATCCGCTGGGTCTGCCCAAGGCCACTGAAGGCGTGCTACACCGGCTGCGGCTTAACGTTGCATACACCTGAAGCTTTTTGTTTGAGCTGGGCTGCGTAGAGTCGCCATTGTGTACAGTGTGCTCTAGTGCCAACAACATTTGGCACATCTTAAGCCGATGCCCGCGATATGCCAGGTAGCGGGCAACAGCATCGAAGGCACTTGTGCGGCTCTGAAGTGGAGGTCCTCTAGAACTGTCACACTACCTTGGACCCTGGTGAAATTTTGATGAGGGAGTGCTGGGAACAAAAACTCTGCTTACTTTGCTTGCGGAAACTGGGCTATAAGAGGTCGTGTGAACCTTCTGAACATATACATTTTATATAAGTGTACATCTTCCTTCCCCCCTTCTTTTTTCTTTTTCTTTTTCTGTCTCTATTTTCCCCTGCCATCTCACCTATTCACCCCCATCTGGAGTAGCAAGCCCTACGGGCTGACCTCTTCAGCTTTCATTAAAGGATTGCCACCCGAACTAACCAAAGCGTCTGATGGTGTGCTGCATCGTTTGCGTCTCAACGTGGCTTACATCCGAAGCTTCAACTCCAAAATAGGGTCGGAGGATTCACCACTGTGCTCCACGTGCGCTGTGCGCGAGACTACCGAGCACTTGTTGTGTATATGCCCGCGATTTGCCGCTGCGCGAGTAACAGCAGCCAGCTGCCTGTCTCGTGTACGACGTGGAGCAAGGCTTCAGTTGTGTCACTTTCTTAGACGCTGGGCCAACAACAATGACTCATCTTTAGGGACAAAAATTCTTCTGCGTTTTTTGTGGGATTCTGGACTAGACAAAACTTTCTAATTCTTACATTGTGCGCATGGCTACATCTGTACGCGTTTGCGTCGTCATATACGCTTTGACTCCTTTTTCTTGTTAGGCGCTCTGCGCGTCCTGGGCTCCACTCGCTCTATTTTTTGCTTAACTTTGTTTAGAGTTTTCTCCTTGCATTTCATTGCGTTGCATTTTTTATTCAATTTTTGTTTTCTTCCCGATTGTTCACTTCCCAATCTCTCACATTCACTTCAATTCATTGTAATCACCCCCATATGGCGTAGCAAGCACAGCCGCTAGCAGAGCTGACCTCTCAAGCCCACATTAAAGAGTGCTCTCTCTTTCTCAAAAGGTTTTTCTCTCTCTCTCTCTCTCTCTCTCTCTTGTCAAAATGTTTTCTCTCTCTCTCTCGCTCTCTCAATGTATCCCTGATGAAGAAAGCAACCAGGCCTTTTGCATGGGGGTTGAGACCCCTGAGTAACGACAATGGGAATAGATTATTCTTTCTAACTGGCGCCTCTTTCCATTTTTGTGTCGATAGCTGTCTATCGCACTCCAAGCTTTACAGGAGCTTCAGCTCTGAGTGAAACACAGGTGCATACAGGTTCATTTGTTTTCTTCAGCACTATGCAAAGGCCGTTGATTAGGGCCTTTCGTAGTTCGTCCCATATATGACAGCTTCGCGTGTGTCGTGATTATGTCCTCTTCATTAGCGGGGATTATTTTCGGAGAGGCCACGTACAAGTCACGGAGTTTTCTCTATCGCAGCTTGCGGGAGTTAACGATTGGTTGTTATGGTTTTATTTGCCAGTTTCTTTCATCTTGCAGCATTCTCTTCTTTTCACAAGAAGGGACCTACCTGAACATACTCCAACCATGCCTTCTTGAGTAACAAGTTCGCGTCTCAGTTGTTCGCTTGGTACACTTACTGAAGGGATCAACCTAGTCTGTTCATTACAACTTATTCTGCGCATTAGACATTATCCTGTTCATTACAGGGTGCAATAGAAGACGAGTTAAAAATGCGGTTTGCAGTAGTCGTGGGGATGTTGGCACTTATAGTGGATCTGCCAATGTCAATGCAGTCGGCGTGGTCCCGTACCGTACCTATCGTCCATGGTAAGATTCAATTTCGAGTGAATACCCAAGACACGGAGTCGGGGATTTATGTTTTGGGACTCTCTAGATCTGCACTTGAATGCCCTTCAGTGTAACGTAACATTCTTCTTAGCAAATTCGTGGAGATTGCCGCACGCAACGAAACGTTAAAAACTGTGTTAGAGGCCTTCTTGGAGAACACGTTCTGCGCTGTATGCTTTTACAGCGCAGCTGTTATGCACCGTTTTTTGGCGTGAGTAGACCGAGATAAACCACTGCCCTCCTCCTTACATCAGCCCACCCCTCTCACTTAGGCCGCCTGTTCGCCTCCAGCGCTTCATATTTGGATATAAGATGGTGTATATTCCCCGAAAAGGTGTCTTCCCAGCAATTTATTTGCGTTTAGATGTGAAGCCGACTTTAGTATGGTAGATCGGTGTAATCTTAGCCTTTTTAAGCTGGCTGTCCCACAATGTGTGTTGGACAGTGAAGCCTACTCATGAAAACAAAGTAAGCGGCAACGGGAGCGGACGTGGTGAAGGGCACCACCGAAGACGATCGGGCCGCTGCGGCCAAGCGTTAACGCAATGCCCGGTCGTCCTCCTGGGTACCTCAAAGTGGAAACCCAAGACGCCGGCGTGGCTACAACACAGCTGAACGCTTCCCCGACCCGACGGCGCGGTTTTAGAGATGTGAGTGGCTGAAGAAAAAAAAAAACATCAGAAAAACACAGGTTCTTCTCATTCTTTTTCAACCAGGGTAACGTTGAAAAATAGAACAAGCAGAGCTTCCCCGGGAACTTCGTTGTGATGTGACCTATGTGCAGGGAGAAAAACGCTTCCTGAAATCAATGATTTGAGTGAAATCGCGTGAACATTTTGAGAGCGGAAGCTCTATGGGGACTTTTGTAATGTAGCAGGAAAGAGTTACATTATTTTCAGTGTAAACAGAAAAATTCATCGTGCACGTAAGTCTTTCACGTGAGTCGAAGGCATAAGCCAACGATTATCGAAGGTTCCTTTATCGGCACATAGTGCTTGCGCGGCCGCCACGCTCACCTGTAATGCGGCACGCATCCGGATAATTCTTGTCCCATCCCGGCACGGTACAGAGGTATTGATGTGGTTACCACACTTGGCGGTGGCTCTGGCGACCGGGGTTCAAATCCCATTCGAAGTCAAATAAGTTTCTGTGTAAATCGCACTTATTTTCTTTTTACAGCGGCCGTAATTATGTTTCATTTGTGTAGGTACCAGCGACTACGGTCCCTTTTCGGGTTTGATGAGACATCTAAGGCTGCCGCCTTAAGAAGTATGTCAAAATTTTATAGATCTGTGCGGAATGGTGCTTTTTCAATTTTCCATTCCTTTTTCTGAAAAGGAAACACATGAGAAAAGCCTGTTTTTTCACGCCCTCAAAACGTAATGAAAACTTGCGTCTCTACGCGGTTTGAGCGGGAGTTCCACAAACTTCGCCAGCCACGCAACTCGAAAGGGTTTAATAACGCGAAATTTTAAAGCGAAACTTTCAATGCTTCTCTGGTGCCGATTTTAAGCAAAAATGCACTGTAGGAAAGCCAACCTTACACAATCAGTTTCACAAAAGTCACATCAATCATACAACACATATTATAACAATGGGATGTCTTCGTTCCTTCGTAGTGATGAAGATGACGAAATACATTCTCACAGCAGGGTTGGACTGTATTTCGACCTTGGTGGTGTGGAGAGTTTGGTCTTTGGACTTTGACTAAGTCGAACTGGATTTTGGCTTGGCACGTTGGCGGTGTGGATTTCAGACTTCGGGAGAGTGGATTTTCGTTTTTGTAATTGTCTGAGGCTGCATGGAAGAAAGCTTCCCATTTTAGCCATCTTTCTCTTAAAGGAACACTGAAGGCAATGAGCAACTTGGGTTCTGACGAAAGTTCAACTGCCCCGTATCCCCTCCCAGCGTTTTTCGGCGGTGAAAGGTGCTTTAATTGGCGAGAAATTACCACTTGCAAAACGCACTTAATCCCTCGCGCCATTTCATGACATTTTGCGTGACGCAAACGAGGCCTCTTGGCGCATACGACAAAACAACTTGCCCGACCGACGTGTCTGTATACCTTCCGTTCTGTGTGCGTCACGGGGCGTGCGGTAGTGGAACGGAATGTGCCGCGCGGCCTTTTACTTTACCTACGCAATGTCTAGCGAACAGCGCAACCGACAGCGAGAACGACTCCAGGGGCGCTCTTTCCTTTCATTCTCGTTATAAGTAGCAGGATTTTAGTCCCGTCGATGCACTCGGCTTGCCTACGTGCGCAAGCTCTTAGTTTAACTTGTAAGCAGCACCCAATGCCTAGTGCAAAACGAGGGCCTAGGTACTCCGGTGTACGAGTACCTGAATGTCAGTACAGGTGCATTTGCCCGCTATTACTACGCAGACGTGGCGTATGCACTTTCATCCGAAAACTCAAAAAATAGTTACGAGTTTCAGTATAGCGTTGACTGCGTTCGCTGACGTGCAACACTTAATTTTTGTGGCTCGCTACGTCGGCACCCGCGACGAGAGTTTTGTAGAACTTTTCGTCGGTTTTCTGTCGAGATGTGGTAACGCTTATTGCGCCAATTGTTAGATGTTTTGCGAAGGCGAGGTGCCTATCAGCCCATCTGCCAGGAGTGTGCTGAGAGCTTTTGCGAGCGCCCAAACCACTACTAACAAACGCCGTCCTCGCCCATATGGAATGAAGGACGAGCATGGTGTGACATAAATATCACTTTACCTAAGTACGCATCGTAGTGGAAGCATAGGAGCTGTTTTGCGCCTACCTGCCCACAAAACGCCCTGAATCAAAATACCTGGTTTGACGCATACATTTTATTAAGCTTAAATACAATCAAGACATTGGTTTTGAACAAACACATTGTAACGGAATGCGCATCCGGCCGAAGCGTGAAATTACCAGGTGATCGATTGCCTCCTGCCCGTCGCAGGCGTAGCCCTGGCTTCTTGCGATCAACGGGGCCGAACAGTCACTTTCCTCCAGCGCAAGCAGAGAAGGCTTTTATCGCGCATACTCTACATACACCGTGCGTGGTTGAATCGTCACTACTGTATAATTCTGAACATAGTAAGTACAGTCCACCGGTAGAGCACGCCGTCGCATTTCATCGCGAAGGGAACGCGACCACAACAAACGCACAGCTTTGGCCGCCGGCCTGGCTGTCACGCTTTCTTCGGACAGACAGTGATGTCACAGCAATACAGCGCTACGTGAGGTCAACATGGAAACCACGACGCGCATTTAAAATCACAGAAGCAAAAAATAATAGTTCAATCCGACGCAAATTACTGTCCTCAGAATAGCGGAACCATGGAGGTTCATGATTGACAAACCAGCGCGGAAAAAACACGACACAAAACACGGCACTCCTCATTCCTTTTTTGTGCCGTGTTTTTTCCGCACTGGTTTGCTATCATGAACGTTCACCAACTCGCCCAAATCACAGTCCTCATGAACTATGGAGGGCCGAAAGCACTACATGCCGCCATGGAGTAAACAAGGATATCCGCAAGCACCCCCAGCGTACGCGCGAACAACGCAAAGAAATAGCGTACGCTAGCTGTTTGCGTACAGCCGTGGGCGCTTTTCTAAAACTCTCTAGTTAAATTTACGGCTCTACAGATGGGCTTATAGTGCAGCCGTGGTATACGTAGAGTTGGAGGTAACAGGCATGTGACTGCGGCGCTGCGGCTTGTGGCAGCTTGCAAATGTCAGTACGGTTGTTTATGACAAAATTTTAACGTGGAAAAAAATATTTCACGAGTTTATCTGAAAGCTGGTGTGCTCGCTTTTCGTTCTGTTGTTCATCACCTGACTTTTCGCACATCCACTAGGTCGCTGTTTGCCTCATCTGTGCTGGGTGACTGATGGCTTCATTTCTCGATTTTTTATAAGATTATTTCAAAGTTACTGCCCTAAAGAGTGGTATATTTTTTTTCCAGAGATGCCAATCATCAAAATAGACATATCGGCAACTTCGGTTTTGTCTTCAGTGTGCCTTTAAGAATGGGGCTTTAATTTTTATTTAAAACATGAGTGTCTCTAAATGCTGAAGCTGTACCACTCACACCTTCAGTCTAAATTATTCTAGTCCGCAAAGTGCCTTTGCCAATGGGCTATTCCGCGGTGTAAACAAAAGTACGACTCGTACCTGAGCCAATATTAAAATAACTTCTTTGCTCAATGGCGACATCCTCTGGAAATTCATGTGCTCTTTGAAAAAAGAGCTCACGCGTACTAATAATCTCGCCAAGCCGTTCCTACCTTAACTCTTACCCTGAACTATAGGGCGAAATGAAACGTGAAGGTAGCTTCCTGTCTTAATTAATAAATGAGTGAGCGTACCATAATAAAAACTGTGTAAAAATTGACCACAGTGAGTAAGTGGGAGAAGAGAGGATTCGTTAATGAAAAAGATGAGGCAAAATACAAGTACACAATGAAAGCAACTCCTCTTCTTTTCATTAGGAATACCTATTGTATTGGTTTTTAAGATGGCAAATGAAAGAAAAACAACGAGTTAAAAACGGAGACTAGAAGAGAGATAAAAAGGAAACACTAAAACAAAAGATGTCGGCTGGAGCTGTCGTACGTGCTACGAAAACAAAACGTCCCAACAGTTGGCACGAGAACTGGGCGAGCGCGTTAAAATTCAATTCAATTGATCAAACTCAAGTTGGAATCATCACGAGATGAGCTAGATTGGAGCCAAAAGACTCGAAAGAAAATAGGAGAAGGCTGGTGAGGGCGTTGCGTGCCAAGACGGGTGGAAGGCTATCGTCATTAGACGTAATTTTTGCCTTACCCGAAAAGAGGTACGCGGCAAACGTTTTTCTAAGCTAATGTAGCGCACGCATGGAGTCCGCACCTTTCTTCTATTCGGAAAAAAGAAAGCGTTATCCCAAGCGCCCGAATCTTTCCAGTGAAATAACAGTCGTAGATCGAAGATTCGTTTGTTATATCTAAAATTGTACAACGTTAGAAAAACGCGGGCTTTATTTCCTTGCAATGCACCCCAACATGTCGTTGCCAAACCCATTACACAAGAACAGAGCACCGAACCACGGACGTTAAGCTGCTACCCCCGGTGTTTGGCGTTCAAGAGCCGTACTTTAGGACGAGATAATGTCCTACTTAGTGGCAAATTTGTTATGCTTTTTTGACCATCCAGTGATTTTTTCCCTGTTTCCAAGCTCCCTTAATGGCGATTTTTCCTTTTAAGGACACTGCCAGCACCGAGGAAAAAGCGGTGCCATTAAAAGGAACTATCTCTCTGGAAGAGCCCCTGCCAAATGTGGTCATGTGAATTCGTATTGGATTCGAAAAAAGGGCACTTGCTCGTAGCAGGGTAAGTAACGGTCCGAGAATACCGCTTACGAGCTTTTGCAACGGGCCATGTGTGCGGCATGTGCATGAAAATAGCTTCGAAAGGTCCAAACTTTGCATTACTTGCGAATAATACCACTAATAAATAACTGAATTATTGATAATATACCAGCTAAAACGAATGTTGCATAACATATAATTCCAGAATATATTTTTACCGCAATATTGAATAATACAAACAAATACTAAATATTACACCATCAGACTAACTGATTCGCAACCAAATAGCACTCCCTGAGCTGAAAAGTTTGCATATGGCTGAGCAGCTATCACACTTGACCAATTTGAGACACAATGACACGGTAGGTTTTTTGTCGCGCTGATCCGCATGTTGTATTTGATGTTAATAACTTTATGCATTGTTTTTGTGGAGTATTATTATAGCGGATCCATACTATCTATGTCGGCGTAAGAACCCGATGCTTTTCGCCACCCATTTTGTGTACCTGTTTTTTTCAAGGAATAAGAATTTATTATTTATGATTCCGGCTATAGTTTGAAGCAATTAAGCAGGTCATAGCCAGATAATTGCATGGCCAACCTCTAATGTCGGGGGGCATTCCAAAGCAGCGTCACGTGAAACGTGCGTGAATTGTGGTCACTCAGACTAACGCCAGAGAGGCGGAAACCTATGTCGATCTCGGAACAGAACTGGGACACTTCCGGGATCCTCCCCCGCACGCCGCCATCTAAAGGGGAGGAATATCGGAAGACTTCCCCTTCCTGTTTCCCTCAGTTTGTGGGAAGGGAATGTTACTGTGATCATCATAAACACTTGTCACTAAGGTGATGGCTCGGCTTCTTGCAGGTGGCGAACACTCGCGAACGTCTTTAAGCAAACTATGGCTTTCAAAACACTCAAAATTGGATAACGAAATCACACAGCTCTATCTGATCCAGCCCCCTTATCCGTCCTTAAAACAAAACATGGCTTTCAAGGTCCTTGAAACAGAATAACAAAATAACGAAGCTCTGTTTATTCCAGCAACCTCATGTGTCCTTAAAACAAAATTTGGGTTTCAAGAAACTAGAAACAGAATAACAAAATCCCAAATCTCTCTTAATCCAGCAGGCTCATGCAATAAACTCACGAACAAAAAAAAACGTCAATATTAACAGAGAAGGTGCCTCCAACGAAATGTACGATTTGCGATGCGGAGTGTCGGCTTAGGGAGTGCTTCCGCTTTAGAAGGCAATTCTCAGAATTCCTAAATCGGTTCCCATTAACGGTTTCAGTACACGCTCAACTTTTGTACACTCTTATCGCATAAAAAGTGTGTAGTATACGTGTAATAAGGGTGTTGGCAAGTCATTACGTCCTTTTTTCTTGGGTTCGAAACCCCCGCATCTGTAGCTTTACACCATTTTTCCGTGTCAAAAAGAGTGTTGACCGACAGCAACACCCTTGGTTTTCTGTAAGGTGTTAAAATGGTGTGAAATAGGTGTTCGCTTGCAAAAAAAATAATCAGAGCTGGGGGTTCACCTATACCAGTGAGTGTTGTACACGGTATTTCATTTCAGGAGGGGGAGGGGGGACGGCATTTAAAAAGAGAAAGGCAAACACGAAAGAAGAGAACAGAAAACAGCACAACAAGAAAATAAGAAAGCGAACGCAAACAATTTATACATATAAAATATAAACAAACCCAAAGGATGATGACATATATAAAACGACGATTTGGGTCAGTTGGTACACTTAAAGAAATCGCTGCGGATGGATTTGACCCCAATGCTCCAAAACGAACAATCCGCGTGACCGGACACACTTCTAGACAAAATATGCACCGGACACATTTGTCCCGTACCTCGTGAAAACATCCCGAACTAGTATTTAGGATCACATGAGTGCTTGGCGAAAACTTGGATTGTGAATCGTCATTACTCCGTGTGTTTTCATTAATATCTGGCCCTATTGTATAAAGTTGTTTTTGAAATTGCACCACTGGTATTTGTAAAAAACAGTGTTATAATTTTTTTGTTTTGCATTTATTTTGGCGGTTGCATTAAACTCCTATATATTCCTCTCTCACTCTGCTGACAACTCAACTCATCGAACCGGTTCGGCATGGGATTTAGTTGAATCCGGAACTAAAGCGACACTTAACCGGAACAAAATAAATCCACCCGAACCGTAACCAAACCCACATTTTTTATGCTTCGATACACTCGTTCATGTACGGTTGCAGTATAACATATTTGCGTTAGTGACTGCTACATTTTCGTTTATTCGCAGCTGCCCACCACGATGGGGCAACACGAAGTGCCCAGTGAAACGTCAAAGAGGCCGGTACCCTTTGTGCTGCCCCTAGACACGTCTGCAAGTGAACAGCGCAACGCAAAAAGCGACGTTCTGCCAGCGGTCTGTCAGCAATACGATCCCGGTTCAGCAGAATCCGTTTGTGACGCAAAATAAAAACGACATGACGTGTCATGTACACCCAATGGGGAAGCGGAACAGTTCCCGTATCCGTCCTATCTTCTTCGTAAAAGGCTCAAGCATGGAGCGCTTTAAAAGCATGTCCGCTGGATTTACGTCTTGCTGAATCCTTCAACAGGTGACAGCGCATTGTGAGACGTGGGGCTGATTTGAGTGGTATATGAAAATACACAATATTATGACCCAGGCAGCACAGCAATTCCGATTCTTGACCGACCAGCCTACGGCTGTTCTCCGGAATGCTCGGACATCGGCAACAAACTGGCCAGCTAAGATAAACGGTTTCAGTACGGCCACCATCCTCTGCGCACGTTTTCGGCAGCCAATGTTCTTAAGTTGGTCAGCTTTCGCTCGTTAACCGTCAACACGGTTTCCCTCCAAAGTTACTCGAAGTTATCTGGCGGATCAACTACTGGCGATGAACGGCACTTGCTCCAGCAACGTTCAATCAAAAGACAGGCGGCAGGTTTACCGCCGCTGAGTACTCGCTTGTTCCTTGAAAGCGGGTTTACAAAAGATGATCAGCTTGTGCACAGCCACCAGGCGACCGCTTTGTTTCCGCTTGCAGGGGAACACATGATAAATGGCTGTTGTCCAGTTCTAGAGTACTCGTGTTCCGTAGGCAGCCGTTGCTCAAAAGTTGTTTTTGAAGCGTACGTTATCCGGTCCGCTCACGAATCTGCACGCTCCTGCTCTTCGAAAGGTGAACGGCGGACGTCTGTCGCAGGTCTACCACCGCCCGTGCCCAATCACCGGATATCCGAAGGTCATGCGTGGAGAGGCGCCCAGCCACCGAACATTGTGCTGTATATACATGTGCACTCATGGACAAATGAGCGAGGACACAAAAATATTAACCGAATGCGCTAAATCAATGATAATGGATCGTGAAGACAAAATAATGGCTTGCTAGCGGTATACTTGGAAAGGCACATTTTCTGTCTTGTGTTGTGACATGTGTTCGCGCTTTGTGGATATCCTGCTTGCCACGTTGGAAACACGTGAGGCTAAGGGTAAGCTGAAATGCTGCTGCAAACGACCGACGAACGGTGGCGTTTTCCAGGGCCCCGACAAAGAAAGTTCGGTAAGTTCATTTTTGCTGGCCATTTTCTTGCGCGACTAAGGTTTGGCGCAGAAACGTGTTACGGCTCGATTTCCCGCTACCCCTTCAGTCTCACGGTGTGGTTCGCGGAAGCTAAATTCAATTTACTAATGCTGACGACGCTCGGTATGTCTAGCGTTGCTGATGGAGAGGTGGTAGGCGCAGCGGAGGGGGCTAGGAAGCCTGAAATAATTGCCGGTGCTCTTGATGACATCGTGAGGAATGGAGGTATTTTGTACCGTATGCAGGTTTCTATCGCACGAGCTCTGTTTATACAGGGTGATCAAAGTTAAGTGGACAGGTTTTTTTTAAATAGGTGCTTAGATTTACGCGAAGACCACCTCTACACTGAGGTTATGCTTCCAGGGGGACACATAAGTAGGAGGTAATTATTGATGTAGGTGGTTTATTAACTAAAATTGATTAATTACCTTTTTAGTTGCTGCAGTAAGCAGGCATGATTGTATTGGAAAGTTATACGCAATCGTGTTTCTACGCAGTTTCAATTAGCAGAATTCTTCTAGCGCATCCGTAGTCCGAGATATGAAACGCCGAAGTTTAATTGCGGTTCACATGATTACGCATGCTAGAAATCAAGACCAGCGCATAGCTCCTACCTTTTGTTTTGTGTTTCGATAGCGGTTCCGAGTACTGCAGATTGCAATACCGCCAGCCAAGAATGAATGGGTGCCAGTTATCACTTTTTCCTGTGCCTCCACCCCTTTGTCGAACTAAACACCGTACACAGCAGGCACGTCACAGAAGGGAGGAGCTTTGCGCCGGTGCACACTGTCTTGCATGCGTAATCATGCGAACGGCAATTAAACTTCGCCGTTTGAAATCTCGGACTGCGGATGTACCGGAAGAATTCTACCAATTGAAACTCCCTAGAAACATGATTGCGTCTAACTTCCCAATATGTCTGGTTACTGTAGCCACTAAAGAGTTAATTCGACAATTTTAGATAATTAAGCCTCCGGAATCAATAATTACGTCCTATTTATGTGTCCCCCTGGGCGCATAACCTCACTGTAGAGGTCGCCTTCGCGTAAATCCAAGCTCCTATTTTAAAAAAAAAACCTGTCGGATGGGTGGTTTCACTACACTATCGTTTGACTTCGATAGCTGGGCCACTTTGAACAAGGCAAAATACAATATCCGACTGCTCAACTTTTCGGAGCTAAAACTTCCCGTGATAAAAAAAAGAAACACGGGAATAGTTTGAAAATCTGAGCTTTGCAAAAAGCCTTTTCCTATTTTCATTTTTATCTGATTTCTGGCTGAAAACCTTCCCCAATGCTTTCTCGGGTTCTGTTTCTTTGGAAACTATTTCTTTTCTTTTACCAATTTGTAGTTCAGGAGCACCTCGTCTGAAGGCGCGAAAGTTGTGTGCTGTCACCATGAGTGGGGTGCGGCTCATGGTGTTCTCTTTGGGGGCCTTCGCTATATCACAGGCCGGGGAGTTTTTTTTTCTTTTCTCCGCAACGTGGAGGGGTCTATTTCCGTCTGATGCCACATAAAGAAAAGTAATCGCTGCCTAGTCGCAAGCGCGGGCTCAGTCTGGTAGGGCGCTTTCACAGTAATGAACGTTTGTTGTCGAGTGATCTCGTTGAACGGGCACTATTTAGTCGGTCACTGAAACTCCTTGCGCACTCAAAACACAACAGAGCCCCCACAACTCTACGTACAGGTTGACTCTTAGAAGATGTTGGTACACAGCGCCGACGAAAAGGAAATGTAAGAAATAAGCCACGAAGTTGACTAGCGGCAGCAAATAGGACAGCCTTGGCCGTATTGACGTTGTTTAGGCCATGCCAGGGGTACATAATGAGCTAAATTGAAGAGAATGGGATTTGCTTTTCCGCGTCTTTCACACTGATTTGCGCGCCCACCGCTACACGTGCACGTGTAATATTTGGCTCAGGTATTCCTGGCAGTGTAATCTAAACGTCGTGCAGGTTTACTTCCACTGCTCCAAGAGTGTTGTAGGGTCCCTTTAAAGCAAGATACATTGTGCATTAGCAGTGTAAATATCTGTAGGTGCCTCGAACTGCCTTTCTTATTTTAGTGACAGTGTGAGCTGTGGAAAGTTCTAATTTGTCCTTTTTTTCTCTTTTTGTTTTGTGCTGCAGGTGCTCCTGATCACGGCAGCTGTGGTTTCCATTGCAACTCTATCCATGACCACAGTAGCGGTTGCATCAAATGGAAGCAGCATCACTGTAGGAGCAGCAATTGAGAAAATAAATGTGCACCACATTTTGTGATCACCAGTCTTTTTCAGTTGCTGAATTTAATTGTTTACTTAAAAACACGGATGATTGCTGTTACGATGTTATAAATTCTGCACTTGGCTGTAGAAACAGCTCGACTATACCCATTCTAGGGCTGGATGAAAGCTGCAGCACCACAATTAATATGCCTCCTGCAGTGGAACGGCCGGACAAGTAAGTTGCACGCCTAAAGTTAAACCTTACCTGAGCGGCTCTGGTTCAACAGCTGGGCCCCAAGCAAGGATGAATAACCGTCGTCTATAAAAGTTGAGCGGCCGTGGGTTGTTAAAGTTGAACGGCCGCCGGCCAATAAAAGAACGGCAAAACGACGGCAAAGTCTGGCAGCCGAAGGGCGGTTGTAGGCCCCTTGGCGATGCGTTGGTCTAAGGTGAGTAGCTGTTCAGCTTACACCGGGGAACTTTCAGCACACGGCCAAGGCCCACCTTTGAGTACGGGCTTTACACTCTGATGGAGCAACGGCCGACAGAAATTACCCGGCCAGAGATGCACAGCTCATGCTTAGCCGGACATGCTTGTGCTGCTTGGGAATAAACCGCTAGCGCAAACACAAAACACGGCAACATTGTGTCGCATGGTCGTGATCGTACGAACAATACTGTCACATTCCGTTTACCACCATTTGATCGCAAAGTTAATAGAACGCAAACTTCCACCGCACCTCCAAGCGAACCTTTAAACAGAAGTTTCTGCCAAGAGTCGCACCGCCAACCTTCAAAACGGAAGTTAAGCACCCAACGTCTCGGATATTTCAGCGTACGAACAACGGCACAAGAATTTACTTTACCAAATTGGGTCGGCAGCTAATACTGCCGTGTGTGTCTCAATTTGGCAGTATTTAAGAAATTCTGGAAGTGATAACGCTTTCTTTTCACGCACCCTTCTTGCAGACAAGCCCCATCATGCCAATGCAGTGTAGCCAGCGTTCACTTGTTTCACCCATAAAAAGCTATCTCAAATCCTATATTTTACCAATGAAAGCCAAGCTAGCCGCTAATAGAATGCGCGGTTTTGAACAGAAATCGCGTGCACTTTGTCTCAAGGCAGCCGATCGCCACAAGAAAAAAGAAATTGTATGTCAATAGCGGAGCTGTTTGAATTTGAGCTCCATCCGTGCTTCGTGTCGCTCAAAACTCAGCGCAGCACAGTGGAGAGGAGGAAAATGCTACGCCAAAAAGTTTGGGGGAAAGTCTCGGTGCAGATGTTCGGATGGGGAGGCGCACGTCGGGGATTGTCTACGGCTATAAAGGACGTCAGCTCTGACGTGTAGTTGTTCTCTTAGTTGAGAGAGACGCCTGCACTCCGCGGCATCAGTTTCCGATCTATCGATAAGATGGCTGACCTAAAAGGAGCAGAGTTAAAGCTAGTGAAGATTAGCAGCTACACAGTTTCTTCAGTATTCGCATCTCAATTGTGAGGGTGGCCGAATACGTTTCGTGAAACATATTTTGCATGCTTCCTAGCTGACGCAACGTCAACGCCAATATCAGGCAATAAAAGACATGGGCCTATAAATTTTGGCGACATGCGCGTACGAACGTAAACTCCTGGCAACGCCAGCACGCCCCAACGCAGAGAATACGAGTGGGCTGCATGTCATTGGGCCTTCAGGAGCTTAGGTGCTAGTCTACCAAAGAGTCTTTCCGAGGTCGTCGGCGGAAGCCTGGACGTGAGGCCACCGAACCTGGAATGCCCCTTACAATCCTTCCATCCCCCGCCTGGTGTCACTCACTGTAATATCATCCCTGTCACTGGCAGCCCGCGCACCTGCGGTCTCTTTCCAGCAGGGCTGTCCACGTTACAGCAGCAACTACCCTCTCTCCACTCCAGTCTAGCAGTGTCCGCTGTTCTCGGTACCATGCCGACAGCGCCGGTCGTGCGTTCCTCTTTGCAATGTAACCACGAGTGTGACGATCAGGCAGGAGTGATCGAGTACGAACTGCGCAGTGAAAAAAAAAAACTACCTGTCCTGCGGAAGTTTACTTAGTCGCAGGTGCAGTAGGAATAGCTTTCGTAACGAGGCGAAAACGGCGACTGCAGAAAAAATACCATAGTGAGAAAGTCACCGGGAACAGCTTGGTGTTTTTCGCCCGCTGCTTTCGACCTTTGTCATTTCGGGAAAGCGATCACCTGTGCTCTTTGTCCACGTGCAAGGTAGGACACGTGCAAGATATAAAACATGATATGCACGGACGACCTGCCATGAATTCGGGAAATAAAATGCAGAAGATGATTTTCTACGTATTTTGGGTACGTTGGGCGCTGTAATCGGGGGGTCGTGGCTGCAAATCGACCGTATTACCCGGCTAGCAAGCTCGAACACCAGAACCAAATCCACAACCCACCACTTGGCATCACGAGGACGCCACCTAGAGTTCGTTCGACAACTGGGAGGAGGCAGGCGGTGTCGACAAACCAGGCTTAAGTTTTATTGCTCGGTTATAATATGAAACATGCACTAAACAAAATGTCCCGAGCTTGGGCGGGAGACGCATCTCCACGAGCTCGGTAAGCCGTCCGTGGCCGCCGACTCGGTCTCTCCGTTGAGGGGAGACTCGCCACGTCTCAGGTCTATGAACATCAGCTCCTTTTTCCGGCCCGCGCGGTTCCAGACCTCCCCAGAAAAGCCATGGGCCGAGCAATACTGACTTCAACGTAACCTCAGTTGCGTAAATAAATAAATAAATCGTCGGCCTCGTACCTCTTCGAGTGCACATTGGCACCAAGCCTGTGCATTTCATTTCCGTCAGCATACCACTACCACATGTGCTTACGGGTGATTTAAATTCACATTATCGGGCTTGAAGAAGCAGCGGGACGGCACCGCCGGGAAACCTCTTCCAAACGTCACTATAAACGCCGGATTATGCACCTTAAACGCTGGCAGCCAAAGATTAGTACCTGGAAAAACAGAGTACTTTGTATTTCCCAGTGCCATCTGCCTCTCTGCTGCCATCCGCTTCATAGTTTGCCGACTTTGAAGGCGTCGGCAGTGACCACCTGGCCACCTTGGTCATTAAAGGAGTACTGACACCAAAATTTGACGCCTGAAATGATGTAATTAGCTTCAGTAGTTTGTACAGATGCCTCACAGAAATTTTTGCTGCGATCCGAGGCCGGAATCCCATGTAAAATCGATTTTGATTGTCCCGGCCGCGAGCTTCCCCAAATCGGCAGCACTAGCGAAATCGCTTTCGGCGGGACGAAACATCGGCCTGCGTGTCTGGCCGGTTCAGGGTGACGTCATATAGTCGTTTTCGGAACCGGAACGATATCCTGTGCTGCGCGCTGCTGTTGTCGGTGGTATTCGTTTGGGCAGGAGACGTACGGGTGCAGCTGTGTGAGCAATGCTTGTAAACTTTGCGCACTTTGCGTGTTCGACGTCTTTGCTCTTCAGTTCGTGGCCGGCGCATGGTATTCCCTTGCACTGGTGCTGAAAACTGCGCCGTGCCGGCAGTTTTCAGCACCACAACTTGGTCGAGCTCGGCGACGCGGCGGTGCGCGTCGCCGAGCTCGACCAAGTTGTGCTATGGCAAGCTCGCGGAATGCGAAGTACTGCTCGTGGAAGCCTGTCCGAGCAAATCGACGACGACGCCAAGATGCATTATTTTCCACGCGACCAAATGCAGCGCTAAACTTGGACTGAGTTCGTGCGCGGCGGCGGCCGCAAGAACTGTCGCCCAAGCCAGCGGGCTCGGCGTTGCTCGCGTCAGCTTGGGTGTTGGGAACTTCAGGCTTAGTATCGTGGCGAATATTTGATCGCCGGTATCTGTACAACTGCGAATGACCATCCCTTACACGACTTTTCACCACACTATCATCCCCTTTTTCGCACACTGAGCTTTATTCTGGCGATAATTTCCGTTTCAGCGATCGGTGACCAAGACATCTGCCATGGCCTGTTATGATTCTAGCACGCAGGTGGCGCCATCTTTTGGCCGCTCGCCGCACCGCGGTGCCGGCAGTGCTAGGTCGGAGCGCCGAACCTCCGCTTCCGGTCAGCGTTGGCTTACCATCGCGGCAAATATCTGAACACCGCCTTTCAATTCAGAGCTGATAACAAACCCCAGCACAATTTTTCAACACACTATGATCTACTTTCTCGCATGTGGAGTTAACTTCTTTTTCGCGATCAGATTGATTAAAAGAGTGGCGACAAGGTGTTGCTATCACGATCTGCGCTGGTTCGAGCCGCAGTGATATTAAAAAACGGACGACGGCGAAGACATCACCGGCCTAATCGTCTGGCCAAATAAAGTTCTGTCTGTCGGGTGGCAGCGACTCATCCGAGTCTGACGATTCAGACCACATGTCTACTGCGCGGGCGAGTGCGGACCATGTGCAATCGTAGCAGACGATGCGGCGAACGTCCGTGACGTCACGGGGGAGACCATGACGTAAGGCTGGCCCGCTTGCAGGCTGGCCTTCGAACGGCCATTTTCCCGCGCGGCGATCAAATTTGAAACTGGTTGCAATAAACGTGGTATAATTAATTCTGTGTTGGCGGCTGACGGCTTTCGGTTCGATTTTCGTAATTACTGGGCCAATAGTTATTCTTTACAGCATAAAAACTGAAAGTGAGAAATTTCGTGTCAGTACTCCTTTAAGGGAATATATCGGGTGAGGTCCACAAGAAAACTCGCAGCCTGAAGAACTACGAAGAAAAGTTCGGGAACTTGCTCGGAGACGGCCGACCCACGCTTAGCATGCACGAGAAGTTGTCTGAAGCTAATTCGAACGCGAGAGCTCCAATCCGAAATGGGCTGTAAGCTTCTAAAGAGGCACCTGCCATATACCTCTAGTAAAGGCGACTTCCCGCAATTCGCAAGACAGAGCTGCGGGCACCAAAAACGAGGTATCCGGGTGATATTCGAGCTGCTACAGAAGAACGGGCAATAAGAACATTCGTGACCTCAAGCACGTTTATGCCGATGGCTCGGTTACCACGGACTCATTCGCCATCGGCGTGTGCATCTCGTCGGTAGAGTCCCGCATGAATAATCATCATCACCAGTCTACCTAAGCCTACTGCAAGGCAAAGGCCTCTCCCATTAACCTCCGGTTACCCCAGTCCTGTGCTTACTGTGACAAATTTATCCCCACAATCTTCCTGATCTCACACGTGTGCCCCGAACAGTACGAGGACGACACGTGCAAGGTGTATCACAGTGCGCGTGCCACTGCGGTCCACCTGATGTGGTACTGTACGGCAAGGCCCAGCGAAGCGGCAACAGCAACAATGATCCCGCCCTGGTTCGAGGCTGCGCCACGGAGCAGCGACCAGAACGACCAACTCCAGGCCGTCCAGCTGATCCTGGCGGCTCTTGAAAGGCAGAAGCCGGTCGAAAGCCGAGAGGGCTCGGCCCCCCTTCAGGGGAGGCTGAAGGACCTTGAGGGGAGTAGAGAGGCGGCTGCCAAATAAAGGGTCTTTGACAGGATGGCGTAGGCCGTGTCATGGTGCTCCATTAGGGACACCACAACAGGCGATTCAATAAAGTTTTTACTGACTCACTGGATCTGTGGAAGAAGAAGAAGAAGGGCGCTGGTGTGTGTTCCGTCTCCGTCTTTTCTGTCAATTTTCGCAGTGTTAATTAGCAGTTACCGCGCTATAAGTGGTACCGATGTGCGCGTGAAGGTACGGGGGCGTCGACCGATACCAGTTTCGAGCAAACGGTACGATTTTTGGTGATTTACGCGGACTTCGTATTCGTGGTGGTGGCGGCCGGCCGCTAAGCCTACCCGACCTGCCGAGGAAAACGGCCGAGGACTTCGGCCCGCTAGGTCGTTTGGGCCTAACCCCGGCGTGGTGAAAAAGTACAGCATGATGGCTTCCGAGATGGAGACAACCACGTCTTCGAAGGAGTTAACGACCCCAGGCCCCAGCAACAGCGGCGGACTGATGTGCATTGAAGTTCCAGGTGAGGAAATTTCCTCGGAAGATTTTAATGAAAGTTCCGGTTGGTCGCACGAGTCGCCGGCGTAGCACAGCCCGGCAGGCGGTGAGGGCGCCTCCGCAATTACCCGCCAGTCTAGGCCTAAAACAAGGTACCAGTTCGCCAGAAAAGTGATCGCATCGACAACAAGGGCAGCGAGGATGCCAGACGTGCTGCCGAGAGAGGACATCAAAGTGATCGTGAGGCCGCGGGGACGCCTAAACATTGCAAGAACGCAGACTGCGATTGTTGCCTCGGCCATCATGGCGGCGGCGAGGGTTTCGAGAGAAGACGGTGTGGCGCATACCTTCACCTCTAACGTACACCAGAACATCATGGTTGTTAGTACCCCTGATGAGGGGCGTGCTTTGTCCTATGACAAGATCCAGGCAATCCGTATCGGGGACAAGATACACGAGGTGGGCGCATACCAAACCCCACCATATGGTACGGTCAAGGGGATCAATCGAGGCATTCCCACCGAAGATACTCCGGCGGAGATTGACCGCAACGTCGTTAACTCAAGAAATCCATTAGCAAGAGGAGCGCAACGAATTGGCAACACGACTACCGTAATTGTGGTCTTTGAGGGCGAAAAGGTTCAAAATTGTGTATGTACGGCCCTGTATTAACGAGGTGTAGTCTTTATCACAAGCATTTCGATGTCTGCAAACAGTGCGGCAAAGCAGGCGACAGAAAAGACGTTTGCCCTAACCCTGATGTGAAAGTGTGTTTCGACTGTGGGGCCAGCAACCCTGCTAAGGGCCACGAGCACGAGTGTAGCCCGAAATGCAAGCTTTGTGGGGGACAACACACAACGGGCAGCAGACAATGCAAAAACAGATACAAGACTCCGTACGTAGTAACCAGAAGGCAGTGGGAGCGCAAGAGTGCGGAGCAGTGCGTAAAGCAACAACTGGCGCCCGGAGAGTTTCCACTGTTGCTGACGTCAGCAGGAGAGAGCGGCACAGCTGGTCGCCGTGAGTCACGCTCGCTCGGGGACAAAAGCGAAAGCAGACACCGAAACCGAAGCACGAGCCGCCGCCGCCAATCGCAATCCAAAAACAGAGTCGGCTGGGCAGACGCAGCAAAGTCCGGGATAGCCAAGAAGAAGCAGCGGCAACGACAGCAGCAGCAGTCATTGCCATTGCGAAGTGGTGGAAGGGAATTTGAAGGTGAAAGTGAGGCGATGAAAGCGCTTAGAGACGCAAACGAGGTGTTGCGGAAGAAGGACACTGAACTAGAGGCGACAGTCAATAAGATAAATAAGATAATGGCAGTGCTCAAGAGAATGATGGCGGCACAGTTACAGCGACAGTTACAGCAGTTATCGCCACCACCACAGCAAATGGCAATGACCGAGGATGAACCAGAAGTAGAGGTGAACCCGAGGGAAGCGAACGGGGCAGGGGCGGCCCAGGCACCCATGAGAAGGGCAATTAAAATTCTTAAAGAGCGTAGACTCAGCGATAGGGTCGACAACCTTGAAGATAGGCTCGACCTCATTGAAGAGTATATTAGCACGACGTTCACCACGACAATCACCGATCGTTTCATAGCAATTGAACAGACATGCCAGCAATCGGCTACGACAGTGCAGAATTTGGCGACGCAATTGGATAGGACATCAACCACCGCTACAACAACAGCAGTGAAAGGCTTTCTGGTCTGGCATTGGAATTGCAACGGCTTTGCTGGGAAGAAGCCTGTACTCCAGCATCACTTACAACAAGTATCAAGAAAGCCAGATATCATGGTGTTGCAAGAGACCCGCAAAGAAGAGGTCAAGCTCTCAGGTTACCGGTTCCACGCTAGCCCGCCAAGCCTCCGGGCGTTGGCTGGCAGTAGTGGCAGGGGAGTTTGCACCTTGGTGAGGGAAAACCTCACGTACGTCGAGCACGAGTTTTTGCGCGAGAGCACAATTGAGCACACCATGGTAGAAGTGCTTACGGGGAAAAAGAAGGAGGAAAGCACTTTTCTGGTAAACAGTAGCCCGTCACACGGAAAGCAGAAATCCAAAGCACTGTTACTCAAGGCGTGCAACGTCGCGGGGCCCGAAAGCAGGCTGGTAATCTGCGGGGACTTTAACGCGCCCAATCAAGCCTGGAGTTACCACAAAACATTGGCAAAGGGCAGGGACTTAATGCAAGATGCTACTGACTTGGTTCTTAATATAATAACAGACCCAGCATACCCTACCAGAATCGGCAACTCGATTACCCGAGACACAACGCCCGATCTCACTTTCCTCAGGGGTAACGGCGGCGGTACGGGGGACTTTGAATGACGAAACACGGAGCGCGAGTTGGGCAGTGGCCACTACATTGTGGAGGTCACTGTTCCGCTCGGTGGCGACGAAGAAGTCGGCAGAAGCTTTCGGAAACATCGACTTACGGATTGGGAAGCCTTTCGGAGGTTGTTGTATACCCGAGGAGAAGGCCGAAATTAGACATTGACGCAGTCTTGGGCAGTAACTAGTTACTAGTAACGCGTTACCGGGAACTAGTTACTTTTTTCAGTAACTTGTAGCTGTAACTAGTTACTTTTAAGTTAGAGAAACTTGTAACTGTAACACTGTTACTTTTTTGTGGAGTAAGTGCGACGAGAAATATCGTTACAGTTACTTTATTTCTATAAAAAATTATCCAACAGCAACACCCATTAACGGCCGATGTATAGTTTGCGCGTTTCACTTTTTCGGCCTTTCTTCCGCAGAACCTTAGTCTACTTCATCTTTGCCAGCTCACTCCCTTCGCATGGGTGAAAAACATCTGGACTAGAAATGTTTAGGCGTGCACGTGTGCGTGGTATCTAACGTGGTCTACTAAGTTCTCGAAGTTTCAAAGTCTAAGCTGCAGTATTTTCCTCGGCAGCGTGACATCGCCCTCACCCAGGCCATAAATAACGCTGCGACACGCGTCTATGCGCACGTGAATGCACACCATTTTCGCCACATCTGGGGCGCAGTAAAAGTGTTGACACAATGGCGAACAGGAAAACAAACACCCACAAGCCCCGCACAATACACTGAAACCTTTGCACTTTCCCGGAACCCTGGAAAATTCCAGTCAGGGCGTCGCTTTCTCATTAGCGACGTGCAGCCCCGTTTGTGGGATCATAAATGAAAACGCTGCGGGAAGTCTCTCGGCGGCCTCGCACTCGTCCAGCCCTGTGCGCTCTGTAGAATGTTCGATTCACAAGTCGCAGTTGCTTGCGAACATTGTGTTCTTTAGAGACTCCTGGCCGTATTTGGGACCACGCGTTTGGGATCCCTGTTCTAGAGGCTTCATCGAGCTGTCAACAGTACTCGAACGAGGTCGAGGAAGTAATAAACTTCACGCTCCTCCACACATACGACGACCCCAACGATGGTGGCCCCCGAGTGCCCTAACACCAGCCAGCATCTTGGCCGGCCGGCAGACGTCTGACCACACTGCCACTGCACGAAGAATGTTCTTGGAAAGCCTCGCGACTTCGTTTCGAGGGCTGTGGCCGAAACGAAAACAATAGCTACATCTGATTTTGAATGCTGGGTGCAAGGAATACTTGGGCGAGCTTCGTTCGGCCTACGCCTCAAAGCAAACGAAGGAAGGGGTTCCTGGCATCGGCTACGTGATTGCTGTGGAAGGCTGGGATTGTGAGAGCAGTGTTTCCCGGTCGAGACGGCGAAATCCGCCTTTGTGAAGACAGGGGGGAGGAGTCGGAGGGGGGAAGCAGTAAAGCACTCATTTCTGTTTCTATTCCCTTTGGCATTACCTTATCTCATACCGGGGATGGGGGTGGCTGGGGGTTGTGGCGGGAGAACAACTCCGAGGGCCCACAGATAAACGTCGCTTCGGCAATGGTTCAAATCGGTCTCCGTCTCTGACCACAAGCACGAAATAAAAAGTTAACGAAGCGCCCTTTTTGAGTGTCTTTCAAAAATACCTCGACAACCGATGTACTCCCGCGTCCGTTTCCCAATTCCTCCAAGGGCCTTCCGTCGATCTTCCACCTTCACCCCCTTTTTCCCATACTCTCTCACTACGCAGGGCGGACAAGCGATGGCATTTGAGGCGAAAATAAATTAAGTTGACATTGAAAGATTGTGTCGGCTGTGTTGTCATCCAGCTCGGTATAGTATAAGTTCGGCCTCTCTGATTCAAATTTTGAAAAACAGCTAATTCTGTGCTACAATGATGTTTGCAAATAAATTTATTACAGGGAGAGTGCAGCAACAAAAACATGTTCCTTGTGATGGATAGCAAAACGTCAGTAATAAAAAAAAATGAGGCGTGCACAATGATTGTTGGTTTGGGTATTAGAGTGCATCATTTTAGGTTCCCCTCATGTAGGCATTACTAGGTGTAATTTTTACTACCTGCATGCGTTCGTACGTTTCTATTAAATAAGTCAAATCTTTTCAGTAACGGAAGAGTAACCACGTTATGTTTTTGCAGTAACTCTAACTACGTAGTTACTTTTGGAAAATTCGTAACTGTAACTGTAACAGAGTTTCTTTTTTGGGTTAGGTAACTGTAACACTGTTACTTTTTTTCGGCAACGTGCCCATGACTGCATTGGGGAGTGGCCGAACGAGATTGTAAAGAAGGCCAAGACGGACGAGCCTATCGGAAGGGTCGACAGCCGCCTGGCTCACCTCATCGCGGCCAAGCAGTCCATCCTGGCGAGATGAAAGACGCAGCGGACAAAGAGAAAGCTGCGCAAGAAGGTCGCTGAACTCAACGGCGAGATCGAGTCCCACAGCTGAGTGTTTTGCACTCAGCAGTGGAATGAGGCTCGTAATGCGGCGGACGGCCCGAGGCACTGCGGTAAGACGTGGAGTATGCTGAGACATCTTCTGGATGAAACCACGACCAAGACGCACCAGCACAACAACGTGGCCAAGATCGTCCACAGGGCGCTGACCGAGCACGGGGAAGATGGGGTGAAGAAACGCCTTGACAATAAGTACCTGCCGATCGCTCCCACAGAGGCGCACCCGGACTACCGAGGCGAAACAAACGAGTGGCTAGATCGATACAATGAAGTAGGGGAAGTGAGGGTTGCTCTGCACGATCTCAACAGCAAATCCGCCGCTGGTCCAGACCAGGTTACGAATAGAGCGCTGAAAAATCTTTACGAAGCGGTCATCGAGAACCTCACGGCATACTTCAACAAATGCTGGCGAGCCAGGTCACTGCCCCGGCAATGGAAATCTGCCAAGACCATCTTGATTCACAAAAAAGGGGAAGCCACCTAACATTGAGAACCTCCGGCCGATCTCGCTTACATCGTATGTGGGCAAAGTGTTGGAGCATGGGCTCATGAACAGGTGGCAGAGGTACCTAAAAGATTCGGGGCTTTACGCAAACACCGTCATCGGGTTCCCAAACAAGCTCGGAACTCAGGACGCCATGATACAACTAAAAAATGAGACCACGACCAAGACGCACCAGCACAACAACGTGGCCAACATCGTCCACAGGGCGTACTCGATGACACTACCAACACGCGAGACAACCAAGCCATCTTAGGTTTAAACCTGCAGAGTGCTTTCGACAAAGTGAGGCACTCTCCAATCCTGGCCCAGGTGTCGCGGCTAAACATGAGCAACAGAACCTATGCGTCCATCAAGTATTTCTTGACGGGGCGGACCATCGAGATCAACGCCGGGGACCTGCGGCTCAAAGAGAAGAAGCTCGGCAGTGTCGGGACCCCCCAGGGCTCGGTCATCTCGCCATTACTTTTCAACCTTGTAATGATTGGGGTGGCCGAGCGGCTCTCGCGAGTCGCGGGGGTCCGACACACCATCTATGCCGATTACATAACGCTATGGGTCCCAGGTGGAAGCGACGGACACATCGAGGGTGCATTGCAAGAGGCGGTTGATGCTATCGAGGAGCAGGTGGGCGGGTCCGGGCTCGTCTGCTCTCCAAGCAAGTCCGAGCTGTTGGTGATTTCACCGAAAGGGGTAGCTAGGAAGGCGAAAGGCAACGATCCTGCGAGAGAGCAAGAGAAAATCAAGATCAGGACGAGCGGCGGTCACACGATCCCGGAGGTAGGGAAGATCCGAGTGCTGGGTATGCTGATTGAGCGCAAACGAGTGAACGGCGAGACGGTGAACCGTCTCGCGGCCAAAGTCACCACGGCAATTTGCCTGCGAAGCTGTAAACGACACCCACAAAGAATATTCATGCGACGTCGTTTCAATCCATTCACGCACGGGGCTCTACTAAGAGTGAGGCAAGAGACTTGCAGCCGTTACCTGGCTTTTACGGGTACGGCGTATCTAATGCAGCAGCGACTGCAAAAAGAAATGGAGAGGAGCGTCTGGCGAAGTGTGAGAAGGAGGGCGGCACGCGCGGCTATATGCGTCATCTCTCTCACCGCCTCCCCCTCACTCTGGTGTCACCCGCTCCCCAGACGCTGTTTTGCCCGCTGCTAGTTGAAACCATGTTAACGCCATTATTATAAATTATGTGGTTTGCAATTCACAGGAGGGCTTAAATTTCAGTGAGCGCAGGGGGTGGACCCGCCGCTGAGCTCGTTGAGTACACCGTCAGCCTCCCCGCCTCCTCGTGTGGCCGTAGCTAAGTCGGGAAGACGACGGGCTATGGCTACGTCTCTGTATTCGGATTCAGGTTCGATTTCTGGTGGTGCCAGTAATATCGTTCATTTGGATTGGCAGTTTGCTGCTGACGCCGACACGAAAATTTTCTTGGCTGGCAGAGGCATAGTGCTTCGCAGTAAAAACTCCCACCTCCCCTCGCGGGAACCCCTGTGTAGATGCGACGCATAGGCGGAGCGGCGAAGGGACCGCGTTTTATAGCGCGCATAACGTTGAGGGGACTGCGTAAGCCGGTCCCAGTCGATGACGACGTTGGCGTACTTGTAAAGCGGCGTGGACTCTAGGTGTTCGAGCCAAGCGTGGACGTTGCTTCGCCGGAGAACGGCACACCGGTTATATGCGCAGCGCGCCCGAAGGAGAGGAAACCGCGGAAGAGAGAGTACTGCACATGCGCCGGCCCCAGCGCGTCTGCCGCGGCTATGACGCAACACAATCTAACACAATCCACTTTGATCCAATCCGATCCAATCCAAATCCAATCCAATCCAATCCAATCCAAGCCAAGCCAAGCCAAGCCAATCCAATCCAATCCAATCCAATGCCCCTCGCGAGAGAGTGTTCGCTATCGGTGAGGAGAGGGGGTAAGCGGCGGAGAGCGCAGCTGGCGCGGCAAGGAGAATGGGGGAGGGGCGGACAACGCCGCCGACGACGACGACGCCGGAGGAACAAGGCGAGTGAATCAGATGCTGCATCTAAAAAAAAGTTAGGAGGATTTACCACCATCGTCGGAGTGCGCGGAGCGTGAGAAAGAGGTTTTGATGTTCCTCTGCCCTTGGTTTGCCGCTGAGTGAGCTACAGAAGCTAGCTCTCTGTCTCGTGAATGACGTGCGGTCAGGCGTCAACGTGTCACATTCTGAGACCGCGGGCAAAACGAACGACTCATATTTAGGGACTAAAATTCCGCGGTTTCTCCCGGGACGCTAGACTAGAGAGCTTCTATACTTCTTTAAAGTGCGCGCACGAATGGATCTACACCCGATTGCACTGTCTTGTAGACTGTTTTGTTTGTGTTGTTTTTACATAACCTACTTACTAAAGTAAGTAGAAAGTGTCTAAGCCGCGCTCTTTATTTTTATTCGCCTTTTGTTACGTTTTTCCCAATAATTTTATTCTGGCCTCTAATTCCATCTTATTTGTTATATTTTTGTCTTCTTTCCCCTCTTACTGTTTTATTTGAAACTTCTCCCCTGCCTCTGGCAGGGTTGCTCCGTAAACTTACACGAAAAAGTGTTCTGTCTCTCCCTGCTGTTTGGAGCACTCGCTTAGCTTTTCGTTGAAAACGGGATGTGATTACCAGGCAGTGCACTCGTTAGCCGTGCCCCGAACTGACGCCATCACACCAAAGCGGATCCAACAGCTGCGACTGCACTATGAAACTAAAATCTAAACCCTGGCAGGGAGGGTGATCAGACCGAGGTACCCGCAGAAAACAGGAAACAGGTGCGACAAGAAATCGGTTTCACCATTACTCTACGCTACGCCACGCTATGTTGATAATGCCGTAAATATCGATTTGATAAGGACTCTGTTTTGCTTTGAAAGCCGATATCCTATGAACATGATCGTACAAAGAAAAAGAGAGAAGCAACTTAACTAACCCTTTAAATGTAGCGCTTAAGCTCAAGATGGAGTGGTTTCCTCTTATCAGGTACACTATGCTTCCAGGGCCTCCTGGCCCGTGATTATCTGTGTTCTGATGCAGGGCTGGAAAGCAAGATCTCCCATCGCTCGGTGACGGTATTGTTGGGCAGGGGGAAGGTTGAGGGGTACGTAAAAAAAAATATGTCAGATTGTACGAGGCTACTTGCAAAACTCGCTTTCATTTCTGTGTCTCTCTGGATACATTTTGTTCTGAAGCTGTGGATTCGAAGTATCCGGCTTGTATCTCTCTATAAATGGCTTTTTGAGTTCTGTAAAAGATTTGTGTGGTTTGGGGAGAGAGAGAGAGTATACTTTCTTAAAGAAAAAAACAGCCAAGTGGTCGGTTTCCTCAGTCCAGGACCCCGTTGGAGCGTCCAGCCGTCCCAGCCCGGTGAATCAGCCGAAGCTGTTCTTCGGCGCTCGAGCTGGCCAGTTCTCCCTCCCACTACTCAACCGAGGGGTTAGAAATCGCGGAAAGTGAGGGGTTGAGCTGGCACTCCCACACCACGTGGTATAGAGTGCAGGGTGCTTTGCAGAGTCGACACTGCGGGTCGTATTGCTTAGGCCAGATAAAGTGCAGCTTGGTGGGATGGGGAAAGGTGTTCATTTGCAGGAGACGCCAGTAGCGCTTCTCTTTCTTGCTGAGAGATGGGTGTGCAGGGGGACGCGTAAGAGCGTTTTCCGCCATTGCTGTAATGATTTATTATATCTTTGTAGCTTGTGATGGGGTTTTCCTCTGCCCGGAGGTTGATTTCTCTGGCCTGTTGGTGGGCAAATTCACTGCTCACCACCGCTGAGTGGGCCGGTAGTCATACTGGCTTGCTCTTATGATTTGGAGGAGTTTTCTTTTTGAGGGTTCTCATTGCCGCTAGAGACGCCCACCCTTTCATGAAGTTTCTGTATGCCTTCTGGGAGTCCGTGATTATTTTCTATGTGACGGGTTGGGTTAGGCACATGTGGTAGCATTCCTTGTCGCTGAGAATACTCACCCATCTAATAGCGCAGAAAACAGGAAACAGGAGTGTCAGGAAACTGACTCCACCGCAGGGAACTGATCTCAACGCAGCGCTATGTTTGTAATGCCTTAAATTGCAGTTTAAAAAGGACTCTCTTTTGCTTTGAACGCCGATGTTGTTCGGACATGCTCATACCGACAAACGTGGTAGCATTCGTTGTCGCTGAGAAAACTCCTCCAGTTAAAACAGGAAACTGGAGTGACAGGAAACTGACTTCAAAATTACTCAACACTGCGCCGTGCTATGTTAATAAGGCCTCAAACTGTAGTTTGAAAATGGCTATGTTTTACTTTGAACGCTGATATCTTATAGACATGCTCATGAAGATACATGTGGTGGCTTGAGATGTTGCTTAGAAAAATCCTCCTGCTAATATTGAAGACTCATTTGATTTAAAGTGAGTCAAATTAACCGATTCTAGCAGTGGCCAATAATGTTATACACTCTAAGGCAACCTCGGGGTTCAGCTTGACGCGATGTACCCTAGTGGCCAACAAAACAAAATCGGCCAGTGACAGCAACGGGCATTCCATTTGTAACAAGAAATGTGTTCTGCGCTGTGGCAATGCGCCATGCAAAAGGACGTGCTTGCGTTGCGAGTTCACTGCGCAGACGGAACTTTTGTGTCGGATACGAGTTCACTGCGCAGACGGAACTTTTGTGTCGGATACGAGTTCACTGCGCAGACGGAACTTTTGTGTCGGATACGAGTTCACTGCGCAGACTGAACTTTTGTGTCGAATCGTATCCTCGACACCGTCATTTCACCATGAGCAGCACGGATTGGTGAATCGAACCCGTCGTGCTGGAGCTCATTTACACGATTTTTCTTCAAAGCATGCTTCTCCATTTGTTAAAAGTCCATAGTGCAGCACTTCACAGTTTTTGAAGTGCCGAGCGTTTTAGGGGGCTGGCTTGTGGTCGTAGCTTACGCGTAATACTTAACGCATTCTCACTTGGAGGGAAGAAAGCAACGCGTATTTGAGTCAAGTGGTGCACGAAATGAAGTTTACGATGCTTAAGAGCGTATTGTATGCTTACTCTTCGCGACTAATTTAGATTGTAGCGAGTCACTGCTCTGCACTTGACAGCTTTCATGTTTGGTAGCACAGCTTTATTTTTGTAACTGCTCTTTCTCAATTTTCAGCATGCACGTTAAAACGTATTTTTATTTCTGCACCATCCTGACAGGGCCGGCACTGGTCTAAAGTGGCAAACAACGCAGGTTAAAGAGGAGATTCTCCGACGTGCTTGAAGAACTTGCTCTGGCCACCATAGCGGTTGAGAGTTGCCTTCCATTTGTAGTAAGTCTCGTGATCCAGGAAAACAACACCGGAGTTACGAGTTCAGGACAACTACTGGTCAGCTACGAATGGTCTTGGATGAGATGTTATCACACAAACCGAGAAGGGCCACAGCCATGCTAATATTACGAAGTAGTGCAGTAGCCTCGAGAAGAGAGGTACGAGTTAAGCATTATTGCAAACGCAGAACTGAACCATTTCGCTCGGTCATGGACGAGGTTCCATTACGTTTCCCAAGAAGGGCCATAATTGTAGTAGTATTGTGAAAAGCGAAACCAATAGCATTGATCTTTTTTTGCAAATCGAGGTGTAGCTAAACCGATATGTGTGCAATTTAATCGAATACGCATACGGGAAAATGCAATAATTAACAGTAATAGTAACAGAAACAATGCGTAGAGAACGAGCAGGTTTAGCGTCAGTAAGTACCATCATATGTATTTTCAAGGCGTAAAAGTATTTGATAAACTAAACTTAAAAAACTCAAATTTTCAAGGGCGGTACCTCTTAAAGAAGGGATAGCGAAGAAAAGGGGGGACCAATTACAAATTCTTTTATTATCCTCTTCAAATTCTCAAGCCTAACCATTTGATAAAACCGGATGCTTGATAACCAAGGCCTTCAATGGCAGAGGCCACCATCCTGCAGTGTACCTGAGTACAATAATTATGATGATGATGATATTCATTAAAACACCACAAACACCTTAATAATGTAAACTCTGCGAAACGACGGACACAGAAAAAATGGGAGACGGGACAAGTGCTGCGTCCAGTCTCACGCATTCTCTTTGTCCGTCGTTCTTGGGCTGTTTGCATTATGCACCAATGCCAACTTCCTCAATTAAGAGTCGTTGTGAATGACACGTACTGCCTCGTGGTCCCTGAAGGAGACTTGGAGGCCCAACACCTGACTTCCATGGCCCTCCGAAAACGCATACGGCAATGACGGTACCAGATTTCGGTAACATTGTCTAAACGAAGGCAGTCTTTGGTGCACGTTGCGGAGAAAGCAACCGCACCAGCGCATTACCCAAACGCCGACCTTCTCTTAATAATTCCAAAGGAATCAATTGCCGATTGAGAGCAGAAACCGGCGTCAGCGCAGGAAACCACGAATCAGCTTCTTGGGAAGCGTTTGATGCCACAAGCCGTTTCATAGCAAGAGCGTCAACTTGCCATTATCGTGAGGTAGACGTTTGCCCCAGTACACCGCAGATGTAGGGCGCGGGTGGACGTCGCCAAATTTGCGAACAGTCAAGCAGCAAACTACACCATCTTCATATCTATGCTTAAACAGCGGTAGGAACGAGCAGCGGAGCTACGCGTAGAAAATATATCAAAGCTACTCTACAGTGTTAAGGGGGATTGCAAAGCAAAGTGTCCCGACCAGCAAGATTGGAAAGCCCTTCGACAACGCGAGCCTTCCAATCTCTGATTACGCGATGGAAAATATTGCCTCCACCTGAAACGAAGCCTTACGGCTATATTTCTAATTTTTCATCGCACAAACGTACTCTGCCTTGGGGATTTTCCCCAAGTCTAGTCAGTTAGGTAGCTGTGATTATAATTCCCTCCAGATATCCAGCCTTAGCCGTAAACATTGCTGAACAATCAGGTAACTGCAAGGCGCAAAAACTGAAAGAGAAAACCCAACAGCAGTCCTAGAGCTACAAACACATGTGCAAGCTGCCCAACAGACAGCTGGAAATATCGTCGACAATAACATAAAAATGAATTGCCCCACATGAACCACATATAAGGGTAGCAAACGCATTCTGATCTGCCGCTATCAAAGTCGAAAGAACGCGTCACGCGATCGGTATTAGGACAAGCACAGAGGTGATCAGGAAACATTTTGACGGTTCCAGCAGCTGGAACAAAACGCTGAATAGAGTTCGCCTTACGGTGACCTACAAGTCGGCAAAGCTCGAATGTCCCAACAGTGAGACCCCTTGTTTCGGCGAATCACTGAACTTATTGCGCAAGAAACGAAGAAAGAGTCACAGTGATGAAGAGTTTGGACACCGCTGACTGTGCAGTCTTTGGCATACTGACGGCACTGGGGTACATAACCGGCCTGTACTTTTCCTTCGCCCGTCAATGGCGACGTCAGGTACGTTTTCATGTTACCACACTATGCGTAATTCTTTTGTTTTGCGCACGCTGTCATACTCTACCGTAATACGTTAAAATTAATTGAGCGCACAAGGCGACAACCACGGATCACTAGTTCGCAATGTTTTTTCAAGAAGGATGATTAATAAACAGAAACCGATGTGCTGAGCACGTTTAGTTGTAATTTAGACCACCAGACATGAAAAGTGGGACGTTCATTAAACAGTAATGCCGCGTTCATACTGTTGCCGCAACTGTCGTAATAACTTTAAAGAATCACGGAATTTTGCGTCTCAGCCAACCGAACTGCGTGACACGCCGTTTTTTCACGTCCATAGACCCCGATATGGTTTTTGCGTCTGTAGTCAGATTATCCTTAGTTGCGCATTACATTGCGCTGAAAAGGGCGAGCGTTTTTTGGACGTGGCTTAGGTTAGGGGCTGCCAGTCGCAGAAACGAAATTCTGTGACGTCATAGCGAAATTGCCGGAAAGTGGCGGGGGTGTCACCACTGCCTCATGTGTTTCCCTTGTGTTCATTATTTTTCAGAACCTTGCGATAAAATTGGTATCATTGTTATCGAAGCAGAGAGGTGTTTTTAAACAACTAAACGTCTTTTTCCTTGATAGCCGCTTAAACAATCCAGCTTATGCACAAAGCAACGCGCTCACATTTGATTTCTAACCAAAGCTTTCATGCACGCTACATCAGGCGGCACCGGGGGATTCGGAACTCGAGGAGTTTTTAGGCGGTCGCAGCCTTCCAGCGGCAGCGCTGGTCCTCTCTGTTCTGGCGTCAATTGCGAACGGCGTTATAGTGGTGAGCTTCGTCGGCCACTACTACGCGCACGGATTCAACCTTATATGGAGTTTGGTCCCCACCCCGGCTGTGGCTGCCTTCTCTTCTGTTGCGCTTGTACCGCTGCTGTACCAACTCGGAGTGCCATCCGTATTTCAGGTAAGCTGAAGAGCTCTTTCCCGATAGCTCTTCGCCCTTGTGGGCCTTGCGCCATTTATCTCAAATCATCATCATCATCTTTCCCAATAGCTTGCGCAATTCCTCTATATTGCTCAAAAAAGTAACACGAGTTTTTTGTGGTTCATTGAACGCCTTTAAGAAGTTCATCCCCATTAGATGGGCTGCTGATTAACAAGGGGATAAACAGCACAGCTGGAACACGGACGAAAGGAAGTGATATACACACACACCCTTGTAACGGTGGAAGTGAGCGCTGGGGTTTGTAGCAATGGGGAAAATGCACTTTATTTAGAGGGCGAACTTGTGCCCGTAAGTCCGCTGTCACCGCCAGCTATATATAGCGTCCACAGAAACTGCTCCTTCATCTTTTTCTTCGCCTTTTTTCTCAGCCGCTCACTTCAACGTCCTCACTTCAAATATTGGGTCTGGACTACTGGGTCTGACTGGCAATGATGATAATAATGCCGTTGCATTACTTTCTGTCCGTGTTCCATCTGTGCTGTCGTCCCTGATTATGTTCAACCAACAAGCCCAAATAGCCTTTTTAGTGCATTTCACTGCTGATTAACCGGTTTATTAGTGATGTACCCTTGAAAGGGCGCTCTAAGATATCTTGAGCACTTTTTGAACGTATGACCCGCTCTTTTGACGTGCTAAGCAAGCCCACCCTATCTCCGATGTCATGCGATGTACCACGAAATATTGCAAACAAGTATGGCGAGAAGTTACATGGTAGCTAAAAATGTTTCTTGTTTATTGTGTTCCGCAAATGTTTGGTACGGTATGTGGCCGATGGTGTCATTAGGGGCAATATCACTGCTATGACCCCATTAATTTTGTTTGCAGCAAAATTTTCTAAAACCCGTGCAATGGCAGTACAGCTACAGCGTAGCCAGCAGTTAAAATTTGAGCTGAGTTCCTGCTGTGTTTAGCTCATTATTGAATATAGCTATGGCCTCCATCCGATGACTAAAGCTTTTGCAGCCCTTAAGGCACCAACAATACAGACATTTCATTCGGCCCCGAACTATAAATCGGGTCGATACAAAGTGTGAGTGGCGAAGGCGACTGCTCCTAATGGGCATTTTCTTCTTGTCCTTCTTCCATTTAATTCACTGAAGTACCTGCGCATGCGCTTCAACAACAAAGTCGGAATCACGGCGTGCATCGTGTACTTCGCACTCAGCGTAAGTTGCGTACAAGAAACGATTTTGTCATCTGATTTGAATTTCTAAAGTCGTGTGACAAACAATACTGTAAAAAACTCTTGTAAATGCGAGCGTACGCTTCCTAGATTGACCTTTCGCATTACAAGGCGAATTGTTATTATTTCGGAAGAAAGCGCTGCGTGATGTTCACCTGTTTCGAGTTTGCATATAGTTCCAGAAAAGCATTCCCGAGCTGCCATATTGATTTCGAGGATGCGCTCTTCCAGTATTGCTTGCCAAAAATCCTACATTCCACTTTTTCGAACTGATTCCAAAAATTTTTTCTAACCCACTTCGCTCATTGCCCACTGCACTCAACTCCTACTAATTCTATCTCCACAGGGACTGCGATAAACTTCGTATTATCCGAACTTCCAATTAAACGAAGAGCACAAGAACAGCATTGTTAAAAGTCCGCAGCACGTCTCCCATCTTGATTTCCATTTTCGAAATTTAGACCCTCAAAATTTCATATTTTGAAATTTCGAAATTCCAAAATTCCAAAATTTCGAAAATTCAAATTTTCAAATTATCAAAATGTCGAAATTTTAAATTTTCTAAATTTTGAGTAGTTATTTCCGTCGCAAAGTCGAGCCTATACTACACGGGTTGCCATGATAGATAGAGACATATCCAAAAAATCTAAGGCTTAGCGTGCACCACACAAAGAGCTCACAGAACACTGTGCGTAACAACAAAACGAAAAGGTTGAGAACCTCAAAAAAGATGGATGCATACGCTGATGTGAGGCTGAAGTGGCCTGTCGCTTTATTAACTGCGTGCTGCCTTCTTTGTGATGGCGCTGACGTCAGTAGAGAACAATGCTCTGTTTTTGCGCTTGAAAACTTTGACTTTTATCGACAAAAGACGGTCACCTAGATGCTTCGTATTCGAAATAACTTCCTATTAACCGTTGTAATGGGTTTTAGATTTTAATTATCAAGCCATGTACTTTATGGGATTGCGATTAAAGTTGCCCGGACACGCCCATAACTTCCAATGAACCGAAAATTCCAAATATCGACTTTAAATTATCAGTGAGCCGGCTGAACAGCGACTGTACAATGGGCCATCCATCTGCGGTTGAATTATGCCCGTTCTTGGTACGAGACACTTCTTTGAAGCACCTATTATTTATGAGGAACTTCACTTTCAGCACCTCTTAAAGTTTCTAATCATTGAAGCCTAACACTGAGCACCCAAACGAAATCTACTTGCAATGCGAGCTGTTCGGAAGAAATAATTCAACACTTTTTCCTGGCTTACTATGTCAATTCTTGGTCCCTGAGTATCCTCATCATTAGGCGGCATCAAAGTTAAATTAGCACTAATATCCGCACAGCGAATAAATACAGTAATCAGTCGTTAACTCGAAGTCTTAAAATCCGCTGGAAATTTCGAGACAAGAGGTGTTTCGAGTTTTAAGCCAAATGCCGAAAATTTGTGCCCGGTCACTGAAATAAGAGGTAATGGCGTTATTAAAAGCTCCACTGCCAAGGGGAGCTTTCGTAATAAAGGGGAAAAATTCGCATAAATTAACGAATGTTATTATTCGGAATAAAGCGCTGGGTGATGCTCGCCTGTTTCGAGTTCGCATCTGGTCCCAGAAAAGCCTTCTCGCGCTGCTCAATGCATCGCATCATTGTCGGTCGCCACCGCCACATTCTACCTTGTTGCGAAGCAGGCGGACCACTTTTGTTGATTGTGTCGTGGTAGGCAATTCTCCAGGATCCTCTTAGTCCTCGTGATAAGCTGTATTGTCCACAGCTCTCAAACAATGTAGGCCTCGGACGGCATTCCAGTAGCGGGAATAACGGCCTCGTACACCTGAAACTTGCCGTTCATGACCGCGTTCGGCCTGTAGTGGGAGCTAAGCCTTAGAACGGAGGCCTTATCAGCTGTCTGCAGCGGACTTTGTCTTGTGTCGCTTTTGCCAACGTTTCGAGATATCCGCAGTTTCCGGGGAAAAAAACATTTCGAGATAAAGGGGGTGGATACAAGGCGCCTACGGCAGGTAAATGGACAGCGAAAAAAATCACGCCATATCCACGTAATGAATGATGATAAGTGGGGCGAAGCTCGAGAGGGGGACATCATCGGTAACCGTAACTCTCCCGTGAAAGTTCGCCCATTACATCATTAAGAAAGACGTAAGACTGTGTGCGTACATTGTACAAATCAACTTTTATTTTCGGAGTCAATGCTCCCAGGCCCAGACCTGGTGAAAGACCCCGCGCCATCGAGGACTACCCCGCACCTCCACCACAATTTGTCACGTAGGATGGGACACAACGGTAAAGAAAGAACTTTTATTTAGGGCGAACTTGTGCCCGAACAAGACGAGAGGAAACGAGCAAAGGTCCTTGCGTCTCGTTCGATCTCCGAGAACGACTGCCTGCGTTCGTGGCGTGATCTCTTGCGTGATCTCCCCCTCGCAGTGCACGTGCACTCGCGCCTCTGTTGGCGAACACAGACAAGCTCGCGCTCCCGGTGCCGAGTTTGCGCTGCCGGTTGCAGCCGGTTCTTGCGCGTGCAACGCGGCCCACTTTGCGACATCTCCGAAAGCATGCGGCGGTCACGTACCACGAGACACAAGGGATGGACAGACCCGTGACTTTAGGAGCTTCACCCCTAAAAATTTCGGCTTTACCGATATTTTGAGACATCCGAGTTCGAGTTAACGAGGCATAACAATATTGCTAATTTTTACGCAGAGTCTATGTTATCATCCCACGGCGCTCCAGCTCAGCGTTAAAATCATGGTTAGTGTGCTGTGCGACGGCATTCGAATTTTTTAAAATTCTGCTGAGACCGGCTGAAGTCTTGGCCGCAATGATGTAGACGTTCCGTCATAGCTTCCTAATACCAAGGGCGGGAGTTCGAGTCCGACTGTTATCCCGTTTTTTTCCTATATCTTTAACTTCAATTATAAATTTTTGGCTTAGGCTAGTATTCGGTGTTGTAAATTATGGCTCTCTGTTCGTGGGGTTATGTTCGGTAAGGTTACCTTACGTTACGTTCCGTTAGGGAGAGCCAGACATGGTTTTTTTGCGAAACGGAGGTGCACGTCGCTTTAGGGTACTTCTTTCGGTATCGTGGGACGAAACTCGAGCCACAGAAACATTTTGGTCTCTTTGAAATGTTGTATTACCAGTATTTTGAGGGTATGTGACAAGGCGCTGGTGTTAACCTTTCCATCTTGCTTGCGCCTACAGCAAACTCTCGGTGCCGTGGGAATATACAGTGCCGCCGTCGGAATATCAACTCGTACGTATTTATTTCAAACATCATTTTGTAAGTACATTTTTATTAGAAATAACTTTATGAAAGAGCATGTTGATGTCGAGAATGTAGAGACTCCTTCTATAGCCCGACAGGCAAAATCCGCAATTCAACCTTTGAACTATACAATTCATGTTCTGCTCTCAACAACTTAATCAGGAGGGAGCAGCAACGACATTGAAAAACTCCCTAATTGTGTTAGGTCGGAAAACAGGGACGTGCGAAGAAAACTTTGACATGCACATAAAATGCAGCCGCGTGGCTAAAAAGGAAAGCTATACAGCTTTTTCAGAAACTTCGCAGATGAAATAAAAATTTTCCTTCTCCAGGATTCCTCTCTCGTCCCTCACTTCAAATTGTTAATCAATTCGCTGTCGTGATAAAAACGGCCAGCCGTCTGTTTGCTTCAGTTGGTAGAGTGACTAACCTATATAGTCGGTGGTTGCGGGTTCGAATCCTTAGCCGGGTCGAGTTTTTATTGTACTCGAAGTTTCTGAAAAAGCTGTATAGCTTTCCTTAGCAGCCGTATGGCTGCATTTCCGATATATGCCAAATTTATTTTCGCAGAAACGTGCTCCACCTTGGGGAATACTAATGAGTTTAGTAGGAAAACAGGGACGTTTTACAAGGTATCATCTATACACCATGTGAACTATGCGGTATTTGAGCCATGTAAAGATAGCGTTATGTAGGAGGAGGGCCACACAGAGAAAACACAAGTTTGGTTTTTTCGAACGATTGCCTCATTAGAATAACACTGACACCACGTTTAACCAAAACGTCCCTCAAATAAGCTGCATAATTAGGCAAACAGAGAATGACCATGCGACTCCCCAGCTCATTTCTCGCACTAGAACATATGACGTCATATGCACAGCCGTGCGTTTTGCTGAGGCCAGAAAAAAGCAAACGCAGGTTATTGAGGGCGTGTAAGCTTGCAGAACGAGCTCTTCTTGTTTAAGTGTAATGCGTATTCATTTTACAGCAGTAAGAATGGTCGGGTGAAACGATGGAAGTTACGAAAGGGAACGTAAACATAGAAGTACAAGTGCGCACTGCTGTCCGTACTGCGCGCACTATGCTTGTTATAGCTGCATAGCAGTGCGGCGCTTTGGGGTTGCCTCAGACGACACTGGCCGATTGGCGTAAGCGAAATAGTCTTGAGTGACCCCATTTGTCGAACATCGCCATGTTTCACGAAACAATTGCTACCTACCGTAACAAAAACAAGCCAGATGCAAATACGGTAAAAACACAATGCGACCCGCCGCGGTGGCTCAGTGGCTAAGGCGTTGCGCTGCTGAGCACGAGGTCGCGGGTTCGATTCCCGGCCGTGGCGGCCGCTTTTCTGATGGAGGCGAAAAGCAAAAACGCCCGTGTGTACGAGATTTCGGCGCACGTTAAAGATCCCCAGGTGGTCAAAATTAATCCGGAGCCCTCCACTACAGCGGCCTCATCGCCTGCGTTGCGTCGGCGCGTTAAACTCTACAATCAAAATCAAAAAACACAATGCGAATAGCGGTATAGAGCAGTATGGTGGCGCCATCTATGAGAAATGACGGCAAACAAGTCCCGGCCGCCCGCTGCGGGCTGAAGTTCACTTGAAGACCCGTACATGTGACGTCATTGCAGACGACACAAAACACACGATTTGGAGGGCGAATCAAAATTTTAACATAAATTTATTAATTCCTCAGTGACTAAGGCATCGCTTAGTGCCGGAAATGTTCTGGGCGCAGCATAAAACACCAAATCTTTTGAATAAAACAAACTTGCAGTTTGTCTGATGGCCCCTTTAAGAAACCCTAAGCAGGAGCGGACAAGCATAATCTACACAAAAAACGGGAACATGAGTAGTTCTAGACAACTATGCAAGATAACGCGCAAGTAACATGCAAACAAAGAAATTTTGTTTACACGGCAAAATAAAAAAAAACGCAATAAAGACTGCAAGAACGGGCAACTTCAGTATCGAATAGGTCTATTGAAGAGCTCTACAGTAGACGTGTACAGGAAATGGTTATGCAGGACCCATACTGGAGTTGCGGTCTCCCTTAAAACTGAATTATCTGGGGTGAATGGTCGATATGCATGGCACCTGCATTGTCATATGGCGCGCTTTGTTCAGGTACCGGATCAACGCGCCGGCTTCTATGCCCAAGCATAGTTTATGCAGGCCTGTGTTACCTAGAAATCAGCATTTACAGTCAAGTTACTTATTTACTGCAACATCTGTGGGCTCTCAGAGGAATGAGTTCACTGTTACCCTGTATTCAGAGTCCTCCTTCCACTCGAGCCTCGAGTGGAGAAGATCCTTGAAATCTATTTCCCCGTGCATAAGCATTGCGAAATCATTCCCTCAGACGAGTAGGGAGAAAGTGGTGAGCGAAGAGGGACTCAGAATGCGGCCCTTAGTCGTTCAACTCGGTAGATTCCGTATAGTGGGCCATGATGCAGCTCAAGCAAAAACAAACACTATAAATAACACATACCTGCTCCGATGGATTACCCACACGATTGCAGCTACCGTCAGAAGCTCACAGCCGTTTCACCAATTCTCATTTGGCTTTAACGTTAACGTTACCAAGGAATAACTCGCGAATCCCACACACCGCAGGATTCGCTAGTGGCGATTACGTCTCCCTTCAGAAGCTCCCGGCTGAGTCACTAAATCTCTCAGGCTGCGACGTGAACATGCCCACTCGTATGAGCACTATACGTCTTTCAATTGAACATCGATGCTTTCGAATTTACAAATCATGAGTAATTAAATCATCTGACTTGTACTTACAGCTATCAATGCAATCAATATTCAGAGGACATATCTCAAAGTAACTGATTAATGTGCGATAAACCTAGATGTTGCACAATGGAACGCATATTGGGCCCATGTGATTTATTTTAGAAGCAATCTTTGATGTTATTTAGCTATCTTGGTTCAGCACTTGCTCCTGGGAAATGCTTAAAAAGTCCGCTCCAAGCAATGGTGCTTGATTTTCATCGATAAACTGAAAGTACAAAATCAACCAGAATATTTTATGCACATTCCTCTTTTGCGTTAAAAGAATGCCCACTCTACACGATTGTATAGGTGTGGTTAAAAATGGGCCTGCTTACGCTGTAAGTAGACGCTTAAAAAAATGTCCGTGGATCGCTGGCACCGGAATAAGGATTTTGAGAGCGGAGATTAAATCCATTTACCTCGAAATTGGGTTTAGTAGCCCCAAATAACGGACTGACAACAGGTACCTGCCTTTGCTTTGCCCCTCGAATCAATGCAATGTTTGCTTTGCACTTAAATCCCTCAGCCAAGTATCTCAATGTAAAATCATGCAATATGAGTTCCGGTGTTGGGTGGCCGAGTTTAAATTGGGCTTTGACACAAGAAACTCCTAAAACCCCCACCATAACTACGGTGCGTGGATAAAGAGTTCTTTTCGGCGCATTCTCTTCGCCCCGTATACGTTTCTTCTGTACATCCAAATAGGGCCTATTTCTTGTTGTAACTTGCCCTCACTTCACCTTCCAGTGTTTCAGTGCCCGTTAATATACTCAAGCATTGCTGTTGGACTAGCTGGAACTATCTACACAGCCCTGGTAAGAGCTCTTTTTACACTACGCCATAGTGTCTCTATGCCATTCACAATACATTTTTATAAAGGTCCATCATCACAAAAAAATACAAACACCCAACCTATCTTTTCCCCTTCATAATCGACATACTTTAAGGTGCACCGTTCTCTCGAAGTATCCAAACGATAGCACAAAATCTGGCGAAAAATATTTTGCTTGACTCATTCAATGTTTATCGTTCGATCATTTCCTGAAAAAAATTGTGTTGCCTCTAACGGCTGCCTTTAACGATGAGACCTGCATTCACGGCGTTTATTGCAAGGAGCTGATAGCTAAAGCCCCTGAACTGCGCCTGTACTACTAATTTCTATCCTCCTCAGTTGTGCTTTTCTTATTCACAATTTTTCCCCATTGACTTCTGCCAAATAGATGAACTGTGGCTTTTATTCGTCTTGATGAAAAAAGAGTTTACTATTATTCATAATGATGCCCTCGATGTATCTCATCGTCCACGTTAGGCCACACTTCTGCATGTTGTTATCTATATAAGGGGTATATTTTTCTTAACAAAGTGGTTACTAGAATGGGGTGTTCTGTGAGCCTAGTTCTTCCATGGCCTTGTATTTGAGCAGTTTATTTTCGTTTAAATCCTGGCAGGCTGCGGTGGTAGCCTTGCAACATGCCCTTTCTGACCAATTATTCACGATCAGTGCTAACCGAATTTTAAACGTCTTGTCGCAACCTTCTCACGCGCCCTTACACTCGCCCCGTACTCCCCTTCTCTACTTTCGTTCTGACTTCTCACCTATTTTCTTGCTCATTGACTGCGCTTTCGAATCCCACATGGTTCCCGCACTTGCTTGCTTCTTCGTGCTTCCTTGCTCAAGGAGAGTCAAGTGACACAAAGTTTGTCTTCAGGCCGTACAGCATGCCCTTGAGTCGGTGGTAACACAAGGCGCAGGTGCATTTATGACATGGTGCGCTCTTTGCTTTCTTTGTTTTCTTATCTGCTAACTAAAAAAACGGGATAATAACTCATTTTCGCCGCATTTCAAGCACTTGACAACCTTGGATGAAATGGTTACTTTTGTTGGTTGCAGGTACGCTTCGAAGGGCCATTCCGAGTGAGCCCTTGTTGGCTGGAAACAGATGACAGGACATGACGCTAAACAAGCACAGGAAAAGCTTTGTTCGCTTACCGGCCTCTGTACGGGAGGCCCAAGCACAATCGCCTGTGTCGAGATTTCGACGCACCTTAAAGGTCCCCATGAGGTCGAAATTCATCTCGCCTGTTCCACTAAGGCGCTGTTCATAGCCCGGGTGTAGCTTCAGTGTGTAAATCCCTAAAAAAAATTTAAAATTAACGAACTTCGGGGTTGTTGTGCTCAGCAGAGATTCAGGAACCTAAACAACGTGATGATTAAAATGGACGCGAAACGGACGTAACTCATCGTTCTGACATAATTAAAAAAACATCAGCCAAAATTTAAACCCCACATCGAGTGAAAGTACGTTCGTGGGCAATAAATAACTTGTTTCCATCAATGCCGTATCATCAGGGGCCCGAATGGATCGCATTGATGTTTTCAACAGTTTTGATTGGGGAAGTGTTTCAACAAAGAATGCAGTCTGTCCCAGGACTCCATTAAGATGTTTAGAGATTAATCAGCCTAAAGCGAGCACAAACCATGATAAATGATGCTTATATGAGCGCAATAATTTGCTTCCTTTCTGCGACAGGGAGGACTACGAGGTGTTGTGTGGGCCGACTGCATTCAAGCGCTGGTGATGTTCGGCTCACCTTTGACGATGATTGCAAAAATTCTGTACGATTCGAGTTATTCCAGCCCGCCTCTGAGACCTATGAGGGATTTCAACTTCAAAGAATATATGTTCCGGTAAGTTTCTCAATGTGACTAAAGCGCTTAACAAATTAGTGATGTGTTCTAGTGTAAAATGTCAAGAAAAAAAAGGGGTCACCTGAACAGGAAATAATAGCAGAGGTCATTACTCTCAAAGTGAAAACAAATGATCGGCCTAACCACACATCCCACATTTCGCATTGACCAGTTACTTTACCTGACCTGCAATAAAGCACAAAATTGAGCTGGTTTATAAGAAATAAGGAGCAGAAGAGCAGAGCAAGTGAGCATGCTAGAAGACCGCGTGGAAAAGCTTTTTTTACAGGACAGAAGCTGGAGGACGTCATTAGACTATTTGAACAAACTGCGTCACCGTTATGTTACACAATGATTCCTTCTTGCCGGAAAACCGCGGACGTGCTGTGCTACTCTTGTTTATGTTAATGTGATCTCCTTTCCTTTTTTGGCTTTAGGAATGTTTATGCTTTGGTACGAACAAAATAAAAGGAACCCCAGTTGCATGCAACGGATTTTTCTGGGCGCGGGTCAGGCTACCCCGTGTAGGCTACCAAATATGTAGCGTGAAAAGCGAAATAAAACCAAAATAAACATTCGGTAAAATACTAGCCACTCAGCAACAACTTACAAACTATTATGCAGAATATATGTGGCTTAGTGAAGGAAAAAATGGTGTGGGCGGAGAGGAAAAATCCCGTTGGCAGTGAACACAGGTATGCAACAGTAAGTTAGACACATCATGTGGCCCCTAAAGCAACCATTTCAAGCTTCGACGACCCATGTAGCTTCTTAAGATAACAGCTGAACCATTCAATATATAGCGACGAGTATTTGTTTCCTCTCTTTTAACAGAGTGTAATTCAATTTTATATTCGCGCATATCGCAGCACCAAACTGGACTTCACAAGTGATGAGAACGTCTGGAGTGGCGTGATAGGAGGGCTTTCGTACAACCTCGTCCGAATGGCGTTTGATCAGATGACTGTTCAGAGGTTCATGGCAGCGAGGACGTTGCGAGATGCGAAAAGGTTGGTACTTGCGCTCTACGAAATTAGTATATTAGTCACATTTCAGCCAACGATGACATTTGGCAAGAATTTGAATGTTGTAAGGTCATGTTGACTACAAAAGCTCAAATGGTCTGTCACCACGCAGCCACTCAGAAAAGTGCTCCTGTCAATTAAAGGCAGCGGCATTAAAAGACAAAACAGAAAAGGTATTCTGGCCGATATGTGTTCAATAAGCACTTAATGAATTCATGCAGATATTTGGTAGCGTGTAGTTAACATTTACCGCATGTATATATGCGTCTAAATGAAAGTGCTGCGAGGGGGCTCGAAAATAACATTGATTAATTAGAAGGGCGGGGCGTACAAGGTTATCTTCGGGTAGGCCTTGTATACATTACGCTGTTTTATTGCACTACGTTGTGTTATTTGAACGTAAACAGCATGTGTGGCCCGTGGGTGGCCCCATAAGTTAATATAGAATACGTTAAACATCCCCTTCTCTTGTGGCAACTTTCAAGCCGCTATGTTTTGCGCAGTTAATTTAGGCGAGGGTTAAAAACCTAGCCGCATTCAGGCTTGGCCACATGGCTAACACTGCAACTTGAATGCTGTTGGAGACAACTATATAATAAAAATACCTAGTTGGGGCGAGTCTTACTCCCTCTATCGCTTTTTTACTCTGTCCTATATTTCTGTTCGGTTGCTCGTGTTCAGTTCCTACGTCAGTTCCTACGATGGGAAGCGTTCCCAAAGTACTAAAATATGACTTTTAAGATTGAAACCGTGCATAAACTACGTGTTCGATATAAGCAGAGGCAGACTTTTTTGCAAAGAAAGCTATACGATTCTTTATACATTACGTTGAGAAGTGCGCGCAAAAAAGTCTAGTTTGCGGTTAACTCAAATACAGGAGAATGGTGATTAATTTCGGTAACCACTTGCATAGCGAGGAAATGCCTACATTCCAGATGCTCACCTAATAGCCACCTATCCTGTTATAGGCTACCATCTATCTTTCTTTTTAAGTGCGTCGTACGCACACCAACTGCACAAGTCACTCATACAGTGATCTGTTCTTTCCCCCATTCCTAAAGATCAGGACGATGTGCCTTACTAAAAAAGGATACAGAACTTTTTTCTTGTGGCCTTCGTATCAGCCAATCAACAAAAACTATAGTTGTTTAATTATAAGGTCATACCCACCTTATAAGTATTCATGAGTGCGGGTCAAAATTTAAATTTCGTGTCAAACGTTTTCCCCTCTACAGTTCTCTCTCACACCCAATCTTTCTTGGTCAAACAAGGTGCCCATTTTTGTAGGTATTTCTTATGCAGTTTTTATAGCCAATCATATTGTTATTTATCAATATTTTTTTGTTTACGGTCGCAGGGTAGCCATGGGTGGCGCGGCGTCTCTCCTCTTCTTCGTCGCCTTCATAGCAAGTTCGGGAGCAGCTTTTGTATACTGGTACCGAGACTGCGACCCGGTGTTGAATGGGGCTATCAAGAGCTATGACCAAGTACGTTGTAGGGCGGAAATTCGTCGCTGAACATTATTGCAGGGCTGAGTTGCACGAAAATGGAAATGATGCATAGCAGTATTTATGTCGGTTATAAGTCGGTTATGTCGGTTAGAAGCCTGATACTCGGGGTAAGTACTTTTGTAGCGTGAGCTACACTGGCCGAGGTTGAGCAGTTTCGCGTGGCTCGTGTAGAGCCGTGCTGCGCATGCGCGAGGAGCAGTGACGTCACACGGCGCACAGAACGTGTCTCGCTGCCCGGCGTCTCTCACACCGCCAACGCGCCAAGCGTCTTCGCCGACCTCCGTTCCGCACGTGGCGGCCCGGTCCACTTGATGGTCATGCGAGGGGTGGCCGGGTGTGCAACCGATGGCTTGTGCGTCGCAGCAACCCCGGCGTGCGCCTGTGGAACCAGCTTAGCTCCGGGGCGATTGGTGACGCTGCGCCGGAGCCTCTTGATAAATACACGTGTCACATAATGCGTATACTGTGTGTGAATCATAGAAGCAGCAGTAAGCATGATATTCAAGCTAATCCTAGACAACTAGGAAAACTAAGAATAACCAGCTGGACCTTAACTCACGCTACGTATATCCTGGCATAGCAGAGCTAAGCCACTGCTAATTTTTTACCATTTCACAGTGCACCTAAATTTAACCTGCAATGTCGTAGGAATGACGAATAAAGAGGAGGAGGAACACTTAGATCGCAAGGGAAAGATCTAGGTATATTTGGAGAGGGTGTTGGTGAAGGTGGGATTACAGATTCGGGGTTACACGATCCCACCAAACTGATATGTGCCCTTAAGAGATCGGCACCCTCATTCAGGTAGAATGTTTTCACCGTTTTCAGCCTACACCCGAGGCTGTGAGACTGCATTGGTTGCCGGTACAGTTCACGGGCCGGGTAGGTGGGCTAGTTTGGCGTGGGGTGCACACTCGCAGCTTCAGACCAATCATGTGAGACCACTCTCCATGGCGAATGACGAATGACATTGCCGGCAGGGGTGCCGGCAGTGTAATGCCTTGTGGATATTGATTAAACTTCGTACTTCGTTTTACAGAAATTGAACCCACAGGACGTATTTTGAATGGCATTACGCCAGACAAATACGACCATTGACTCGCTCGTCATGTGGTGATAAAGCAATGACCTCTGTTACGTACGGGAAGACGTCGGCGGACCGGGCTCCATCACCCCCGTCATGTGAGGTAGCGTGGGGGTGAGCGGCCTGCAAAAGTTGCTGGGTTGAAGGTTGCGACAAGAACCCAAATGCAAACTTAACTGGTTTCATGCATTACGAGAGCTCAGCCGAAGTAATACAGGAACGATACCATTACGGGTGAGATTCCAGCAGAACTCGACAGAGCGACAGCATGTATTTGCTGCTGCAAAACGAATTCGAACTATACCCCAAGATGGCGGGTTTTTATTTATTCAGAAGTGCCGTAACGGCTGCGCGGTTTTCCGCACAGGGCCAGAACATAGTACAGACACACACAACACTCTTTCAGAGTTCGTAAGGCCGGCAGTAGCGGCGGTCGTTCAGCCTCAGAGAGAGGGGAGAGGACACCTTGGGTGCAGCATCCGCGTCGCCGGGACATGTCTCTACATGAAGATCCATTTGCTTAATGTCTGGCATCCGTCGAGGCGGAGTCACCGACTGCGAGGCGCCCACGCGCCAGCCGTTCACCGGCAACTGTAACCAGTCCGAGCAGGTTTTCTTACAGTGCACCGGAGCATTCCGCAACTTGCAGCCCCCGCCAAAAGGGTAACGGCGTGCTGAATCGTAACACCACACACTAGGAATATAGGGTCGTCAAGCGAAACTATGATTTTTTGATATCGCGCTCACTGGCAGGTACTCGGACGCACATTATTCAAAACACCAGAACATGCTTTACATTTCGGTTGGCGTACCCGCAAATTTTCCCGCCATTTTTTCGCGGGGCTACCATGGTACGCCAGCCGAAATGCTACCTGCTTTAGTGCTAAACTTAATAGACTTAAGTGCTTATATTTTAGGGAACTATAACCGCCATACATGGGGGTAGCGGGGCGTACGAGCGTGCAATTGAGTAGGGTGTGAGGGGCTTTTTCATATACGTGCTACGTACAGATGTGTGCGCACCCGCAATATAGCTCATTGGCTAACGCTTACTGCCAAATACGGGACTGCATGTTTCATTGAAGAACGCCGGGGAAGTTTCTCTGATGTGCCGGGGGAGGGCATTAGCAGGGAAGATTTATTGCGCATGCAATAGAAAGGGCATGTCGACAAAATGTTTGCAGCATTCTGTTCACTTTGCGTCACTCTGTCACCCCAGCAAGCGGGAAAATATCAAAAGATGACAGAGTTTATATAGCACGTGGATAGAGCTGTTTCATAGTACAGAGAAGTGCCTTCGTCACATTAGCCAGGTTGCCTTGACGACGACAAATAGAAGCGCGGCGCGCCAGGTGCGTGTGCGTCGACGGGACTTGTGACTCCCGCGACCGCTTGTGCTCGCTGTAGAATCGAGTCTGCAGCCCGAGCGGCGGCTAAAGAGGAAAGAGTAGGAATGACATCGACGAAAGGCAGTCAGTGCTACTGCTGAAGCGAATTAGCGGTACACTGGGACTATTAAAGCTCTAAGCATGGTGCGCACGGCATACGAGGTACAGACGTTCATACTTATTCTGGAGAAAGTCTGCAGTCAGTGTCTCGGTCAGCCACGCTTTAGCGAGCGGTTCGTCACGTACCGGCTAGGACGTTCCACGCGTGTTTGGCATGGCTCATGAACAGGCTGAGAAGTTGCCAGCGGCTCCAAAAAACAATATTGTATAAGATTATATAAAGTTGTTTTTACTTAAACGTGGAGCTCCAAAAGATTTATTTCTCAGAAATTATTTAGAACCTTCACGTGAGAAAAACAAGAAATAAAATGTTACCATTTTTATTGGTTTGGCTTCAAGAGCAAAAAAAGCTACACGGCAAGCCAATAAAGGTAGGAGAGGAGCGTTGCTAGCTCCCATAGCGGCGCCTATGACGGCACGCGATTACAGCTACAGATTTCCTTCTAGTGTATTAGTACGAAACTCCGTGTTATGAGGAACGTGTAATAAGGCGGACTTTAGAAGCCACCGCAGGCCGTCCGCCTCGAGCTCAACGTCTACTTTGCGAGAGAGAGAGAGACGGGATGGTCACAAGGAATGGCACCCCAAAATTGGTCCAAAGCAGTGCTTAAAGGGCTGGTGAAGAGCTTTTCAAAAAAATTGTGGGGGCATTACATTATGGTTTTCCTGACGCTGAACTCGAAAAACATGTTTATTTTATGTGTAAATACACCCAAACCATCTTTTTTCGTCAAAACAAACGACCCCTGCCCGCTGGCGCGGTAAGAGCCCTGGCTGCCTTTCGCGATTGGCTGGCGGCAGATGACGTCATATTCGGAAGTGCCGGTGCTGCGGGGACCGCTCAGCCTGAAAATCTCATTCTGTTCCCGTTCAGATACGGGCTAGAAGGTCCTCTGGTGAATTGAGGGCTCACACAATCTTTCCTTAGAGTAGGAGAGACTGAGGGAAGTATAAACACAACAGGTTCGCTCGCGGCGAGCTTTAGAAAGGGGTTCGCCCCCGACCACTCATGGCCAATTTGTTTCTCGGGTGCAGGGAAGTTGCGCAGATATTGGTTCGCCGCTTTCACTACCAGCGCTAGTCACAATTCCTAGCATAATTTTTCAAACCACCATCATCCCCATCCTCGAATGTGGAACTTTGTAACTTTGTTTTTACATTTGGACAGGCGGCAACAAGTTCTGTGCAGCGGCCTGCGATGCGCACAGGCAGCGCGGCCTCCGCCGGTCGCCGCGTCGCGCAGAGGTGCTGGTGCCGGGTCGCTGCTCGGCCGGTCAGCGGAACGCGGCATTGCTGCACATACGCATGTTTTAGAATAGGGGAGCCGAACGTGGGTCGCCCCCCAAAAGGTTGAGGAACCCAAGCGCAGCACGCTGGTCCCCGACGAGCTTTAGAACGCCTTCCCCAACAGCTCCAGTCGACTCAGGTTGCATAAATCGCCGCTGATGTTGGGAACTTTAGGCTTAGCACCAAGGGAGCTATAGTTGGTCACCGCTACCTCTACAATCGCGAATGACTATCCTTAACACAGTTTTGCACCACGCTGTCATCCCCTTTCGCGCATGTGGAACCGGATTCCTACATTGATAGTCATTCTAGCGATCGGTGCTGTGCTCATTCTTGCGCGCAGGTAACGCCATCCGTCGGCCTCTCGCCGCATCTCATGCTCGGGCAGGTTCGTTTGCGGCCGTCGACGAGCCTCCGCGACCGGTCGGCGCTCCTCATCGAGATACAAATTCGATCACCTCTTTCGAAATCACCTTGGATGACAATCCCTAGCACAATTTTTCACCACACTATCATCCTCTCTTGCACGTTTACCTTGATTTTCGCGACGGCCATGATTCTGGACGACAGCGAAGAGCGGTCGCTGCCACGGCATGTGTGGTGCGAACCGTTTCGTGCGCCGTGCGGGCATGCACGACCGGCGAGTGTGTGGAGCGCTCCCGCGCGCAGGAAACGCTTCATGCTTTCAGCTTGCTTGATTTCTTCTTAAAATCTAGCTATTCAGCTAAGCTGTCGTCACAGCCAACAACGTCGATCAGGAAAACGAGCAAGAAGTTCGGGAAGCCCAGAGCGCTGTGGTCCCACAAATTTTCTAATTCCCTTATAATAATGGATCAGGAACTTGGTGTACCTCCGTATTTGTTTGAGCCCGTCGCTTCGCGTATAAAGCACAGAGCACCCGACGACACGGCCGGACCTGCGACTACTCGTGAAGGCAATGTAGTAGCCACGGGCGCTCGGGTAGGAAATCTCTGGTATCTAGGAGTTGCTCTAGGGAACCATGCAGTAGCATTACGGTTAAAAATCGACGCGGAAGCAACTCTAGACAATGATGATTAATAAAGTGCAGATTACACGCATGCTTAATTCGGAACTTCGCCCAGAAAACTGGGACACAGCGAAGCGGCGGCGCACGGCGCTGGCCGTCTTCCGAATATGACGCTACTTCCGGTCGCTGCCACTCAGTTTCTCGCTCTTCCGGCGATGCGGCAGGGAGCAGTGGGAGGGGCTTAGGGTCAACTTTAACGACGAATACCGCTGTCCCAAAGCTAAAAATGACGAAAAAAACTTTACAGGCATAAACTGACCAAGGTAATAATTGTAAAAAGTAGAGCTTCGCCCGGTTTTAAAAGCACTTCAGTGGCCCTTTAACAGCGGAGGTCGTCCAGGCGTCGCCCAGGATTGCTCGTGGCGCTCGCAAAAAAAAAAAAAATTCCCCCGCGGGAGTATAAGGAAGTGCGAAGCACGGGGTGATGCTATGAGGGGGAGTTTGTTGAAGTTTGGTGGCATTTTGCCCGTTCGTTACATTAACACCCCCTCGTGATCACGTTCGGCTTAACACGCCTCGTTTGTCCCTCTGCGGAAATCTTGGTGAATTAACGTGTATGTTCGAGAGATGTTCGAGAGGGAATGTAATCACGCACACACACACACACACGCAAAGTAAAGTGAAACGACAGTATTTATTTCAGCACTTGTTTGTGTTGTTGTATGCGACTAACGCCGCTGAGTCGCCAACGCACGCCGCTGACGACGTAGTTTGAATGCGTTAAAGATATAAGGCGCGTTACGAACACTCACATCAGCGTCGCGTCCGTGGCTTGCACTGGGGACAGAAAAAAGATACGCTCGCCGCAACGAAATAACAGAAATTGAGTATAACGGAGTAGTCAGCGGCGAAAACATAGACATAGAACGTGCTTTTTTTTGAGCACTACAGTACCTTGTTTTCGCGAAGCGCTATTCAACTTGAGAAGTTTGAACGTGAATTTGTGTCTCTGCTGCCAAAAATCGATGACGAAACAAGGTTACTATTAGAATCCCCCATCACGGTAGAGGAAGTGAAAGAAGCGATTAATAACCTAAACCTGGGAAAGTCACCAGGTCCTGATGGCTTGAGCGCGGCTTTTTATAAGTTCCTTAAACATGAGATATCCCCTGTGTTAACGGCAGTATTTAGAGAAGCTTTTACGTTAGGGTGCTGCCCCGTCCGTTTTCGGCTGCGCACACATTTAATTCACTAAAACAGAAGACACTGTCAAACTTCGTCAGGTGACGTCGTACCGCCCAATAAGCCTTAACTAACGTTGACTACAAATACTAATGAAAATACTGGCTTAAAAGGTTACAGACTGTTATTGGCATCATAGTGGACGCATCAAACATGTGGGATAAAAGGACGATCAATTGCACGAACATACACAAGGCTCGGAGTGTAATCGAAGAGCTGTGATGTGATGCATACCGGTGTAGCAATGCACAGTGGACCTCGATAAGCGTTCGACCGCGTGCCACACGAGGGCTTATGGCAGTATTAGAGCACGTTACATCGGCTCTGTATCCTAGAAGGTGTTCGCATGGCCTACAACAAGTGTACGACCAGACTAATTGTTAAACAAGGTGTTGGGAAGGCGCATAGAAGTGCAGAGGTCGGTGAGGCAGGGGTGTCCTCTGTCACCTCTCCTCTTCTGCATATACATTGAATCCTTGTGTTTAGCCATAATGAGAAATGAAACTGTCAAGGGATTTCAACTTCATGAAGCCGAGGTACGAGTTTTAGCTTACGCAGACGATATTGCTATTTTCTGCGTAGATCAAGAAAGCGTCGCTCAAGTCGTTAACTTAGTGAAATGGTTTTGTCATGTGAGTGGATGCGCCGTGAACTGGGACAAGTGCCTGGGAATATGGCATGGAGAGTGGAGTACAACACCGGTGGTATTTAAGAATATCAAGTGGGTAACGACGCCCGTGAAGTACCTAGGCGTGCCGCTAGAGTATTATACCGATAGTGACCCTTATTGGCGGAAACAAGCTGTGGAGCTACGAGAAAAGGCAGAGAAGTGGAAGGGCACAAATTTGTCCATCTTTGCTCGCGCGACGGTTTGCAACCTATTCATGGTGAGCAAACTTTGGTATGTATTGCAAGTACTCCATTGTTCACGGGCAAATGTTCAAAAGCTGCACCGTGTTTTTGCAGTATTTATTTGGGGTTCGTCCTGGGAACGAACTAGTCGTACAAACCTCTTTCGGCGCGTTCGTGATGGGGGTTTAGGGTTAACGCATTTCTTTTTACGTCAGTTGGTAAACCGTTTTCTTTTTTTGCGGGATGTTAAAGACCCGTTTTTGCGCACGGTTTGTCAAATTAGATTAGGCAGGGTTCTGCCAGAGTTTATAGTTACGACATTATGTTTGCCGGGAGGTATACGTGGCTACCTAAAAGAAGTTGTTGAGTCATTTCGTTTTCTAGCTGTGCGATTTTCGTTGGATTATCTGAGTGCAGTTTCAAGAAAGCGACTGTATAGTGATCTTTGTGATACAGTTCTCCCGGTTCCGTTGTACAGAATAACGTACTCAGCAGGCCCTGGTCGAGATGTGTTAAAGCGGGTCAAGAAAATGCCAGTTGCACCAGGGATTAAAACGTTTTTCTTTAAATTACATACGGGAACACTCCTTGTTAAGACATGGATGCAAGAAAAGGGCCTCTTTATGCCATGGGGGGAACAGTGTTGGTTGTGCAAGAAACCGGAAACCATTGAACATGTCTTCATCGACTGTTGGGATGGTGTATTCTTTTGGGATGTGCTGCAGCGTACGTTGAAAAAAGATCTGCCAATCGATGCCCGTGGCATCCGGTATTTGTCCGTTGAACATGATGAGGAGGGTGTACCGCTAGATCTAATAATGTTATTGGGCCTGCACAGCATATGGAGGTGTCGGCTGGCAGTCCGTCACTCGGACATTGACGCGCGCCCAGTCAGAGAGTATTTTCAGGAGGCTATTGTTACGTTTGTTGAATTGAAAAAGGCACAACAAAGTCTTCCGGAAAGGCTGTCACAAGTTGAAAGGCTAACAAAGATAAAGATATTTTAGCCACCAGCGCTGTATTCCAGAGCGGGAGCAGCGATTTTATGTTTTAGTATGGGTTTGTTGTGACACTGATGTTTATGTTTGTAAAAGCGGTGCTTGTTTGGAAATAAAGAAAAAAAAAAGCGTCCGTGGCTTAGTCGGTAGAGCGTCGCGCTGCGGCCGCAAAGTCCTCGGATCGAAACCTGGCGTCGGATGTTGTTGTTTTTTTTATATAGTGTAGTGGCCTGGCTGGCGCGCCGAGGAGAGGGTGTTTGCGAGCTGGAGAGTAGTAAAGGGGCTTTAGGAGAGTAGGCGAGGGGGGGGAGAGGAGGCGCTTATGCGAGCGCCCTCACGCGTCGGAAATCCGGCGCCGTTTGCTAGGCACGGTAGCTAGCTCCGTTGCTAGGCTGCGGACGGAGGACGGCGGTGGAAGCAGGAGTAGGCCCGACTAAGAAGTGCTTCGCACTTAAAACAACCAAGGAGTCAGTTCACGTGCGTCCGCACCTAAAGGGGGGAGCACAAGACAGCTCGCGCTACGGACACCCAGTTCGCGAAGCCGCTTGCCGCCGGTTCTAGCGCGTGCTGGCGCGTTCCACTTTAAGAAAATGTCAAAGCCCGTGGACGAAACGATCCGAGCCCGCCAGTAATGCATGAGGAATGATATAGGTGGATATGACGATGACTACATCACGACAGTTCAAAGCGTCCATGCAACATGTAAATAAACAATTTCAAGCCTAATGCAATGCGTGGTGTTGGTTTTTCAATGCTTACATAGAAAGAAATCATCCAGCTTTGCTATGGCTCAAGCCTTGCGCGGCCTAGTGCAAGCTTCACCAATCTTTTTTCACGTGAATTACTGGCAAATGCTTCATCTCATGGAGAACGTGTCAAGCTAGTGACGCTCGTAGTGCCACAGCAAGCTATTCAGAAAATACGTGATGCATGCCCGGTGGTGGAAGTGACGGTGGCTTTTCAAAGGTTTCTTTACATGGCAGTTTTTGTCCTAAATGAAATAACGCAACCGAGAAAAGCCTTTTTACTATAATAATGCGCAAAATAAAAAAAAGAACATGAACACTATTGTTATTTTAGTAGTTCAAATACAGACCACTAGTCACACTGCACTGCAAGGAAGAACAGGGGAACGCGAGCCTCGTTTGTTTTTCTTGCTTTAGGTAGAATGCCACTATTAAATAGGGCACATAAGCAGTCACTGTGCCATAAACAAATGACAAGTGCTCTACCCAGGAGAAACAAATGCGTCAGTAACTAGGATAAAATTACATGGTATTTTTATTTCCAACTTTGTAGGACTTGCTTTTTTGTTGTCTACCAAGACACTAAGCGTTTGCCTGTCGCGCTCACGATTTTGTTCCATCAGCATAGGTAACGCTTTAGCCATATCGTTTTATAACATTTTGGTTTGTTTAGAGCGAAGTATACCCTCACTTCATAAAACAACGCACAATTTGCGTAGTTTCTGTGCTTAGCCTATTTGTGACAGAGAATTGCAACTCTGAAGAACCCCACACATTCGCCAAAGTAGGAGACACCTAAGGTACTAAAAATTCCTGAGGTTTAACAATTCTAAACCCAGTTATTACGAGCAAAAGCAACGAGTATGCGCACATTGTTTCGTAGACGTTTGCCTTTGCTTGAGATATCGCAGCCTGTCGTCTAATTATATGTGCTGGATGACTGGATTCATCGCTTTGCTAGAGCTGAAGAACACGCTCAGGCATCCCAGCTGGCGTGCCGCGATGGGGAGACTGAGAGACAAAGCGCTGGCGAAGCAGCCGTTCAACCCTAGCCCAGTCTCGTGGTTCACTTGCGCTGAAGCAAGCGCACTGGCAGCCCTGCCGGCACCGAGCGGTCTTGCGCAAGCGAAGCAACCTTTCTATCCTCACCTAGTCACGTTGTACCACAGCGGCGACACTCCGAGTGACCGAAGCGACAAGCAACGAAGGTTCAGCTTGACCACCAGCAGCCGAAGGTCATTTGCGTCCCTTTGAGCAGACAAAATTTGTCGCCGCTGTTTCGATCCCAGGAAACCGCTGCTGGCTGCTATGTGTTTTTGGTTACTTCCACAGTAATTTGTTAATGTTCTCTTTTTTTTAGATGTTCCATACTACGTAAGAGAAAGCCTATCGGACATGGTAATGTTGCGGGGCTTGTTTCTTGCTGGACTTGTTGGGGCAACCACCAGGTATGTCATATTAAACACTTGAGCCATCCGCAGAATAGCTGTAGCAGTCCGAGCTTTACCTTGAAAATACCGCTTATATGTGTGTACAGGTGCCCCCAAAAGTAAACGAAGCACGGCTTCGTGACATTAGAATAATTTCCATTTTATGCGACTACCAGAATATATAAAATGTGTTTGGCCCAATTTTATTTCAGAATGACTTTCTTGAAAGTCACTTAGAGGTTGCTGGCTAGTCACATGGCGGAGAAATCACCTCAAAATCTCCAACCAGTGCTCCGTTTACTTTTTGGGGCACCTCTACATGCGTCTGTGTGAACGTTCGCGTGCTTTCTGTTTGTGTGCCTCCGTGTACGTGCATGTGTGCGTGCGTGCATGGGGCCGTGTGTACACGCTTTTTATGTCCAAATATTTCTATGTGAGCGTTTTTCTTCCGGATTTATTTCATGCGCGCATTGTTTTTCACCCCCAAAATAATATCTTATTTCTCATCAGTGAGTTATGCGTTATAAAACCTACTTCGGGGACTTACGTATGTTTTTATCATTAGATATAGAGGTATTCTTTTTAAAGTACCACTAATGTGAATTGTAAAAAGGGTGCAATTACGTTCCCAGAACACATTCTTGTCGGCGTAGACAATGCTACAAGTTTTGTTGTCCATTCACACGCCTTCCTAACCAAAGAACCAAAGAAACCAAACAAAACCAACGCAAACCAAATCACACGCCTTCCTAACCAAGAAGAAACCAAAGAAACTGAGAAACTCCCTTGCCAATTTGAGTACGTCGGGTATGTCGACGCAATGGAATATCCGCCTAGTGAAATTTAGCACAATGTATAACATATTTTATCTATACAACTCTGCGTCCCCGAACAGAGCGTCGGTTATACTTTCAAACTGCCGGAAATAGAATTTTGAGAACTGACATGGCAATAAAAAATATCTAATTACGGGACAAAGCCATTTAGGGCGGTTTCAGTGGCTCTATATTTATGCAAATTGTGAAATGGGAGATAACTTGGGGTCAAATCTATCAAAGCAGCCACAAATCAGACTTAGTGAATTCACTTCAGTGGTCATTAACCTTCAAAAATATTCAACTTGCTTGGTGACATGAAAGGCTATGTCCTGGGCATAACGACTGCATCTTTATGCGGCTATCCTAACAAGTGACTTGGGTGATTGGGCAAAGTCAGTCGGTGTATACTTTTGCCGTCTGAAATTTGTAGCAGTATTTTGGTGTATGGATGCGCTTTCCAAAAAAGACGCACATTGTAAAAGCTTAATCAATAGAATTTTAAAAAGAACGCCCACGTTTTAACATTTCAAAACAGCACCGTCTCGTCGGTCGTCAACTCCCAAGCAGCCACGTTTTACATCGACATCGTTGCGCCACATGCCAAGCTAAATGAGCGGACTGCCCTCTACGTCATGCGTCTGTTAGGTATGCTGTACAAAAGTTCAGTCTTTCTTTTTGTTTAAACCTTTTTATCCTGAATGTGACTTTTATTCTTAGCCGCAACCTTTTTCGGTTTTCAGTGAAATACCTATCGCATCTCTTTGTGCACAGTTTATCAAGCAGGTCTGACTTTAGAAGACGAAAAAGAACACTAGTGCACACCGATAAATGTACGTTTCTAAGTAAAACGCAAATATTTTAAATGCAGAGCATTTATTTAACTCACGATGTCACCCGGCGTTGTCGGCGTTGGCGTGCCTCGGTGTCCGCAACAGCCGTTCCAGGTGCACCCTCTCCCCCACTCCTCCTCGCCTGCTCTCCGCTGCTCCTCGCGTGTTCTCTGCATGCTCGGATCGCGTTCAGCAACAGGTGGGGCGCGCATGCGTCGTAGTTTGGCGCGGGAGCAACAACAGTTGTGGCGTGATCATGACGTAGTCGTGACGTGGTCGTGGCGCGGTCGTGCCGTGATGGGGCGGTTCTCGGCGTTCGCTCTCGCTGTCAATTTCTTTCGAACCAGATAAAATCGGGTATGTGCGCCCCCCGAAAATGCTCTGCATTTGACCGTGCCTCTCGCGAGGGGGATGTTTTTTTATTTCCATGCTCAGTGTGCTTGGTGATATGTGAACCATATATTGCTTGAGTTTAGTTTATTCAAGTGAAGCAATGTTGACTCGCACACCAGCTTTGCGCAGAGCTACGCACAACCGCAGCTTACACAATTCATTTCCGCAAGAAGCCTCGATGGTCTTGCGGAGAGATCTGTAATAAATAGGACACACTTAAAAGGAGGATGCGTATGGGTGAATGTTATAGCTAGTTAGCGTGCTGGCGGTAATAATTATTAACACAAAGTGACAGCGGCAGCGATGGCCTCACGGCAAAAAGACGTGGCATGCGCGGTACAAGAATTTCGCAAAAAAAATTTTAAATTCCATAGGATGCACAAACGCGGTGATGACGAGTAATTTTAACAAAAGATGGCAGGCATTCGACACAAGCTGAACAAATGAGTGGAAAACACTCCATCGCGATTCTAGCTTTCTGCTGCTCTCTAAAAAGCGATATTTGGTAGAAATTTTTTCAAGCACGAAACCTCACGATCCTGCAGATTTATCATGTTCAAAACTCATTGCATTTCCAATCCAATCCAATACCATTTAAAACACCAGTCCTGCATTCCCTTCAGCTGCAAGTTTCTCTTTCGGCTCACTATAAAGCAGCTTCGCGGAAACAGTCATACGAATCTGAAGTAAAATGGAGGGACGAGCTAGTTGGTGAGCATACGTCATTACAAATTTAAGCGCGAACTGAGAACAGGAGCCCGAAAAGGGGGCCGACACCGGCGAAACAAAAATCGGTGTCGTCCCTTTTAGTGGCGAAGCCCCTTAGGTGCTGGGGCTGTGAGTGTCCCCTATCGCCGTCGCCGTCGTAATCCTCGTTTCATGTAGTCACGGTACTAAAACACCGGGACACTCGTTTACGCCTCGCGATGGAGCGCTTCGTAACGCGTACTAAAAAAAGTATCGAGACACTCGTTTACGCCTCGAGCTAGAGAGCTTCGTGCTTCAAAGACAAGAGACTTTTATAGCAACGTTGTATACCTGTACCCCCAACGGTTGCATCTCCGTTGGGAAAAACGCCAAGAATACACTTATACACTGCAAGCTTCGCCCCTCCCCAGGTTTCCCGTTAGTGTAGATGGCCCGGGATTTTTTCTTGTCCTTGTTTTCAGTTCGCGCTTAGATTTGCAATGATGCAAGCAAATCTACTGATGAACGACTATTTTGCCTTTCAACATTTTTTCTGTTCATCGTGTTTCAAGCCAAGAGGATGTAAGATATATGACTTTGCAGGGCGGTGAAAAACAGCCACGGTGCAACTCGGGCGCAAGTAGGGGCAAGTAGTAGCGCTAAAAGCGTCTGTTCACAGAGCGTAACTTTCTTACTAACCCTGTATAAGCACTGTGTTGTCCAGTTAAAGAACTGATGAAATGTGCCTTCTTGCAGCAGAAGGGAAGAAACGCTATTTTTACTCCAAGGCTGTTTCGCCCGGGCGAAACAATGGTTTGAGGATAAACTGTGTATGACGGCGTTCGTTCAAAGTGGCAGAACAAAAGTCGTCACTTTATGCAATCGGCTGAACTACTCGGCAAGTGCTGCGTGCTGCCATATCTTAGCACCGAAGCTTCTTTTTTCAGCTTTCGCCAGTGGTACCATAATGACTCTTTATGCACTGGCTGTCCCCTACCTCGGTACAGCAGCACGGGTATGTGCAACTTTCACCCATAATGTTTCAAACAACAGCTGCATGCCTCTGTTATTGGTCTAAATGACCAACTCAATTCCTGTTTTTTTTTGTTTTTTTTTTTGCTCAGCTGTTCCTGTCATTTTACTCTTCGTGCTCGGGTCCGTTCGCTGGACTCCTCCTTCTCGCTATCTCATCGCCATGGATAAACGCAAAGGTGAAGGGGCAATGAATGCTTGTCTAAGGCCGTATTGAAGTATGACATAATTTTCACCCCTATTTATTCATCACTCAAAGAGCACACTTTCTGTTTATGTTTCTTGTGCACTGGCCGCATTATGAAGCGAAGAGATGGTAAACTAATCGCCCAGGCCATCCGGCAGAGCCGATGCGCCCTATTACTTATCTACGATGAAAGGGCCATGAATAGAAATCAGCGCCTAAAAAAATGGCGTTGGCGTTTATGTTTTCAGGGCTGAGGAATATCCGGGGATGTGTAGGAATTTGAGTAGGGTAAGTGACCCAGCCTGCCTCAGCTCAAAAAGAAGCTATAGGGGTGGATGTTCGCTGCTGCATATTTAGAACAATTTAAATTCATTCTATTTCACGTCATATCGCCATCGAAATGCACTACACTGGAACGAAACACACACCACAATCCGACGAATTACACAGTTGAGCAAACTGAGTTCACGCGGTACATAAACATAAACTACTGTTTCAGCCGACATCTGTAACCAATATGGCCTGTTCCGCATGCAAAATGTCAGATCTTTTTTATACTATAACCATGACAAAGCAGACCATACGGCAATGATATTTACCAGTACGTGCAAATTTGTGGAGGCATGGAAGCGTCACTGAGTAGCTCATTATGCGTCGATCGTTGCCAATTTTGGCGTATTCTCGTGTGGTATCTTACATCGCGTAATATTTTATTTGATAACACAGGGTGCTGCTTGGTCTTGCCTCCTGGTCTGCGGATTGCAACTATGGCACGCTGTCGGAAGAACTATGTCTGGTATCGCTCCACCACCTTTTCTACCTAAATCACTGGACCGTTGCGCACCCTTTTCGAACAATACCAACATAACAGCTGCTACTCTGGACAAGGATATCAGGTTTGCCATCTGAACGCCCTATACATGGGTAGCTACCTTCGCAATTTTTTTTCTTTTTTTTCGCTTTCCACTCAGGCTAACGCATGTATATTTGCGTGTGTGTGCGCGCGTGTGCGCCTGTGCCTGTGTGCCTGTGCGTTGCGCAGATATATGGGCCTATTTATCACGGTTCCCAACGCTGGCTTCATACAGCGAATGCTGCTGCTTGAAGTGCAGAGCTCTTTAGGTGCTCTCCTTGTCGTCGTAGCTCGCTCGCTGGACCCAAGTTTAGAGCCATACGACGTTCCGTCGTAGCGGCTGTCGTCGCGGCGTAACCCAGAGGTTTCAAAAGCCAAGCTGTATATGTAGTCATAAGCGTTCAAAACTCGTGAACCGCTGGCGCTTGTCATACATCTCCCCGTTGCTTGGCGCAAAGAAAACTGTAGGTAAATTTCAGTCAAAATGTGCGTAACTAACCGGCAGCGCCCGCGTGAATTTAATTAGCAACGCTCCTTGGATTGGTTTTTACGATAGTAAGCGAAAAAAAAGTGGCAGTGCAACGGCGGCACATGCGGGAGGAAAAGCAAGCACAAAAAGAACAGAACTCCTGCTGGCGCAGTTTCGGCCAGGGGCACCCGAACAGTGTGAAGCCGGTAAATTTGAATTGCATTGGGTGGTAGCCGTGAGCGGATAATGGAGTTGCAGCCCATTACGGCGAATCACTGCTCTTCACTTCCAACAGCTTTTACATTCAGTGGAATGGCTTCAATTTTTAAAGTACTTGGGGATTCCTAGAAGGCGTAGCCATTTCAATGTTTGTTTTCTGCATTTCGTCTCCGCAGTTTCGGAGCAGTGTTTCCGGTGTACCAGCTGTCCTTCTTTTGGAGCTCCTTTTTCGGAACACTGGTAACAATTTTCCTAGGAAACGCGATAAGCTTTTATACAGGTGAGTGCACACTTATTAATGTGTAAGCATACTTCGGCAAACTGAGGGGAAAATCCGTCACCCACGTAAGGCTTAGTGTAGGACTTACTGCATACCCGCCGCGGTGGCTCAGTGGCTAAGGCGTTGCGCTGCTGAGCACGAGGTCGCGGGTTCGATTCCCGGCCACGGCGGCCGCTTTTCTGATGGAGGCGAAAAGCAAAAACGCCCGTGTGCACGAGATTTCGGCGCACGATAAAGATCCCCAGGTGGTCAAAATTAATCCGGAGCCATCCACTACGGCGCGCCTCATCGCCTGCGTTGCGTCGGCGCGTTAAACCCTACAATCAATCAGGACTTACTGCATGAAAATATGCTCTAAAAAAGTCGCCCGTTCCCTCCGTCATCTGGTATGACACTGCTGTATCGCCCGTGAAGCAATACTTTCCCTGCAGTACATTTTCATGAAGTATGGAGCAAAAACCTTTACAGGAACGGTGCATGAACGAGGCTCGAAAAAATGGTTACCCATTAGACAGTTCTCATTTTTGAGTTTTTGAAAATTTGCGCGTCTTCACACCATTCGGCGTCTTACACTAAGCCATGAACGTTGGGAAAAAGAAGCAAAACACCCGTAAGCAATGTTGTGTGCACCTCGCAACATTTGACGTGCGGAACGCAGCGTAGCTGCGAGCCACGTGCACCGTTATTAAGAGATAAATACATGCGCATAGGTCTACCTTTTTTCCATTAATTGGTTATCAGAGCTTCTGCAATACACCAAGGTTTTAATTTGGATTCAAAAACTCACCAATAAACCACTCCCCAATATTTAGCATTATTTAGCTTAGAAATGCAGTGGGGACACTAGCTTTTTTCATTCGCGTTTCTTTTAGGCGCGCAAACAATCTATTCGAGGAACTTGATGCAATAATGCGTGTTCTCAAGGTTCAATTTAACCAACAATAGACTCCTTCGGCTCTTTGAAAACACCCTGAAACTAATATAATGCTGTCATAAAGCAGTAGTACGTGTAGATAAAATTAGGAATGTGTGGAAGAACCCATTTTAGGTAAACATAATATGAAAATCAGGCATGCTTTTTTTGTGTACCCGTTTTATTGCTATGTAAAACTTAACGATCTCAGACGTCTCAAAGTAGGTAAAGTAGTCTTTTACTCGGAATTTCTCTACTTTGTTTGTAGCCCATTGAGATTCACGTAGAAATCTTAAGAAATACAGCACCTGGTGCTCCTCAACTTCGCATTTGTTATAAAGAATTTGATACTCCTAAAGACGTCTTCTGACTGACAACTGCTCTGCTCCTCCCCGTATCTGAACAGAGCGTAGAATTTATGCATACAGTTAAACGTGGACCTAACAAAGATGAAAAAGTTTGCAATTTTTGTTACATACAGGTTTCCAGTTAATTTCTCGCTGGAATGTAGGAAAAACGAAGCCAAAATTCTTGGCATCAACGCATAAATGTGGGCTAGTTGGTTCAAACTCTGAAACATGGTCACTTATCGCGGTAAAGACGGGACAACAAGGAAACCAGCGGTAGTCCTGTGCGGTCTTTCCTTATTGTCCCGTCTTTACCGCTCTAACTAATTATGCTTCACTGCTTGACATCAATCAACGTGATCTCGCCCTTCATCGATTTATTTACCAGTGAACAACTGCGTTATAGTTACAACCTGCTGCTTTGGCACGAGCTTAGGCCCTACACAGCACTCCGAAGCAGCAAGGTAACTTACCGCCATATTAATAAACGTCAGTTAAGTATCACCTTTCCCTTTTACACTTTTAGGCGCCTTAACTAGTTTCAAGAGCCAAAAGTGTGCTGAAAGGGCGCCTTGTTACGAACTTTGTCCTGTTTACCGCACTCAGACTCGTTGAGAGGGTGCTAGCTGGGATACTTTAGCAGGCCACGACACCCTTCTTTCTCACCGGCGGAGGCGCCATTTAAAATTGTGTGAAAAGACACAGAGAGAGCTGACTTTATTGATGCCCGAGATGGGTTCTGAAGGGTAGACGACTTGGACGGTCTCCCTCCTTCATCCGTCAGCCAGGATTCCTCGGATCTTTGGCGGCGGCTTCGGCCATCCGGACTGCTGTCAGTTGTTCCTCCGGTGTGGAGCTGAGCAGAACCGACACTTTTCGTTTTCTGGCAGCAGAACTCATAACCGACGAAACTATACCCCAAATAGCAGTGGAGACACGCGACTACACGTCTAAAGGACAGCCTAGCGCCTCAAAACTAGTGTAGAAACGAAACCACGCTGACACGTGGAAGCTCACGGTTGTTTGCGGTACAGGCGGAATGAAACTTCAAGTTCAGTTACTCTCGCTACCCGGTGTGGCATCACGCTAGACAAGAAAAACCAGAAGGCGATGCTACGTTAGCCATCGGTATGCACCAGCGACTTCGTTCATCATCATTATCAGCATCACGACGCATTTAATTTTTAGGTGGTTATACACTTTTTCGCTGCTGCTGGCTTCTTAGAGTAGTGCTCATATTAGCTGAACTAGTTAACTTCTGCGGACGAATTTTTAGTAAAAGTAGAAAAAGCAATGATTGATGAGCTTGCCGAGTTCTTTATACCAAGGTTGCCCGCCGCTACGTTTCGTTGCACAGAAGTAGCGAACGCATGGGCTTGATTGGCATGGCAATGGGGAATTGAAAAACTGCGTTAAATCCAGGAATTGGTCCCACAGAAGTTCGTTACATCTAGGTTTAACTGTATTTCCTATTTAAAGCAAAACGCGCTGTCCATAGGGGCAATCTTGATGGCGCTGTTTGTGACCCAAAACAAAATGCGGATGTTATCTTCTTTTAGGCTGTACAAACCTTCACAAAAATATAGTTTCATCTGAATTTGTCTTTCTATTTTGCAGGTGGCATAGGAGAGAGCAGAAAGAATTTGCATCTTACTAGCGTCTGTTTCCTAAACCTCTGGCGGAGATCGAAGTTTCTTCGACGATTGATTTTGGTTAGCAGTTATTGTTGTTTCTAGTGTAGCCCTAAGTAGCAGGCTGAAGAGATATATGCTGTCGACATGCTTAATTTCTTCTCATGTGTGTCTCCTCCTTTCTGCGGAGCTATAACGAGCGTTCTGGAATACCTCATCCAGTCCAGAAAGGATCAACCTTCCTCTCAGGCTTTGCAGCGATATACCATAGGAACGTCAATAACACGCAAAGCTGTCATTGCTCTCCTCGGAGGCGCCTCAAGCCATTCTAAAACAGTGAAGTGCATTCCTTCTGTTTGGCCAAATTTGCGACAATAAAAAATAAAGGAAACTCCCACTAACGCCCAAGACTTGAAGGTACTGAAGGTGTACGCAACATTTACGACCATCATGAAGGTTTAAGTAAACGATTGCAGCCAATTAGCTTCTTCTTCGCTGCCGCAACGACCTTTACTCCATAATTGTTGCTATAAATGTGAGCTGCCTTCATTTTTTTTACTGGTAATCATTGGACATTCACATTAGAGAGACGTGCGCTATTACGTGACCCGAGCAAGTGTTGCCATGATAATGGCGAACATTAGGAGCTTTTTTTGCTATGCCAGTCTTGGCCAATGTTTTAAGGGAGTATGCTTGGCTTGACTACAGCGCTGTTTTGTACACTGCTCCTACAGTACACCTTTGTCAAGCTACAGCTCTGTAGCTTCACAAAGGTGTGCCGAGGACGCTGTTCGGTCGTCGCGAGTCGCGCATTGCACTTTTTTGTTTTTTTTAACTGCCGGGTGGTCGCCGCAATCTTGGCCCGTCTCCCTAAGTGGGTATGCTTGGCTTGAGAAACGTGCGTAGGGGACGCTGGGGATGTGCGAGGCACGCACACACGCGCGCTAGGCATTTTCTTGGTTTTGTTAACTGCCGGGCGGTTGCCGCGAGGCCGGCGCTTACGTGCGCGTTCTCGGCAGTTTCTTGGTATTTTTACTGCGGACACCAAAAATTACAATTTGCTAGCCAGCTTCTCTGTTAAAAAAAGAATACATATATTAAAACTGGACGGAGTCAACATTATGAGCATCGTATCATGTGTGAAACACCGGACGAATTTCCTCACCTATACAATTTATTTTCATTAAGTATCAAGTAAAGCTATCCTATTTTCTTCTGGACAAAGCCATAAAACATGATTAAAAAAACTAAATGTAAATGTGGTAACAAGGAATGACGCAGGCTAATGGGCCATGAAGACAAAATGAAAGTTTGGTTCATTAAGAAGATTGCCTTGTTAGAATAGCAGACACTATTTTCAACGCGAAATTCGCTTAAATAGGCTGTATAATAAGGAAAAGCAGAATGACCTTGAGGCCCACTAGCTCATTTCGCGCTCTAGAACCTATGACGTATTATGAGCAAGCACCTGTGCGATCAGCTGAGGCCGGTAATAGCAAGCAGAAGTCTAGGTGGGGCTTATAAGCTTGAAGAATGATCTGTATTGTGCTTAAGTTTAATGCATATTCTTTTCATAGCAGTAAAAACTGTGAGGTAAAGAACGGGAGTTGCTAAACGCATACGTAAACATACAAGCACCAGAGCGCACTGCGCTCACTATGCTTGTTATAGCTGCAAAGACATCCTGCATTCGGTGTCTGTCTCATACGATAGTGGCCAACTCGAAAAAGCTACATTGCCTTACGTGACCCTAATTGCTGAGCGCACCCAATGCTTCACGAAACAATTGCTATCAGCCGTAGCAAAAATAATCCAGGTGCAAATACAGTCCCAAACAAAGCGAGGGTGCATAGCAGGCCTGCGCGGTATCGCGGCACCACCCAGAGAGGGATGTAAACAAAGCAACGGAAGGCGCGTCGTCGTACGCTGCAGCCCTAGTCAACGTACTTAACATTGTTTCTGGTACACCCTTTCTCAAAAGTATCTATGCCAATCCTGAGCATTCTCCGCCCCATACAATTCAAAGAATAAGCTTTACCATTGAATGTGACACAAATATTTTACTACAGCAAGAAAGGAAGGTGTTTTCTCTAGCTTTCCGGCATAAAACATTTCAGCTTCGCTCGGGGTGTAAGCTTGTACATTGAATGTTTTGCGACCTGCGCACTTCTGGCTTGGCCTGAGAAATTCTGACAAAGACTGTACCTGTCTTGCATGAAACAAATGGTTTATCGGTCGAATTAAAATTTTGGCTGAAATTGTGCAATTTATCAGTTAATAAATCATCGTTGGCGGCCGCAAAAGCGCTGGGGGCACGATAAAACACCTAATCTTTCGAATAACATAAACTCCTATTTGATGTACATGGCTCCTTTAAGCACTTTTTGGCATGTGTGCATGCTTAAAATGTGGGAAAAGCCTACTGTTGTTACCATCTCTTGGTTTCCGGTCAATTAAAAACCAGTTGCAACTTATGTGATAATCTTTGATATCTCTTTGAATCCCTTCTGGCGCAGTGTACATTTTTATGATGTATCTGAAACTTTAAATGCTACCTGTTACGTCGTTCCTCGTACGCCCTGGAGCCATACACGCTCATGAAAGTCTCCGTGCCTAGTTCAACTCCCTCCTTTAATAACAACTGCTTTTTTTCTAAATCTAACAGCCTGAAGAGGAAGAAAAAATGTGTCCAGTACGAACGTCTTCTGAGAGGATTGGTGATGACGAAGAACTTGTTTCTCTACATATACCGGAGGTTTCCATCAAGGCCAACTGACAGCGCTCTAAATGTGGACAGACCACCCCTGGATAGTCATCTCGCATATGCGGTGTATTTTCACATGCATTGTATCAATATTCCGCCAGTACTTCCATTCGGCATTGTCGTGGGGCCACATTATCGCCGATGCTAATACCAGGAAATAATTCAGAACGGTAAAAGGACTTTTTGGCGTGAAGTGGCTGGGCAAAATCAACACAAGAAGAGAAGTAGAAGCGACACCGTCTCACTCCGAATATTTGCGCCCACTAAATTATGTCTGTCTCTTCAGACAGACTTCTCGTTAAACAGCGAACAACAATTGCTGGCAAGCCAATGACTTTCTATAGAACCATTGTACGCATCCTTCAATAAATATGTGCTATGTTACATTGTGTAGTAATAATGATACACAAAGTTCTCCCAAGGAGAAAATATTCATAGGCTATCTCAGCTAACGTGAAACCTGGGAAGGGGTGAATCGTGCAGTGTATCAATTTATTAAAGATTGTAAGCCTCTCTTTTGTCACACGGCGCGTGCTGATTGTGCGCCGGAGATGCGGCAGTGAGAGGAGGAATAGCGCCCTTGCTGAGGCGGTGGCGCCCTCTCTTGTGTTGAATCGGATTCAAGCAATTTGTATGCCCTATCTGCCTCAGTTTGGGGTAGTGGCAGGGGTCAACGCAAGCGCAGTGCAGTGCCCGCCCAAGAGGCTCGTCCTGGGGGATCAACGAGGCTCGGCCACAGGTAAGTATGCCTTTTCTTGCTTGGACCGACCACCCCCGAGCCGGCCTAGCGTTGAGCGCCGGCGGGTATCTCAGTGTAAAACAAATTATAGCCCGTCTACAAACAGCTTTTGCTTGTGCTGGACGATTGCTGAAGCGGACATGGAGCGTTACAGAAATGTTAAATTATGTTAATTTATTTTGAACTGGTTTTAGCCATTATGCACTTTCAGTACGCGTTACGTTACAGAGCGCGGCGTTAGAAAACGAGTATCGCGGTGCTTTAGTGCCGTGACCACATGAGGACACGGCTACATGAGACGCCGAAAGCCCGGACCCCTAGGGCCTTCGCCCCTCAAACTGCCCTTTTACCATCACAGCACCCTTCACAAATTTTTTTACTAGCGCCAAGAACGACGTATGCTAAGCCGCTAAGATGTGCACCCATAGTTGTAAGTGTATGCCCTTCTTTTACGAATGGTTCTCAAAACTAATCTGCTCTTATTAATAACCATAAATCTTAACACAAGCAAAGCAGGTTTTCCATACCTCAAGCAATCGCTTTCGAAAACTACATCGTGTCATTCTATTCTTTACAAGCATCTTTGACGGAACGTGTTTTTGAGCTTGGCGAGAAGTATACTAGTAACTAGTTTCCCAGAAAATTTTATTGTTGTAGGACACAGTCAACCGGGTACGCTCATGGCTCAATAAATTTTAATTTACAAAACTTAGCTCCTGTCGTAAAAATTCTCCACAAACCACAGGCAAAATACTGAGCTTTGCAACTAAGCTCAGAAAATCAGATTAGGTTGAAAGCTTTCTCACGGCGTGCTATTCGCAGGTTATTTCCCTTGTAACTGAGGTACGCTTACATTTATAAAAAGGCTTGACTGTAATTTAGCTGCTAACTGAAAATTTTGAAAAATCTTAGAAGAAGCGCTACTGAGTTATTTCTTCTGCACTTCTGGTAGACTACCTCCTTCAGACACCATGCAGCTTCCAACTACCACACGCACAGACGTTGGTATGTCCAACAGCATCTTTCCACAACGAAATAAAGATGCGTTTTCCCAGGACAGACTTCTAGAAACCCTCGACTGATACGACAGAGGTAAACATGGCCCAATACAACAGAATTATACAACGTTTCTCAAAAACAATTCAGAAAACGCTGTTTGTTTTTCTTCCTTGTCTTTGTTACATGACAATCCTTTCTTGCGAAGTGTTAAATCATAAAATTAGTGAGTATGGTGGAATTGTATTATTGTACAGGGTATCGCATTCAACCGCGTGCGTATGCTGCAGTACCCCACGTAATCTGATACGGGGTGAAAAAAGCAGCGCAGATAAAATATGTAAATATATAAACACCCTTACTTTTCCTGCCTAAATTACTTTGTTTAGCGCATCTCACAAGTTAATGCCTAAACATAGTTGTCTTTTAAAACTTTTTACATACCAAGACTGATAACCACTCAGCCCTTTTCAAGGAAACAGACGTGTGAAGCTGACTGCCAAAATGTGAAAAAGAAACAAAGCGTAATACCAGGACAGAAATCTCGTTATCGGTGAAAGCTGTAAACTCATCAGCTTCAGTCACAACTGAGTATTCTAAGAATTAAACACATAATCCATAGCTTTAGGGGAGCAGGAGCTATTGAGGGTGCATAAACACCACGGATATCCTTTTAACCTGGCTGGTGGTAAAGTCTTAAAATCATAATATAGGTTAAACAGGTTGTATTAGGAAGTTGCAGGGGCAAAAATTGATCTGATAACAGTATTGGCCTACGCGATATTGGTGAATTTGTGACATTGTAGTGCAGCTCAACCAACTGAAAAAATGCTTTTCTGAGCGTGGTGTTATAAAAGCAGTGCACAATCCAAATGCCCAAGGCCCAGGCATAGCGGTTTCCAGTCGTGATCAGTTATTCTCTGACTGAGTCATGGGTAAAGCTGTGCCACGACTCTATGTTTAAGCTATTTTAGACGTAACGGCATCAGTTCTGCCACCAACCGTGCGGGGCACTGCCAGTAAGATGCTTTACCAAAAGTTTTGGAACAACCTTCAAAGCTACTACAGTTTCGCTCAAAGGCGCAAAAGATGTGGCTATCACGATATACACTGCATTTTGCCCTAAGAGCGCAGAAAAGCATACAATACAACCAAAAAATAAAAAGGAGGCCCATTTTAATTTGTTTTTTATGAACTAAATTGTACCAGGTTTGCCTCTAGTCATAATTTTCTCTTGCCCGTCGCGCCCTCGGATTCTGGAAAACATACTGCCCACTTCATGCTATGGTGTTTTGTAACTCCCTACCAACTAACGTTAAACATTTTTCGTCGTTACATGTATTTAAAACAGTTCCTTGCGAATTTTTTTTCTGCAGTCATAACCATATGTGCCCTTTTTTATTGTCAGTATACACCTGCCGACTCCCCTTACCCTTGACTGTTGTTTAATTTTGTTGATACCTTTGCTCATGTACTGCTTATACCTCAAGTACGATTGTCTATGTGATTACTTACAGAAGGTCCTGTCAGGTTTTGACTCTGGGATCTTCTTCTGTATTGCCACTCATGCATCTGTTAACCATTGCGACACTCTTCTGGTTATTAATTCACCTATTTAGCGCATACACTTCTTTTCATTTTCGATACAATTTCATTGAATTTTCGATCTTCTCCATGTTTTAAACGTGGCGTCCATATTGATTCAGTACGCGCCATTGAGTTTCCTTGTCAGAGCCTCTCACATGCAGTCGTCTCTCGAATACGTTGCACACCCGGCCGCGCTTTGCAACGTTCCCTTCAGTTTTTTATTTGTTCATCTTTGCGATTTTTTTTTTGCACGTGCTGCTTGGTGGAAAAATGATGAGGTAAAATTGAGCTCTATAATTTCTCAAAATGGGTAGTTTCCCTGGCTGAATCTGTGACGGCTAAATAATATTTTCCTCTGGACATCCAAAAACGTGTTCACAACGTATGGCGGCATTTTGCATTCTGCAATCTGCATTTTGTGTTCCTCTTTTTTGTGCCTAACCAATTTTTTAGCAGGAGAAAATTTTTTTCTTGGACCCCTAAAAATTGGTAAATTTTCCCGCGGTCACGAAAGACTTAAAGACGGCTGATCGCGATTTAGAGCAATTTATAAGATAGTTAAGCAGTACTGCTTCTACTGCTAATTCGACCACATTGTCCTCGGCCTACTACGTATAATAAAAGAATAAAATAAAACGTTAGTAGTCTTAATTACCGGTAAGTAAAATTAGTTAAGTAAACTTAATGCGCTTAAAAATTAACGGGCCGTCCTTACAAGGTGCATAACCAAAGTTACCCTAAGACTTACTTACAATAAAGCTAAAACTTGTGTATTCACAAGTTGAAATGATTGCTTGATTTTTGATCGAATTATATGATGGATTGATTGACCTTTGGGTTTAGCAAGCCGCAGCTATGACTGGGCTATGTTCCGTGCCGTTGTGTAGGGCTCAAGATTAATTTTAACCACCTGGTGATCTTTAACGGGTGCTGAAATCTCAACGCACGGGCTTTGTTCTGTCATCACAGAAGCAGGCACCGCGTCCGGGATCAAACCCACGTCCTTGGGCTCAGCAACATAACGTCTCAGATACTGCGCCATCACGCAGTAGCCACTTACACCCACTGGGGTTAGTACAAGTTCAATTATTCATATAAATCAGAATCCAGGGCAGAAGGTTATGGCCGGAAAATATTGCTACGCGGCGTCACAATGAAAGACGCAAATCACGGTAGATGAATGAAGTGACGGTTTAATGGATGCCCGTGACAGCAGGAGCCAACACCGGAGCTATTGTCACATTTACAACGTCGTCGTCTTCGGTGGGGCTTCCATGACGCAGTGCGGCACTGCCAACTTCATCTTGTGACAATATTTTTGGGGTTGAATAGCGCAGATATAGATTAGGGGCACGGAATAATGGGCCTCGCCGAACTTACAACTGTCCATGCTTCCTTGAAAAAGCTCCTTTCTTACTAATAGCCTTCCGGCTTTAGCATTCATTGCGGATGAATGATATTCCACATCTGGACGTTCAGTCACGATACTACTGCCCACGTTTTAAGTGATTCACATTTGACCTCGGCATCACTGGATTACGAAGTAATAAGTAGCGCCACAAAATTCCGGCCCGATTTCAGTAGGACTTGGGCATGCCCACGTGCCCGGTTGTGCAACATCTTCCCTAGTCACAAGCATCGCTGCGCATGAGTTTTTGCGGTTTAATAAAACTAAGCCTTTGAATTAGAAGTCAAAGCACCTTTCTCTAAACGAAAAAAACATGTTTAAAACGCGAAGCTTTCTTGTATACAATTTGATTCTAAGTCCAAAATCCAGGCTGCTTCGATCGTGTCCGAATGGACCCAGGTTCGTATCCGACCACGCGTAGAGTTTTTTCTTCAGGCGCTTCGCGTTTCATCGTCAAATGTGCCCTTTGTGGAGACCAATTGTGTATAGTTGGCTTTCCAGCAGTGCGTTTGGAAATTAAAATCTACGGCGTCAGTGAGGCATAAAAAGTTCCGCAGTAACATTATGTTTGGGTCGGATTTGTTGCAGCAAGATTTTAAAGTGGGACAACCTTCCCAAGCGATAGCTTTTTACTGTTTGGACGTCCAAAACTACACTCTTAAAGTTAGGCGTCAAAACTCCCATCCGAAAACTAAATTGCTTGCTGGAAAATTCAAACCACCTTAATCATTACTACCGTATTTACACGCCTGTAGGTCGACTCCAATGTAGGTGGAACACACACACTCAGCACGTAGAAAAGCATACAAAAACTCCGAACAGAGCAGTTCTCGCGAAAAGGAACCACTCACACACAGTATTCAGGGCGGCCCTCTTTACAGTTAGCCCATCTGGTGTGAGTTCTCGAATCTCCGCCCACCACCACTCATTGTATTTTTTTCCACATAAAGCGGCTGAAGTTGCACCGTCACACAACGGGGGATCGCCAGCACCACCACCACCACAACCGGCGACACGATGCTGCTCGTGAAGGTGCCCCTAAACGGCAAACGGTAGATGCAACCTGTATTAGCGTAAGCCTACTATTAATGGCAGCATTTGCATTCCGTGGATGATGGCGAGGGTGCGGAGTGCGGGGACTCGAAATTACATCCAAGTTGCGCCCCGAGTGACATCCGATTTGCGCTCCAACCGTCATCCGATTTTATCCGTGAGTTGCACCTTGATTATTCCCTAAACTCACAGCTCAAATCGAATTTAGCTTCATTTTCGATTGATGGTGGTGTGCGCTCGGATGGACGCGGACGAACATTGGGAGGTCCTAAGGTACTCCACACCGTTACAGGCGAGGGAGTAAGCTGTCTGATTCTCACGTACTAACACACGGTCGTAGCTCAAAGGGTAAGACGACTGACACTAACCCTGTCTGGTCTACCAGATACAGGCTCGAGTACTGCCGGTGCCTGTGTGATTTCTTGCGATTGTAAATGCTATGCGCACGGACGCGGACGGACATTGTGCGGTCCTAATTACTCCGCACCTAAAAAAAGTATTGCGGACGAACGTTCGCCATAACTACTACACGCAACAGAGCGAGTCGGAAAGCAATCACAGAACTGCAACTACGCCGCTGAGTCCCCAATTTTTTGTTTGGCCATTACTGGCGGTACTAGTTTCAGATTAGGTTGTCGGTCGACCCCAAACTTCAGATTTTCAAATTTGAATGAACGGGTCAACCTACAATCGGGTAAATACCGTATATGTCAGTGAGACTTATTTGCAGGTTTAGCGTCTGAATTTCATCGAACATTGAATTCTAATGTAGTAAAATAAATCAAAATATATCCGCATCGGAACTACGTAACAAATATAGTGCTTTTATGGGAAGAACACAATAAACAGGCTTTGACAGTAGACAGCGAGTTTATCGTTTGCGTGAACACTGCGGAACATTGCAACATAAAACGTGCAACGAGATATTAGTCATAAAAAAATTCACCCGCATTTCCCCGAAGGGGAACATGGGGAAGTGCGAATGCACGGGTGATGCTATGAGGGGGAGTTATGTTGAACTGTGTTGTCATTCGCCCGTTAGTTGCATTTAACACCCCCGCGTGATCAAGTGGGGATTCACACACCCCGTTAGTCGTTCTCTGGAAATCTTGGTGAATTAAAGTGTATGTTCGAGGAGATCACACACACACGCAAGTAAAGTGAAACGACAGTATTCTTTATTCAGCACTTTTTGGTGTTGTCGTTGTAGTTGACGGTCATTATGACCGCCTTGTGGTCACTGAAATGTACGGTCAAGAGTTGTTGCAAGACCGCGCGTATCAGACAGTTCCTCGCAAAGGCCAGGTCGATGTAGCTGCCGTTGATGGTGGTGGGAGCCTCTAGCGGTAGGCACGTCATGGAGTGGTTGGCGAGCATGTATTCCATCAACCACTCGCCGCCCTTTCGCACGTCCACGTTAAAGTCCCCAACAACCACGACCGGGTCCGAGGGCTTTACGCGCCTGGCCACACTCTCCATCGCCGCGTCCACGTATTCGACGACGTCGTCGCGCGAGATGTTTGGCGCGAGGTAGAGGGTGACGACCACGATTCCGTCGCCCGAGTACGCGTCGGTGTAGACGGCACTGTACGGCGACTCGTCCCTGACCGGCGAGGTGGACACGGCGTGCGACACGAGGTTCGCGTAGACGTGACCGACGAGGTAGACGCCGCAGTACTCGCCCCGACTTCCGCTCCTGGCGAAGCAGCGGTCGTCGATGGGGAAGTGGGAATGCACGGGTGATGCGAAAGAATTCTTCTTGGCCAATCGCCCTAAGTGGGTATGTGCTAAAGAAATTAGGAACTCTTCTTGGCCAATCGCCCTAAGTGGGTATGTGGTGCGGACGGACGGACGGCGGTGGACGCGTGATTCAGGGTCGCTTAAGAAGTGCATTCGCACTTAATATCAGCAAACTACCCAGGCAAAGATACAGGGGGGTTAAAAGAAATGCGAACAACGGAGCGCACAGCCTCCGACTCATGCTCCACCATCTGGCCCAAAAGTCGGCCAACTGCGCGCCTGCGCGCTTCTTCGATAGCGTTTGTGAGTGTGCCCTACATTTATGGGAAATGCTTGATCAACCCGCCGCGGTGGCTCAGTGGCTAAGGCGTTGTGCTGCTGAGCCCAGGATTGATTCCCGGCAGCGGCGGCCGCTTTTCTGGTGGAGGCGAAAAGCGAAAACGCCTGTGTGATCGAGATTTCGTCACACGTTAAAGATCCCCAGGTGGTCAAAATAATCCGGAGCCCTCCACTACAGCCCGCCTCTTCGCCTGCGTTGCGTCGGCGCGTTAAACCCCCCAATCAAATTGGGAAATGCTTCATCAAGAAGGCTCCTTTTCACGCTGCGTCGCCAGTGAGCAGGATGATCGTTGAAGGGAATCATGGTGGCTGCAATCAGCTTGCTGCGCGCTTTGCGCCCGAATGCAGTCAATAACCGGATGCTCAGTGCCGACAGAGAATAAAAAGACGCCTCAAAATAAATGAACGGCGTCGCTTTTTTATCAAACATTTCGCCGAACAGTAGGCCACACTCTCAAACGTTCTGAAAGAACTAAGCATGTGCGCAGTTTACTGACAGTGCAGCCAGACGGTGTGGCATGCGTCGGAGGCTGTGTGCTCCGTTGTTCGTATTTCTTTTAATGCCCGCTGTACAGGTGCCGTCAGAAGTAACTGGAGCACGGGAGCTGTGGCTGAACTGCATAGGAGCGCCGTGTAGCCGCACAGGCGGTAAACTAAAGGAGCTGAACACGCAGGGGTGCCTACCGACGCCGATAGCCTCTCTATACTTTTTAACCACCCGCCGCGGTGGCTCAGTGGCTAAGGCGTTGCGCTGCTGAGCACGAGGTCGCGGGTTCGATTTCCGGTCGCGGCGGCCGCTTTTCTGATGGAGGCGAAAAGCAAAAACGCCCGTGTGTACGAGATTTCGGCGCACGTTGAAGATCCCCAGGTGGTCTAAATTAATCCGGAGCCCTCCACTACGGCGCGCCTCATCGCCTGCGTTGCGTCGGCGCGTTAAACCCCACAATCAATCAATCAATCAATACACTTTTTAACCCACTTCATTTAACGCGGTTTCCAGCGTTGTTCGCAGCATTCTGGTCTCGGCGATGGCGCTGATAGCAGACCCACCTAAAAATATTAGAAGAGAAACATTGTCGCTTCAGATCCCTGCAATTGCGACGCTTCTCCAGTAGCTCTTGTGCGCTGAAAGTGTGTGAGCGACGCTGCTCGATACCGCCTCTGCTATCAGCGCCATCGCTGATACCAGTATGCTGCGAATAACGCTCGACGCAGTGTTAAAATAAGTGAGTTGAGAAGTATAGGCGGGCTATCACCGTCGGCAGGTGCGCATGCGTGTTCTGCTCCTTTTGTTTACAGCCGGTGCAGCTACACGGCGCCCCTATGCGGCTCGGTCGCAGCTCCCGTGCTCCAATTACTTTCGACGGCACCTGTACATCTGGAAAATGGTAGTGCTGCAGTATATCTAAGAGTGATAGAACTTTTGAGCATAGAATAGCAACGTTCAACTAATTAGCACGCTTTAAACCACTGCTGTTTCATTACAATCTCGCACACACAGCTGTGCTTGCCTTATCACTAAAGCCAGCTGCAGTGACGTATTTCGGAAGCCTGTGGTTCCGCTCCATTTACGTCCTGCCATAGCGGAGTGCCCAACTTCCAAAGTACCTTTATGTCACAGCTACGTCGCTGGGGTATAAACACCAGTTTTAGCAGCTGTATGAGTCCTGACGAATTTTTATGTTCAAGGTAATTTTATTTATTTTTAAAAACTTGTGCAGGTACTGTCCTTGACTGAAGTGACACGAGGATCCGTAGCTTCCCGCAGCGCCGTTTTTCGCAAACAAAAATGTGGGTCAAAATGTGGGTGCATGCTCGCTTTTGATTGTAGGGCTCTTCAGTGTGTGTTTGTGGGGTATGTCCACGCACGTGTGAGGGGGTCAATTGATGCATGAGCACGTGCGTGCTCCCTCCGTGTTGCTGCCCTATACTTTGAATGTTTTCCTTCATCCGTGAAGCTCGGTGGTCAAAAGCATGTTTTTCTTACTTTATCACTGCCCAGTAACCATGTTTTTGTTTTGTACTTACTTGCTAGGTGTTCTTTGGTGAACGCCGTGATGTAATAAAAGTAGTCGGCCGGTGTATCGCAGGACGTTTTGTCGGATGGATCGCTGCTGAAGGAAATTAATGGTACCCAATTTGGAAAGTTTCAAATAGGAAACAATTTTACTATTGTGGCACTTACCAAATTGTTTAAAACAAAACTCATGGCTATGTAACCTTTTGAGCAGGCGAACGCCGTGCAATTTCTTTCGAGATAGTTCGAGTAAAAAAATTCCGCCGTCTCCACGAAGTGAATGATGATATGAGGGGCGAAGCAAAAATGCTAATCGGTAAAACCGTGAAACATTCGCCCACACAACATATAAAGACTCGACACGTCAAGCTTTCCACCACTCCGTTGACAAGCCCGTCGACGACGGCGATGTTTGTGGTGATTATGTAGGGGTTGTTTTGGACGATGAGAATCTCCATGGGTAAGTTGGCGAATTCGGTGTGTGACATTTTAGCCACCTTGGCTTCTGCAGAGCGTCTTGTGTCGTGTACCCCCGCTACGTGTTTTGATCTCGCAGGCGAGGAACGACCACCTCTTCTTCTTCCTCTTCTCCTTGTTGGGTAGCAACGAACGCGTTGAACGTTTTGTCCTCTTTGGCCAATCTTTGGTTGGCCAATCCCTAGGGGGATCCTGCCACAATCAACATTAATGTGCCGTGCCGTATACAGCAGCAACGACGGACGGGACAGGGCCCGAGCAAGAGGAGCTTCGCCCCTAAAATTAGTACCAGCCAGTTGTTGTACACACACGCTTGCTATAGGAGCCAATGTGTTGACGACAGCTGTGACTTCCAGTCGCGTAAAATTTCACGCAAAACTAATTATGACACGTAATGAATGAATCAATATTTGTTATGCCCATTAATATATTGGCACACCCGGGTGTCACAGGGTGCTACAGCAGGTCACACAGACTTACCCCAGCTAGTGCATCGCCCTTGCATCAACGTGGTTGACCCTCTCAAACAGCAATTTTGCGGACGTTTCATGTCTTTCATTATTTAAAGCGCACCGGGAAAGACATTCATTAAATTCAACATACTACCTGATCCTTAAGCTTCCCAGACATAGCCTGCTGCCTCCAAACGGTGATTTTGGTGCTCTCGGTAATGCCATCCTTGATAATTCTGACCTTAATGCGGTCCTTGATGATTTATGATTCGGTTTTTCATCCATGTGGGTGTGTTAATTATCACTAGGTATGATGCAGCAACATAAAAAAATAGATGTGATTCAATGTTTTTCTGTTTCGCAAGCCATGAGGCCGGATGTATTATTTTGTTTTTCTTTCTTGCTCCAGTTACTCCTGCAAGGTCCTTTTTCGCCAACGGTATGGTATAATTCAGTTTCATGAAGTGTTTCTTTTTTACTTTTTCGCGAGAGCTCTGGCGCCAAATTTCCCCTACATTTGCTTCCACACAGCTGTACGTTGACGTATCCCCGCATTACACTAGCGTTGAGTTCGGAACGTGCGCATTTTCAACTGTGCTTTGAACACCGAGAGCTCACGAGGTGAGTGTCTCCACTTAAAATGGAGCTATATGATGCTCACTGCACTTGCTAACCCTTTGCCTGTTTCAATAAGAATTTCGGTGCCATTATAAAACTTTACATCCACATCAAACATAGCTGTATCTTCATCACAGACAAACAGCGACATCGCAGCCCTAAGATATTTGTCTGTCGGTCTCGAAATATATTTTACAGTAGCATGTGGCCTACTACTCCCTATAGTTGAGTATATATACTACCGCACACTAGCTACTAAAAGACATGTCTTCAGACTTGCGAGTACGTATGAGAGGGAAAATGGTCTGGGGTTGTCTTTGGTTATTTAATCAATAGCATTCGTAAACGGCGCTAACGTTGTGAACTAAGACGAACGCAGAAGTGTAAAACGGTTAGTATGGTTGCACAATCGCTGAAAAGTTTATGTTTGTGGGCACGGCTAATAGAAGCCTCAGAATGACCTTCCCTAGAATATTCTTCGAATAAAAAGAAGGGTTTTTCGGTTGATGACAGTAAATTCGAACAGGTGCTGTTACTGAACCAAAGTTACTAAACTAAAACTAAAGTTGCTGTTACAAAAACTAAAACAAGGACTGAAAGAAAAAAACAGCTACGTATAATAAATGATTTAGTGCCGACTGAAAATTTACGTCTCAAGTCCTGACATAACCAATGTTCAGTGGAATAAGTCAACTGCTTTGCTTAAAGCAGATACAGATAAAAAAATGCACAAGTATTTTCTGATGAAGAAAAAATCATTTTCATTCAGAGTTAAACAGGAAAGATGATATTATGTAGGAAGAAGGCAGCTGTGACTGCAACCAACACTGCACCGAAGCACCAGAACAAATATTTATGAGTAAAACTACTTTTATTTATGAGGAGCCCAAGACGCCATGTCAGCAGAAGTGAAAAGCCTCGACACTGCGGATTTCGCTGTTTTTGGCGTGCTCACCGCCCTTGGTTACCTTGTTGGCATCTACTTCTCTTGGACTCGACGACGACGCATACAGGTACGTGGGGAAAAGGGACAAGTCCGAAACACTCGTGTTCACGAGCATTTCGAAAAACTCAAGAAGAAACTCGCGAACCGCATACAGTGACCTTGTTTCAAATTTTAAAAAATAGGCAAGCAAGATGACTCGAAGAAAAAGTGACTCATAATGAAAGGTAAAAGGGCACGGAGTGATTTCACTAGTTACAACACATGCTTGACATTGCGAACTTGCGTTAGTAATAACAAGTCGCCATTCTGGTAATAACTGCGATCAAATGGAAACGAGATGGCCGATGTGTGCCATATATAAGTTGGTACTATCATAACTACTAATTAGTCCCCGTACTTTAACACGGCCTCGTTACAGTTGCATTCTGACCGCCAGACGTTCTATGGTCAAGTAAATTCGCGTTTAAACCAATTTTAGGTGCGGAGTAACCTAGGACCGCACAATGTCCTTCCGCGTCCATGCGCATAGCGTTTACAATCGCAAAAAATCACACAGGTACCGGCAGGATTCGAGCCTGTGTCTGGTAGAAAGACAGCGTTAGTGTCAGTCGTCTTACACTTTGGACTACAACCATGAATTAGCACCCGAGAGTCAAACGGTTTACTCCCTCGCCTGTAACGGTGCGGAGTACCTTAAGGCCTCCTAATTTCCGTCCGCGTCCATCCGTGCGCACACCACCATCAAGCGAAACTCAAGCGAAATTTGATTTGAGCTTTGAGCTGCAGTTTCATTTAGGGAATAATCAAGGTGCAACTCACGGCTTAAATCGAATGACGGTTGGGGCACAAATCGAATGTCACTCGGGGCGCAACTTGGATGCCATTTCGACTCCCCGTACTCTGCCCCCTCGCCATCATCCACGGAGTGGAGCTGCTGCCATTTCTTGTTTTCGTTTTTACGAAGCGCCCCAACAAGACGGCGACTGCCGCCACCCCCTCTCACCGAAATTTTCTGGTTGATTCAACGGGAAGGTGGAGGTTATGAACACAGCAACTAACCCTGCCTGTCGTCCTAAGAACAACCAATATTTTTTTTCTGTCGCAAGCAACATACCAAGCTTACACGGCGACGACGACTGCTCTCATACCAACGATCAACTATTTGTTCGTACCCTTGAAGAAAAACAAAAATTACATAAATAGTCCGAAGGTGCCGTAAGTACTGTCATGGCACCGCGAAGTTTTAAATGCGGAGCTTGTATGGTTACTTGTTCCTTACCTTTGTTACCTATACTTTGTCTATCCCTTTGTGTTTTTTTAAGTGCGAATGCACTTCTTAAGCGAGCCTGAATCGTCCGCCGCCGTAGTCCGCATAGCAACAGCTGCGGGTGCGCGCGCTCCTCGTCTTCTTTAGCAACGGGGGGAGATGGGCGCGCGCTGCCTGGCGGCTGACATGGCACATTCCCACGTGGGGGATTGGCCAGGAATCGGGCGTGAGAAGCGCTAATGCACCCGCTTAAAGGAGTACTGACACGAAATTTTAAAGATGGGCGCGCGCTGCCTGGCCGCTGACATGGCACATACCCACGTGGGGGATTGGCCAGGAATCGGGCGTGAGAAGGGCTAATGCACCCGCTTAAAGGAGTACTGACACGAAATTTCAAAGCTGAGATCCGCTCTAGCAATCAAGTACAACGACAACACAAATAGGTGTCTGTGAATAAATGCATCTTTCTTTCTTTGTAGTTGTGTGTGTGTGTGTGTGATCTCTCTTTTGCGAACATTACCGAACCGCGCAAATTCAACTCGTGCATTCGCACTTTCACATTCTTCCCCTCGGGGAAATGCGGGGAATTTTTTTTCTCTTTTGTGTGTGTGTTTTCGCCCTTCAAGAAGATATGCAGCGTACTCCACTGCTCTACATAAATGAACATTAAGATATTTTGACATATTCGGTTTATGCTTTAAGGGGACACTGAGGTGAATTTGTCAAGCTCCCGTTTTTGCTTGCACTGTGCAAACTGGCTTAAACTAAGGCGCTTTTTATGGTTTATCCAGCTGATTAGTCTGTAATTATTTTATAAAGACCGAAAGAAGAAAAACTACCATGAGCGGTCTGTGGCGGCCGTATTCAAAGACTAGCATTCAAACAAGTTTCGGTTTCGCTTCTGTAAAACAACATGCTTGACATCCGGCGTTATAGTTGGATGGGCATTCTTGATATCTCAATATTCGCCACACCGCGCTTATGCCATGTTGCCGACTGTAAAACGCTAAGATAAGCCTCCCAGGACGGCTTGGAATCGTAGCAATCACTAGCCGAGGCCTACGCAGTGGATGAACGCCCTCCGCGTCACCGCAGACGCTCAAATGCCATGCGCTTTTCCCGCATATTCAGAGCTTGCCTGACTCATGCCTGTATCGTAAAAAGCGTGTTCGCACCAGGCCAAAGGTCTGCTGATTCTGGCCTGTGCCCACTGCCCGCAAGTAGTCGGTGCTTGTGGCAACACCACGCCAACGAGAAATCGCTAGCGCGTCAGTGTCAGTCTGCGCGCGTTCTGCGAACTCGCTCGTGGAGCAGTGAACGTTACGGCCCAAAAATGGTGAACTCCGTTTAGACAACATCACCCGCAAACGAAAAAATCATCTAACAAAAAGAACATGACCCTCGGGGATTTCAACTTGCGCCTTGCAAAACAACAATCCTAGCGCTTCAGACCACTTGGACACAAGAGAGCGCTACCGATGTTGGATATATAAGGTATATAATGTATAACCAGGTTACACTTTTATTTAGCTTTAGCATTTCAAGTACCTTAAGTGACTATTTGTTGTATAGAGTTCGTGCAGTAAGCGTCCCCCAAACTTCAGCAATATCTCACGTCTAGCAATTGCATTTCCTAGACGGAAAAGCGTTCGCAGATGTGGGGTCGTGCTGCTGACCGCTGCGCTTGTTTACCCAGCGCAAAAAAGTGATTCCTGCTCCCTAGTTTTACGCTGAACGGTAAAAGTTGCAGTTGATTTTATTTCCTTAATACCTACATTGACTTCGCTGACTCTTCTCCCGCCTTCAAGCGGCCTTAGATTTTCCTACTAGCGTACCAGTCAGTGACGTGTCGCATGTGCACTTGTGCAGCGCTTGTGTGGAGCGACCCGGACTCAGAGCTTGATACAGTGTACAAACTAACAAAATAAAGAAAGGCGCTTTCTTCCATTCACAAACGTGTTGTGGCTTAGTTTGAACTGAGCGAGCGAATTGCGACGACCCGTCGGCGGCCGGCGGACTAAACACTGGGCCGACTGACTTTGTCGGAAGGTCGGCGACGCGTGCAGTAGCGCAGCCCATGCCAAGTCACCTCCTCCTGACGTCACACGAGAACGCCACAGAAAATGGGCGAGGGTGGAGAGAGGAGGACAGCATTTTAAGTGCGAACGCACTTCTTAAAGGGACACTGAAGTGAATTTGTCAAGCTCCCGTTTTTGCTTGCACTGCGTAGACTGGCTCAAATTAGCACACTTTTCATCGTTTATCCGGTTGACAAATCGGTAATTATTTTACAAAGCGCGAAAGAAGAAAAACTACCATGCGCGGTTTGCGGCGGCCGCACCAACTAAGGCTGTGACGTTGAGAGGAGGGGGCGTCCGTGATTGGACGATGCCCAAGGTTAGCAATCACACAGTTTCGGTTTCGGTTTCGGTTCTGTAAAACATAACCAATGGCTTTGTTGGATGGGCATTCTCAATATCTCAGTAATCATCGTACCGCGCTTCTGCCATGTTTGTCGGCTGTAAAATGCACAAGATAAGCCTACCAGGACGGCTTGTAGTCGTAGCATTCACTAGCCGAGACCTACGCAGTGCATGAACGCCCTCCGCGTACCCGGCAGACGCCCCAATGTCATGCGCTTTTCCCCCATATTTGGAGCTTGGCCTCCCTCATGCCTGTATCGTAAAAAGCGCTGTTCGCACCAGGCCAAGAGGTCTGTTCATTCTGGCCTGTGCCCAACTGCCTGCAAGCAGTCGGTTGCTTATGGCAACAGCACGCCAACGAGAACTCGCTACGCGCCAGTGCCAGCCTGCGCGCGTTTTGTGAACTAGTTCGTGTAGCATGAACGTTGCGGCCCCAAAAAAGGTGAACTCAATATAGAAAACATCGGCGGAAAACAAAAACGTTAACTTACAAAAAAAAAAAAAGCACGTACCCGCGGGGGATTCGAACTCGTGACTCGCAAAACATTCACGGTGAATTCTACCGCCCCAGAGTGTAGGCTACGGAGCGGGCCGCGCAAGCTTTGCTAATATAGGGTATATATTGTACAACCGGTTTACACTTTTATTAGTTTTGGGCATTTCAAGCCGCTTAGGTGACTATTTGTTGTACTGCGATCGTGCAGTAAGCGTCGCCCGAGTTTCAACAGTAGCTCACGTCTAGGCAATTGCATTTCATAGACGGAAAAGCGTTCTCAGATGCGTAGTCGTGCTGCTGACCGCTGTGCTTGTTCGCCCAGCGTAAAAAAGTTGCTTCCCGCGCCCTAGTTTTACGCTGTACGGTAAAAATATCAGTTGATTTTATTTGCTTAGTACCTATATTGACTTCGCTGACTCTTCTCTCCCGCCTTCAAGAGGCCTTATATTTTCCTACTGGCGTACCAGTCAGCGAAGCGTCGCATGTGCAGCGCCTTGTGTGAAGCGACCTTGACTTGGAGCTAGATACAGTGTACAAACAAACCAAGTAAAGAAAGGCACAATCTTCCATTCACAATCGTGTCCTGGCTTCGTTTCAACTAAGCGAACGAATTGCGACCAAGCAATTTTTTCTTAACCTCCTTGATTGCGACGACCCGCCGGCGGCCGGCGGACGAAACGCTGGGCCGACTGACTCTGTCGGCCGGGGAGCCGTGCAGTAGCGCAGCCGTGGCGCAGCCAATTGCCAGCGTCATCCCCTCCTGACGTCACACGAAAACGCCACAGAAAATGGGCGAGCAGTAAAGAGAGGAGGACAGGCGTTTTCGAATTAGTTTTTCTACTAAATAAAATCGCGTAAACGCGCCTAAGTAGGTCGAAACATGGCCTGGGGACTCCGGACTACAATTTGCGCTAGTAATCCCGCAATGTTTACATATCACTTCAGTGTCCCTTTAAGCGAGCCTGAATCGTCCGCCGCCGTAGTCCGCATAGCAACAGCTGCGGGTGCGCGCGCTCCTCGTCTTCCTTAGCAACGGGGGGAGATGGGCGCGCGCTTGGCCTGGCCGCTGACATGGCACATACCCAACGTGGGGGATTGGCCAGGAATCGGGCGTGAGAAGGGCTAATGCACCCGCTTAAAGGAGTACTGACACGAAATTTCAAAGATGGGCGCGCGCTGCCTGCCCGCTGACATGGCACATACCCACGTGGGGGATTGGCCAGGAATCGGGCGTGAGAAGGGCTAATGCACCCGCTTAAAGGAGTACTGACACGAAATTTCAAAGATGGGCGCGCGCTGCCTGCCGCTGACATGGACACTACCCACGTGGGGGATTGGCCAGGAATCGGGCGTGAGAAGGGCTAATGCACCCGCTTAAAGGAGTACTGACACGAAATTTCAAAGCTGAGATCCGCTCTAGCAATCAAGTACAACGACAACACAAATAGGTGTCTGTGAATAAATGCATCTTTCTTTCTTTGTAGTTGTGTGTGTGTGTGTGATCTCTCTTTCGCGAACATTACCGAACCGCGCAAATTCAACTCGTACATTCGCACTTTCACATTCTTCCCCTCGGGGAAATGCGGGGAATTTTTTTAAATTGATTTTTCTACCAAATAAATTCGCGTAAACGCGCTCAGAGTGGTCGAAACATATCCCATGGACTCCGGACTACAATTCGCGCTAGTAATCCCGCAATGTTTACAAATCACTTCAGTGTCCCTTTAAGCAACTTTTCCCATCAAGAACGAGGGCCTCATTGATGCATTAAGGCCTACGCAGAAAGTTCCCTTCCAAAAAACACGGTTACCTGATAAACACTGAGCACATTAAAAACAAGATAAATGCGCGAAATATAGAAATGTCCTGCTGTATCCGGCAAAACCCGAGCACGTATTCTGAAGAATCTGAAGAAATTGATAGTCGCTGCTGTGTGATCTCACTTTGCACCAGTTACCTCAACTAATATGCATTTATTATTTTAGATGCGAATCAGCTCATGGTCGGGGCTATGTCCCTCCCTTGTCGTTATCGTTGTTGCGCCGTCCACACCCCCACTGAGCATCCTGGGCTTGCTGAACGCCCGGTGGTGTCTTACCTCCTCCACACAAAAACCTCACAAAAGAGCAAGAACACCACCTTCGATGCATCCAAACCAACACCTTTCCCCACCCAACTAGAGCCCACATTCTGGCCCCCACCCCTCTACTCCTCGGAATGTCGCTTCTGTGAGTCTCCGGGCACGCTTTACCACATTGGGTGGGCTGCGAGAAGAACCCCAACCTACCCCCCCTTCCCTTCCCCTCCCCTGAGCACTGGGGGAGAGCACTGTCCAGCTCGGACCCTGATGACCAGCTTTGGCTGGTGAAGAGGGCTCAAGAAGCCGAACGGTCTCAAGGGGTCCTGGAATAAGGACTCTTTCCCAAGGCGACCTGCTTTATAGGGACGTTTATTTCCTCCTCCTCCTTTTTTTTTTCAATGTAAAAACTCTTTATTTTTCATAAACAAAGACTAAGGGTACGGGGACAAAAGGTACACATAAGTGCCTGACTGGGTCCCTGCTCCCTTTGAGACATCAGCAGCAGCACAAAGTTACAAGACGAGAGAAAAAAAAATAAAAATTCAGTACAACTGGTAGCCGAGCAAACAAAAAAACAACAAATTTTCAAGCACTCGCAACACTTCGCGTAACAGTGTGAGCATAACACAACATATCATCACAAAATAACATATATATAAACTTACAAATAACGGAACTTCAAAGCGAATTATTTATACAAAAAAGAGAGGTACATATACAACACAGGATGCCAATAGCTAAATTTACTTATAAAATAAGTCAAAATAGAGATCTTGCAAAACAGTATTCTCGTAATATTCGTTAAAAGGAATTTGGAGGACATGTTTCGATAATCTCACCGATATCTGCATTATCATTTAGGAATTTAGGAATGAGATAGTGCATGGTCTTTAAGCCATAGTTTGTTCTAATACGGGGTAACCTGTAGTTTATTTTTCTGAATTGAAAAGTATCATTCATTGATAGATATGTTTGCTGAAATTCATGACGATTTATGCGCATTTCCTTGTAGACATATAATGCTAAGTTGTACATATGTAGCTGTTGTATATTGAGTATTTCATGTGCTTCTCTGAACTGTCTGGTACTGTGTCGGGAACCTAGATTTTCTAGAGCCCGAATAGCTTTTTTCTGCGTCATAGTTAGCTTTAAAATATTAGAACGATTTGTTAAGCCCCAGACTAAAAGGCAGTAATTTAATTGTGATTGGAACATTGCATAATACACAGTTAGTCTGAAACTCTTGGGAATTTTATCACGGAGTTTCCATAGTGCGCCAGTAACCTTAGATAGCTTCAGTAATAGTTGATTAGTATGCTCGTTTCACGTAAGAAATTCATCAAAATATACGCCAAGAAATTTGATACTGTTCACAGATTTAATACCTTCATTTGAAAAATAGAGTTCAGGATTCTTATCTAAAGGAGTGTTTCTAGCTCTGAAAATTACGCACTTGGTTTTTTTTGTATTTAGCTCCAGATCATTTGTCAATAGCCAAGCGGAGAGTTCCTTAAGCCAATCGTTCGCTACTATTTCAAGATCTCCCATGTTATCACCAGTAAAAACACGTTAGTGTCGTCTGCATATAGTATAATATCTTGCGTTTGCGGTATATTGCATATGTCATTTATATATAGTAAAAAAAGGAGAGGTCCTAAATGGAACCTTGTGGGACACCTTTCGTGATATTTTGATATTGTGATGCATATTCACCGAGCAGTACATACTGTTTACGATTACTAAGATAACTTTCAATGAGGCTCTGCGCATTTCCCCTTATTCCATAGCAGTCTAACTTTTTCAATAATATACGGTGATTTACGGAATCAAATGCCTTTTTTATATCAAGGAATATTCCAATTGTGCAAAGCTTTTTTTCGATGTTTTCAATAAGCTTTTCCTTGATTGTAAGTAGGGCCAGTTCCGTAGACTTTCCCTTTACAAAGCCGAATTGTTTTGGTGTAATTATTTTTAAGCGGTTTACATAATCGGTGAATCTTTTAAGAATTAATGATTCGAAAGCCTTTCAAAAAATGCTTAAGACGGAAATTGGCCGGTAGTTGTTGAAATCATTTTTTGCCCCACCCTTCTGCACTACGGTTACCCGACCAATTTTAAGCTCGCTGGGATATAGACCATCATGAAACACACGATTGCATACGTGAGCCAAAGGTACTGCTATGAAGGGGGCGATTAACTTGATTGGCCACGCTTTTATACCATCTGGACCAGCAGCACTGCTAGTTTTCAATGAAAGGATAGTAGTCATAATTTCAGGCTCATCAGTCGGGGAAATGAAAATTCTACCTGACGAACCCGGTTTTAGATATTTGATTGGGTCAGGAGCTACTAGGCAAGATTTTTTCCGACTTGTAACACAAGAGACGAAATGCTCATTCAAGCGCTCACACAGTTTAGTTCCGAAAACAGGCTCACCATTTATATCTAAAAAATCTGGAAAAACGTGACTCGGTTTTTTATTGCCTAACTCATTGAAGACTCTCCAAAATTTATGTGGTTGATCAACTTGTTCAAACTTACGCCGGTAGTACATATCCCTCGCTCTTTTTATTTCCGCATTTACTTTATTACGAAGAGCTAGAAATTCCTTAAATTTGGTATCATCTCTGAGCTGCAGGCAAAGCTGAAATAAACGATTTCTTTCTTGGATTTTCTTATAAAGTGTGGCACATATCCAAGGCTTTCTCGCTTTTTGTGTTTCCGCAGAGAATACTCCCGGAAAAGCCTTATAGTATAAGTCTTTAATTTTACTATAGAACATTGTGAAGCTTGTACTCGAACTCTCCTCGTTCAATACATCGGACCAATCTGCCTGTCTAACATGTTCTACAAACGCTTCTACAGTAGTATCATTTATTACCCTTGTTTTGTAAGTAGGTGCTTTTGTTCTACCAACATGAATTTCTAGAGCACAAAACACAGCCAAGTGGTCACTCACGTCCGCACAAAGCCCACCAGAAATCACTCTTCCAGTACGATAGTGCGTAAAACAAACATCAAGTAAAGTTTCGGAAGTTGCAGTGACTCTAGTAGCACAATTCACAAGATTTTGAAAATCATAACAGTACACAGTCGAAAAAAATTCACATTGGGCATTACTACGTGTTAATAGATCAATATTTACGTCCCCTACAAGTATCGCACATAGACCTTCACCCTTACCCTTCACCCTTACATAGACCTCCTTACCCTTCAATGGCTCCTGGATCGACAGCGTTGCCGGTGTCTTCCTGGGCCGGCACTAGACGAGCACGCTTCACGCGCCTTCGACGTTTCATCGTCGTCGGCAGCGGCGTGCGTCGGTGAGTCTCGCCGGGCCGTGATTAAAAGCAGCCCACAACCATCCGGGGAACGTGCATCGACCTCATCTTCAGCAACTTTAGCGTTCATCCACTACAACAGCCCTTGACTTTACACTTCACAGACCATAAGGCGGTCATACTCAAAGCGGAACGCCAACCACAGCTCGACGTCACCTACGTTGAACATGATGATGATAATGCCTTAATAAAGACAAACTCATTCCACGTACAGCGTCTCTCTCTCTCTCTCTCTCTCTCTCTCTCTCTCTCTCTCTCTCCTCTCTCTCTAATGCCTCTCCACTCTAACACCCCTCACCCCCCTCCAATAAAATTACACCATCTTCCCGTAGGGGAACCCTGTGTAGTATGCGAAACGCGAAACAGCCATGGGATCAACGCAATTTCCCATTTCGTGGTTCCGGTAAGTGAAAAGTGTGGTAGTTACCATGGAAAACAAACGGTAAATATAACGGTAGCTACGTACTGAATCTCGCGGAAACGACAAACTGAAAACTAATGGGCACTTAAATCGACCCCATGCCTGCTTCGCATACTACTCAGAGTTCCCCTACGGGAAGATGGTGTAATTTTTAATCAGTTAAGGGAAAAAATTCTGTTGCCATTTTTAATACGAATATTGCCAGAATGCAAACATTACATGTAAGCACAAAGTTTCCTGAAAGTTACTAAAACTCTTGTTCAAAGCACAGGTGTTGCACTTCTATTCAATTACCAACTTTCTGAGTAACCGAAGGGTGATGGTAGTTTGAAATTCAGTGTACTGGATCACTCCGAGCAAGAATATGTAGAGAAAAATAATAATATTGACCAGAAAAAAAGAAGTGTAGTAAAATATGTAGTTAAAGCCTATTCTGCTTTGGTATTACACGTCATTTCCCGTGAGCGAGCGTAGCCAAACGTTTCCTTTCACAATGGACTAACACACCGAGATAGAATTTTTATGGGTTATCAGGTTTATGTCCAAAGGCAATAATACGCGAAATTATTGATTCTTTTCAAAACGAGAAAAATTGGTGTTGTGTGCCATCGGTATGCAAACACACGTGGCATATTCACGCTGGAAATATAAATTTGGCGCTAATGCTATAAAAAGGACCATCTCAGCTATACAAATAAGTGCTTTGCCAAGCACCTTTCAACTGCAACAATGTTTTATCTAAGGTTTTTACAGCAACTTCCAATGTCGGCGAAAAAATTCCATTTCAATTAAATAACGACTTCCTTTGGATGTGAACCCAGGCAACACAAGGCGAGTCCGAGTTCGAGGAGTTCTTGGGAGGCCGCAGTCTTCCTGCCATCGCCTTGTCCGTCTCCCTACTGGCCTCTGTGGCCAACAGCGTTGGGGTGGTCAGCTTCGTTGCCCACTACTACGCGCACGGTTTCCATGCGATTTGGTCTTTAGCGAGCACTCCCATTGTCACAGCCTTCTCAGCGTGGACTCTGGTGCCACTTCTCTACAGCCTTCGGGTGTCTACTGTGTTTCAGGTATGGAGAACCACTTACTAACGCGTGTTCGACCTAGTTAATACCCCATAATAAATACCTTTAAGCGCGAACAATATCAGACAAAAGACGTAAACGACAAGGAACAGGTGCTAAGACAAAGACAGGTGGCGTCTGTCTTTTTCACAGGCGCTACGACGAGGACAGGTAGCGCTTGTCTTTGTCCTTTACGCGCTTCGTCTGATTTTTTCACGCCTAAGGGTGCTGATCAAGGATGAAACGGAAGGCAAGTGTCAAACAATTAAGACACTCAGGCATGGTGTGCACATTGCATTGGTGCAAAGGGAACAAAGTTCTGGCAGTATTCAGACCGGACCACGGTATGGTACATGGTAATTGACGGCGTTGCTGTGCATGCGCATGCGCAAACGGGCTTGTGGGCCTACTACGACCTGGGACCATACGCGACCAGGTTTCCCGCTCTTATATCACTCCCGATCACGTTCTTTACTGAACATTCCAGCTACGCGATATTTTGCCTCGGACGAAGCTACTTTTTGGTGGATGCAAGGATCTGAGGGATGCTATACCACAATCTGGGTTGTAAGGGGTTATCCCGTCTGTAGAGTTAGGCTGTAAGCACCCTGTGTCCTAACTGCGAGAGACTGCATGGCAAATGGTAATCACACTGCTAATTGTTCACTCATCATTGCAAGAACTGTACGGTGATTTAAATTGTTACAAGTGGTAGATGTATAACACCCACTGAAGCGTTCCGAAATTTGGTGGTCCAAATTCTTTGAAATTTGTCTGGTGAAGCCATGACGCAGTTCTCGTTGTCCCGTGTGCAATGACTCGTTGAAATGTGTATGCCATTGATTCTTCAATAAGTAGTTGATGTACAATTCTTTATTCAGGACCTTTCAAAAACAGCCTTCTGGAGACTTGACTCCACCTTTTAAGCGGATGGCAATGTGTAATGTGCATAGATGTATTAAACGCGCCAACAAGAAGATCACGCAAACAATCAAATGAAACGACCAATACCGATCACACGAGTGAGACCACGCTCGTAGGATGGCTATAATCGCTACGAAAGTGATCCACGCCTTCTAGGCTGCTTTTGCTAGTGGCCGCTTTTGCAGTTATGAGGCTTTTCCAAGCCAGTTCGAGGCCCATGGGGCTCTGTAATTATTGCCTATCTTGGGAGTCAAACCCGAAGGTTAGTTTGAACATTTGTTTCTTTCCTTGCACTGGCTTTTTCGCGTCGTGTTTCCTCCACATTGCAGTGCATGTCGCTGTGGTAGTTTTGCTGTGTCTCGTGAACCTTCCACTGAAGCCTCACTTACTCACCGCCGTCTAGCTGTCCTGATATGCTTTCGCGCCTAGTCCTAGTATTTTCGCTGGACAATGATGTTCTCGCCAACATTAATGTCACCAACACTTCCTGGAGCTTAGATTACTTATTCTACGCAGGCCTTACTTCCAAAACACTATTAATACTTTGAGGCGAATTGTCTTCTAGGCTATCGTGAATCATGCGAGGATTTAGATTTTGTTGTGTACTTCAGTCGTCTCGAAAAATTGCTCGTGAAATAGTTAACATTTCGGTCGGCTGGATGAGAGAAACATCGCGGCAGCTGACTTTTGAAGAAAAAAAAAGAAGTACGTAATGCTTTATTGTTTGCCGTTTTTTTGTTTTTATCCCCGCTTTTAGTACCTGCGGATGCGCTTCAACAATGCGGTAGGCATCATGGCCTGCATCGTCTACTTCGTATTCAGCGTAAGTGTCCTAACAAATGCTTCAACATTGACCCTACATGCCCACAGGTACAAATATTTCAAATAATTTTCAGACTTTTTTATTTTATGGGAAAACCGCGATAGGAAATAAATGTTTAAGCAGTACGTGGAAAGGCGCCAGCAAAGTTTTACATGCTCCCTGCAACTGGACACTGCAGAAAACCAAATATACGAGCGGGTAAAGCTAATAACGTTTTACAATCTGCGCTGCTTGACGAACATGTACAAATATAAAGTAATCTACGGCTTGGGTTACTGTTAAAAATATTGTGGCCTATAAATAACACGTTTAGGGGGATAAACAGCAGCCAGCAAATTACCATAGATGCGTAGATAAACTCATGTTCATTCAGAAGATAAATGAAACATCTTGTTCCAGAGCACAACTAAACGCACTTAGGGGCTGGGAATAACTGATATTTGTCATTATTTGCGCTGCACGTCTACACCAAAAACTATGTTCCATTTCCTGCCATTTCGTCTACAGCTGCATAAGAGCCGTAGGGTGGAAATCCATTGCTCATGGTTAATTTCGATTTTATAATTGTCGGTCGTATAAACCCCCAAAAAATCGGGATGACTTACTGCGTCAGGCAGCTGAATTCACCCAAAGGAGGACTGAGTGCCAGGACTTATTTCCGTCCCAAGCGACCGTTCCTGTCTTCGTACTGTCGCATCAGGCTACTTGTTCATTTTGTACATTATAATCGTCATTGTGTTATTTTGGATTTTGCTGCCCGATCGCTAGAATAAAAGGCTGTCCCCTTGCCTTTCAATATGTAGACGGCAGCTAAACATTTTATACTTCTTTGAAAAATTTGTAGCACTTTGGGAAAAGCCTCTCAGAGAAAGTGGAGAAGTATACAGCTCCCATGTTCTGTACGACATTATATTTTCTCATTGTTTCTGTTTTTACCCTTCGTACTGCTTACGAGCAACTTCATCTCCCCAACACAAAATTTTTTATATCAGTGCAGTCAGGTCACCTTACCTGTGCTTCTCAAAAGAGCTACAAAATATTCCAAACTGGCATTTTATTAAACAGTGAAAGAGCTGCTAGCACAATCCCAACCATGACCTCACCTGAAGGCGATTGACAGCGTCGTTCTTTGAACGACTCTGTTTTGGCGTCCAAGTTCATAACTAATTACACAGCTAGAGAGCCAACTGTAGCTGTATGAAATCATTCAGCCTTTGATAAAAGAACGAAGTCCTGAGGTTGGGAGTGATTACTTGGTTCAGCGTGTAGAAATTGCTAAAGCTAGTTTTACTCTCAAAGTACGGCTACAGTACTGAAAAGGCAATCCCAAACATTTTAGTGTTGTAAATGTAAGAGTCTTCATTATTCAAATTACCTGGTACAACTCATGACAGCAATGAAGCGCTGCGTTTCATGTCACCCGCACCTATGTACCTTCCAATTCTTACTCAACAATACAAGATTATCTGCGCCTAAGTTCTTGACACAAAGCAATAAAAACAGACATGATCAATGTTAAATTTCTGCTGCTCTTTTGCAGAACTTTTGATATGTTCACTGTTAGGGCTTACGGCTTAACTTTAATTCTAGTTAAACTTTCGAGATTTACTGTGTCACTTGGTCAATTTATATTATAAGTAATGTTCAAAGTATTTAATGCCAAGTGTGCACCAATGAAACATAATTCTCAATGAACCAGAGAACTTTCCTAAGAACCTTCGCGTGGCGTGCATTTATATGTCAGCTTCTTAGTAAATATCGACTGAGTATCAGCCTTTCACATTATTTTAACTAGCTCAAGAACACTTGTGCCCAGCATTAAGCGGTCATCGTCTTTGTTTAATAACCCTATGTTTAGAAGGAAATATTATTTTTATTTTTCCCTCCCTGATATTTTGATTCGAATTTCGAGATTAGTCTGGTTAAGGATACTGAAATACTGATTCATATCTTATGTACCCTGACAGCAAATACTTGGAGCGGTGGCAATATTCAGCGCCGCCGTCGGCATTTCAACAAGTACGTATTACTTCTGGGCATAATTATTTTCCGTTCCTTTTTGTGTCTTGCTCAATTTGATCATAAAACTCTACTAATTTATTACGGTTTCTCCCCCTAGAGTGATATTAGGGGAAAGACGATTCACATACGGCTTATTGCTTTTGATAACTGAACAAAATAACGTCCTTGAGAGAGAAAGAGAGAGAGAGAGAAAGTTTAATCAGAGTTCAAGCTACCATATTTCTGCTAGGGTTTTCAGTCCACGACTCCGATGGTGCGTCCAGCTGTCTTCGCCCTTTCCGCTAGAAAAAGCTGCATTTCAGGACAAGAGCTGGCCAGCGTTCCCTCCTACTGCTCGTTTAAGGGGTGGTAATGGAGGGAAGGTCTGCGTCTTGTTGACATTCCCAGACAATATAGTACGGTGTGCCGGGGGCTTGGCAGTAAATCGAGCAAGGATCGTAGATTACGATAGATGGCGTGTAGTCGTGCTGGGTGTTGGTATGTGTCGGTCTTTCGTAGACTTTGAATTACTTCCTGTTCTTTCATAGCTTCATTCTTGTCCGGAAGTTATAGTTCTTTCGTTAGTTGGTAATGTTGAGAAATTTCGCCGTTTTCGAGGAGTGGCCCTCAGGTCCACTCCGACTCTTCTTGTGGCGCTGGTGGGCGAGTTCTCCGTCCAGGGCGTGTGCCGTCTGTATGGCGCGAAGAGCAGGGTGGGTCCGGGTCCATATGATTTTGACTTGCTTTCGTCGGCGATGTTGGAGGAGAGCCGGAAGCGCTTGCCTTCAAATTCTGTTTGCTTGGCATGCTCGGTCGGTGGCTTGATAACCGGAAATAATTGCTTTAGCTTTGTGTGGGAGATTGCGAGGGCGATACCCTCTCTTCAGCCTGCTGGGTGTTAGACGGCTGAAGCGTCAAGCTTGTAATAAGGTCTGCTACCGAGGTAACGACCACCGATCTTACCACGTGCCTAGCACATTCCGCTGCGTCTGTACAGACAAAGTGGTCTGGGCCTCGACACTGGTTTTCTAAAGCAATAGCTCTTGCTATGACTCGTCCCTCATGATGTTGAGGGGACATATTGCGTGGTATTGGTCAAACAAAAATTATAGGCCTAATATCGGGGGGATTCCCACTGCGTATTCCCCGATGTACGGTGCCTTGTAACAAAGCTTACCTCTCGTTGCCCTCCTCGTTGGGCTTTCTCCCAGTCTCACTTTTTGCGCCGTTAGGTGGGCCTCTTTAAGTTCTTCGATGGTGTTGTCCATGCCCAAAACCATGAGGCTATCCGTTAAGGTGCTCGTAAGAACTGCCAGAGCTTTTTAACATGCCTTTTAAGAAGTACAGCCTCCCAAATTTTTAATAATACAGCGGGAGCGACGACCGATCGACATGTCAGCGCCTTATCACGGTGTTCAGCACCGATATAGGTGAGAGTACACGCACGCGCATAGGGCTATCCGCTGTATGAGTGTTGTCTGGTGCGCTGTTTCCTTGAGAGTGGTACACCCCCTGCCACTGCACCTGAATGACATTGTGCCACACGCTGCTTAGCTACCTTTGGCGGTAACAAAACGGCCTTGTAAGATAAGAAAAACAGGGGCTGTGTTGTCCTGAGAAGAACAGCGGAGCAGACGACGCTCCCAAAACAGATAGTTCAATGGCTGTAAGCGTACCCTCGCCTATTTTGCCGGGGAACACCGTGATAAGGCGTTGACAGGTCGATCGGTCGTCGTTCCCGCTATATTAATAAAAATTTGGCAGGCTGTACGTCTAGCTTCTGCCGCGAAGAAAGAATGGTCCTGCATTTTACCCAAAATGATACGTCCTTCTACTGCAAAGTCTATCTTTACACTTCCCTGAATTATTTTTCTGAAGCATATATTGTCATTCTTATAAAAAGGACGCCAGATAATTCTAGTATTTTAAATCAAAGTAGCATTCAGCTGTGTTGAAAACAAATTCAGAATAAGGGTAGCGTTAATACTTAAAAAAGTGGCGCGCCCACAAATCGTCTAGATCCCATGTGAATAACACTTGCGGCGCTGACGTTTATCTTTGGCAGTGGATGATCAGCACAGCAGAGAATATGAAGCAAATAAACAAAACGATCGGACACCCTTGGGCACTTGGGCAAACTGCAAGCCACGAAAACTTTCGTAGAGAATGTGCACGACAGAGCGATAATTATTCTTGCTTAAAAACATTTCAAAACGAAATGTTTATTAAAAATACTTGTTTCTTGGACAGAAAATGTTTAGCTGCCTTTCCAAGATTTCTACAATACCGCATGTTAAAGGAGCCATGAAGAGAAAACACAAGTTTGGTTCATTCGAAAGATTGCCTCGTTAGAACCATAACGACACCACTTCTAACGCAAACTTCTCTAAAATAAGCTACATAATTAGGAAAAAAGGAAATCACCATACGACCCACCAGCTCATTTTCCGCAACAGAACCTATGATGTCACTCGAGAATGCTCTGCGATTGGCGGAGGCCGGCAAAAGCAAACGCATGTCAGGCAGGGCTTACAGTTTGCATAGTGAGCTATATGCCCGTGAAACATACTGCATATTCTTTTTATGACAAAGAACGGTGGAGTAAACGGTTGAAGTTCCGAACGAACACGCAAGCGTGTGCGCCAATGCGTACGAAACTACCGCCGGCCGAGCTCGACACCTCGCCGTCGCGCAGACGAATTTTTGGGTTCGAGGCTCTTACGGGCCAACGAACCGTTCCAGCACGTACATATGGGTCCCGTAACTAGGGAACCTCCCCGTCTGGTGCCAGCGCGCACCACCGATTTCTTGGGCTCAGTAAAAGTTGATTCCTCCTCCTCCTACAGTCGCGACCTTGTTTGGTATCTTAATCCCTTGACAGGAGGTTGGCTGTCATATCGCCAACCAGCAAAGGTAACAATAGAAACGAGGGGAGTAAGGAAAAGCAAGAAGCGACGAGATAGTGCCAGTCGTCGCAGAAGTTTCGAATGGTGTTGGCTTGCTGCTGTCGTTACGAGCTCGTTTCCAGTTTACAACCACTGAAAACTTCAGTTTGTTCGAGTACTTTACAATGAAATTTCGTTGCTGCGATTTTAAATGCCCATGTAATACGGGCAAATCGTCGAGGGTGTGCGACATCCCCGCCGGTGAAGAGATCTCCTTTCATGTGCTGCCCAACGACGAACCTCGGCGAAGCAAGTGGCTACGTTTTGTGAACTTTGCAAACGGAGGAGAAAGGGAGCTAAAGGAAGTACGAGTGTGCTCGCTTCATTTCCGACGAAGTGATTAAGGCAGGTACCATTACGTGAGCTCACTCGTGGGACATGCTGGCGCTCGTCGCCGACTTCGTCAAATCGCCGTCAAAGCGCTCTGACCTTCGGGGAAAAAATGCCGTACACACCGCGCATTGACGCTCGTATCTTTCTGGTCGGAGCAAAGAACTCGCGCGAACGGCTTTCCATACACGACACCGGCCAACTGGCATAAGCGATACTGCTACTGAAATCGAACTATTATTAACCGTAATAAAAATATGGCACATACGTACCAGTCTGAATTCGTCCGTCGCGACGGGGCTGACAAGGCAGCGGTGCCGACGGCAGGGCGTTCGTCTGTTGTGGCTATCGCGGAATGGTCGCTTTCCCGTCCACCGCGTATCCCACAACTCCTGACGCTCGTGTACTTAGAAGCATTGAGCGTTCAAGTGGTGTGAGGTTGTTAAATGCAAGCCCTAGCTCCTCGGTGAGAGTTTTGTTCTCCGGATCAGGCGATTCCATGACTGACTAGGGCTGCGGGTGCACTAGGTTTTACTAGTATTTTTAAAATGGCCGCCGTCTCGGTTTCGGCACGATTTCCGGTTGCTGTCTGACTCCCGCGTGTGGGTGCTATATGGAGTCGACATACTAAGTACCTGTTTCATGGACCGGCTCGTATGACGTCATTGTTCACGTGACGAAATGTGCAATTTTAGCGGGAGATTTAAAATTTTGGCTTCAATTGCCTTATTTCTCAGTGAATAAAGCATCATTTGCTTCCGGGAAAGTGCTTGGGGTACTATGAAACACCTAATCTTTCGAATAAAACAAACTTTTGTTTTCTCTTCATGGCTCCTTTAAGAAAATAGATCCTGGGTGCTTTGCAGGCCCCTGTCTGCAACACTTTTTTTACTTGCAAATACTTTAACTGTTTCATGTAAAGGGTATCCCATCGCTCCCCTTCGCTTCCCGGATGTACGGCCAGCCCATGTTCGCTATTTTGCAAAGTTTATCATTTTTCTGGGCTTCTAGCAAAAAAACTTTTACATCAACTCATCTCATAAACTTCGAAACAGACATGTGTGATTAATAAAGTCTCCAGGTGCCCGTCTGCTTTTTCTCTTTCATATGTATGCATCAGTCTGTCGGTCTGTGTGCCTGTCTGTCCGCGCGGCATGCCCTTTCATCTGTCTGTCTGTCTATCTGTCTGTCTGTCTGTCTGTCTGTCTGTCTTGTCTGTCTGTTCCGTCTGTCTGTCTGTCTGTCTGTCTGTCTGTCTGTCTGTCTGTCTGTCTGTCTCTGTCTGTCTGTCTGTTGTGGTTGTTAATTTCCTAGACCACTGTGAATGCATCCAACATTTTTTTCCTAAGCAAGCGTGACCAAATTGGCGTTTCTCAGTGCAAGTGGTGCAAGTGAATCATTTATGGTGAAGATACCACACTTTTTATCTGAGATTCATTACTTTATGTGGCTATTAGTGCTTTCAGTTCCTCTACTCTACTCCAACATTGCGATTGGTCTCACCGGTACAATATACACAGCTCTGGTAAGCAGTATTCTCATTTCCAACAATAAAATGTACCGCAACTCTTCTGTTGTACATACTGACGCGACCTATTCAGCAATCACGACAAGGATTGATGGGATTTAGCATTACTTTGCAAATTAAAGCAATCGCTGAATAACCATTACAGTCTGGTATTCTATGCCATCTTGAATGCTCCTTCAGGGACGTGCATTGAGTGGCACTGTGGGCTGAATTCAGCACACTTTTCGCACAGAAGGGATCAATAAAATACAAGGACTATCAACATTCCAGAGAATCAAGTTCCTGTAAGGTGAAGTTCATATCTTTTAACTAAAATAGACATTTTAAATAATAAGAAAGATAACAACGAACATCAAAATTATGTGTCATGGTTGGTATTCGTGGCGTAACTAGCAATGTCAACCCAAGTACTGGTAAAAAGCTTTTTGCCCACAACCTTATTACATGCTAGTGCCAAAAACTGAAATTCCTCAAAAGCCTTTGTGTTACTGCTTACCTTTTCACGCGCTAAACTCGCTCAGAAGTGGATTTGAGAGTTTCCTTGGTGCTTTGTATTTACTGACGCTGAAACTACATGTACCTAGTAACGTTTCTTAGGTTCAGCGAGCCATTAACTATCAAAAATGAAAGGAATGCAGAACACAAGAAAAGTAATGACCTGACATGGTCAAGAAGAAACGAAAAAGCAGCTCGAACACAAAAAAAAGGAATATTTCACGTGCAGTGTGTGTACTAACGTGTAAAGTCTTTATTTTGTCTGTGTTCCAGTTGCGCTGTCTCTTCTTGTTGATCATGCGTAACCAACACGACCAGACAGCCATGCTATACCTAACATGTACTGAAAATATGCTTGTTCCTTTATCAGCTCACCGGTCCTGCAGTTTTACATTTTCTTTTCCTTCAGGGGGGCCTGCGTGGTGTTGTTTGGGCTGACTGCATCCAAGGACTTGTTATGTTTGCATCGCCATTGACCATGGTTGGAAAAGTGCTCTATGACTCCAAAAACGCAAGCCCTCCACTCAGGCCAATGAGTGATTTCGACTTTAAGGAATACTTCTTCCGGTACGCTTCGTCTGCAGAACACGAACAAAATATCAATTGAAGTCCCAAGCGTTTTAAAGAGTGCAGTTGGTTCTTCTACTAAATAGTTGCTGACAGGTGAAAAGCACAAAGCAGCCGTTTTTTTTGCCAAAGGCGTTGAAGACAACTTGACACTTGCGTGATAAATCTGAAGATACAAATCTTTTACGTGTAACTTTCCTAATGGACAATAGTGCAGGGGTGTTCGAAGCGCCACAGCAATCACCTTCGGCGCAGCTAGCAAGGATGCAGAGATTTGCCATCTACGAAGCTTTGCTAGGTATACTTGCTAAGACCTGCTTTTAACGCGGATCCACAGAACAAACTTGGACATTACAAGTGACGAAAACTTCTGGTCTGGTGTGGTAGCGGCGATTCCTTTCGTCTTTGTGCGCATGGCATTTGATCAAATGGCTGTTCAGAGGTCTATGGCCGCTAAGACGTTGAAGGACGCTAAAAGGTACGTAAACCGAACCGGTTTGTATATTTTACTTGCGAATATCAGCATTTATGTATCAATTAGGAATTAATGTAAATGTTACTAGCTTATGCTAAGCACTGCAATAGGGCTCTTTCCCGTTCATGGCCAATTAAGAAATCATGTCACGGCTTGTACAGGCCCAATGTTAAAAGTACTAACTGTGATTATTTTCAGGAAAAATGGGTTCTCAGCAATTTTTTATTGCAAATTATATAAATGCATTTGTAGCTGCTTTGGGCAACTATACAATGTGGAAATACGTTTGTTGATTCGCTCGCAGTCACTTTAAACAGTTTCACTTAGTTTCCAGCCTCAGGCATGAGAGCTACTCGAAGTTGGTTGCGTAATCTGGGCCACCTTCATAAGCTTCGCAAAGCGTTGACGGCTAGCATGACACAGCTCAGCCTACCTGTGCGACCAAGAAGAGGGGAAGTTTGTCGGGTTTTTCAGTCTTTCAATTTATTTTACATTCCCTACCCGCACAGCTTGAAGTCTATACTGAATAAATTTTGCAATAAGACTTCTCCTTTGTATCACCCAATTCTCAACAATGATAGTACGATTCTCAACATTGATTTTCAAAATTCATTCTCTTTAAAACACAAAGTTTCTCACTCCGGAAACGAAACCTTTATTACCGGAAACCGCGTTCGGCGCATGCACACGGCAGATTCACTGAAATCCTTCCTTACATTCAACGCCGCTGAATATTTTAGCGCTGTATCTTATCTCTGGCTCACTGAACTAATTACAAGGTTTTGACCACCTCGGCGTTAGGCTGAGACTTACCGTCGGCCCAAAGGAACAACCATAAGATGATTCATACATAACAAATTTAAACGGGCTGATTCCCCACTACCCTTCTAGCTGTTTCTGGGCTTCCCACGCTCGAAAGCACGGGCGAAGCAGGCACTTTTAAAATTTCTGTATCAACTCTTGCATAAATTATTACAAAATAGACGTTTCAAAATACGTTGAATATTCGCAAACACGAGTAACCCCGTACAAACATACAAATAATTTATTAAGTATCAATGTAACAATGATGCGTTTAAATACTCCCTTTTTCCAGTTGCCATCCACGAATGGAATTTTTAACGCGTGTTCACCACTAATACCGAGTCTTTGTGCGATTTTTTATCAAGAATTGAAAATGACGTCCGGTAGCATCTTTGATATTGCCGTTGCTTTTCTCTGACATGCAGACCAGCATGCACTTCTACTTGGTGTATATAGTTGTGCATACAGTGCATAATGTTAAATTACCGTTGTTATTGGTTTTCGTAGAAATTAGCATGTACTTGTAGCACTTTGTGTATGGTGTGCACAATTGCTGTTGTTTGTAAACTTCAAAGTTGCTGATTTTAATTTTACCTATTATTTACCTATTTACGATCCTTAAGTGTGAAGTGTTCTTTGTAACTGTATATTGTAGTGCCCAGCTGCTATGGCCTGTGTGGAGGCTGGCCAGTATTGTAAATAATAATAAATAAATAAATAAATTTGGGATTACATGTATTGCACGCCTAGAACACAGTGGCTACCTATTCCACGCCAGAAGCTGCAGTACACGCCTACAGATATGAATCAAAGCAAGCAGCACACACTTCACAACTGCTTCCGTGAGTTTTTATGTGGAAGATTTTGTACTGTGCCAGTGCAAGGCGCTGTCTCTTTTCAACGTCTTGAGCTGCTTCATAGCAAATGCAGAGTCATGTTTTGGTAGTCTGTGCCTACATGCGATTCGTCGCTTGCTGTTTACCTACTCATTAGGGTGCCTTTAAATATCAGTTTCGCCTACATCTCTGCGTTATAATTAGGCATTCTTATCTTACTAAAGCACAAGACAACGGGTAAAACTAGAAAACGAGGAGAGCACAATTTCCTTCACTATTTGGCAACGTTAGTAACCGAGGAAACGTTTTTTTTTTTTCATTTCGCTCCACCAGCGCGGCGTTTCCGGAAGATTGTGACCTAAAAAATCTGTTTCACGTAAATAAAATTCCAGCAAACATGATACTATATAGTGAAAATTGAAACCAATTCTTTTGCATGGTATTCTAAGTGCTTTTTTGCTGCATCATTTCAGAATAGGCCATCGCTGGCCCACATTCATCGTCTTCTTCTTCGTCATCATACTAGCTTCAGGCATGGCTATTATATACTGGTACAGAGACTGCGATCCAGTCCGTTACGGTGCAATAAGCAGTTACGAGCAGGTGCGTAGTAGGGGGATTGTACAATCCGAAAAAAACCGAAATGAATGGTTTCGGGGTTAGCTGCCAATGACTCTTGCATTCCCAGAACTACGGAGACATTTTTCATTCTGTATCAGTTTCAGTTTTGTGTCTCCTTATTAGGCCAAAAAAAAAACTAAACAACATGAATATTCTGGAGAAATAACACAAAACACTAACAATAAATAACATAACCATGAACATAAATAAAATTACCATTTTGTGGTAGTGGTTAAAATGGCGGGAGAGTGACAGAAGAAAACTAAGCAGGTGCAAGTGTCGAGACGGCTCAGACACGTGATCAAAAAATAGTGGAATATGCGTCGACAACACATTTATCGCTGGAAAACGAGCAAGCAACGCGTCCTAATTATCGCCTACGGTATGTTACCGGTCGGGGAAAATCTTAAGATCTGTTATCAGTAATACTGCAGACATGTTGCACGATATACTAAGAGTCCCATGGCTTTTTACTAAGAATCTTTAAACAAATTATTAAATTGACAAATTTTTTATCACTAAACTAAGAAACGTTTACACAGCTACTTATACAGACATTGAGATGGCTAGTGTCCATTAAAATACAGTACTGCACCTATGAACGAGGAATAGTCGACAAAAGTGTAAAAAAGAGAGAGAAAAGCAAGAAAACGGACACCATAGCCATAGCCATTGGGACATTCAAAATCATGCATGTTTTTATTACGTAAATAAAACATCTCGCATGAAGATTTGAGGCTGTTTGTAGTTTCAGAGTGAATTCACACAATGCTTAAGGCTTTACATCGTTGAATTAAGTTTAACTCGACTGAATGCGTTGGTTCCTCATTATGGGTAGCAAAAACGCTACCAGGGACACCAAGATGAAAAAACAAAACTGGTAAAAATATTGAAGAACTGGTAAATAACATGAATGCAAGAATCAATTACTGCCTACATCTGGACTAGGTGCGCCCTGGCTACACTATTTTCTTTATACATTGTGAAACATTGTGTTCATGCTCCCCTTTGTCTGCTAACTTACAATTTAAGCGCCGTTTATTTGTAGTCGTAGCACGTTCCTCTGGCTCGGTGAATTTATTTTCGAGTTCAGAGATTTCTTAAACGTTGTTATCAGTAAGCTAGAGAACTAACTGTTCCTTGAACTCAATGGAGGGAATCAACTCGGACCTTAAGGCGTTTCAAAGGTATGGTACACATCAATAACCCCTTGCGAGTTTCCTTTGTGTCACAGCCGCGGATAATTAGACAACTGAGGCAATATTGCATTCTGCGAAGTGAAACTACTTTGTTCAGGGTTGCTCACGCATACTTGCCAGTCAATCCTCGTTTGCGATTTCTCGGAGCACCGCTTTTCCTGCGTGTGAGAATTGCCTGTTTCAGATCGTTCCGTACTACTTGAAAGAAAGCCTCTCTGGTGCACTATGTTGCGCGGCTTGTTTCTTCGCCGGTCCTTCTTGGGGCTTCAACAAGGTGATGTGCTTTCTCATGTTTTATACTTCAGTGTGGCGTATATTTCCGCGCAAATAGAAATCATGTCACTGACTGATTGCAATCATGTTGAACAGCAATGTTTGCTTTATAAGCACACTAAAAGCGTCTGCCACTAACCTCGCAAAAATTGAACATTCTAGAGTAACTGAAACCACCTTTGATATCTACATAATGTACAGTCATCGACAAATTAAATGCTCACGCAAAAATATGAACCAGAATATCCAAAAGTGAAAAATATTGTTCCCTTAGGTCCAATAATGACACACCATTGGTATACTTGGACAGCCACATTTTTCAACTTTATTTTTGCAACTAAGCCCGTGTCATTTTGACTTGCATAGAAATAACTCGCACTATTTGTGCGTTCTTGTTCATACTTTTGTGTTGGTGTTTTCAATTGTCTATGGCTGTACACGTCTCCTTACATTTGAACAATCAAGTTAATTGCTTTCTGTAATTGAAATTGAAGAACAATCTGTTTCGAGAAAAATGACCTGGGATTTTGATAATTTAATATCTATACCGGCAACCAATCATTATATTCCGCAGAAGGAACTGCAGAACCTTTTTCTGATCTTTGCGATGCCTGCTTGTCAGAGATTTGTTAAAATTAGCGCCGTATCATGTGGTGGATTCGGGATTAGCGGTCTGAGCTGGCTGTCCTTTGGGTGATTTTTGGTTCATTCGTGGTGACAGATTTTTCATCTATGTTTACACGATACTTAACGATGGTGCGGGTTAATCTTGTAGAATTAAATTGTTTCAGGACCCCTTAATATGTGCCGCATTTTCTGGCAGCACGGTTTCGTCACTCGTCAATTCCTTTGCAACCACGTTTTATATCGATGTTGTCACGCCGCACGTTAAACTGAACGAGCGAGCTGCCCTACACGTGATTCGCCTCTTAGGTGAGCTGAATATTATTTTCAATCTGAAAGTCACTTTCCAGTACACTTTTGTTGCAAGGATGAATGCTAGCTCAAAGTGCTAAGTACTAGGCGTTGTTTTCGCTTCTCTCTGAAGCACTGCAGCAAAAAGTGGAGAGTGCATTAATTAAAGGGACCTCTACGCTGTGTTCAATTCCTTCCAAAATTTCAAAGGCCTTCAGAACGTGGCACAAACGATGGTGTCCACTGCTTAGATTAGAGGATTAAAAAGCTCCATTCAAATATGACTGTTTCTAGGCACATGATAGAGCGTCAGAACTTGCTGCAAATATTTTTTCTCTTTCCTTAGTCTGAGCTCTCTTTCGAGCTCCGAGAGACTTCCCTCCAGCTAGATCGCAGCTATCGGCCGGATTTGCTTCAATTGCCTGCAAGAAGCGCATTCACACAATAATCACAACAAAACCAACGCAGAAAATCGCAACCGTATCTGCTGCGACGACGAAATACGCAGTGCGGTTTTGTGGCTGGTGGATAACTACAGCTTTCGCTGTGGACAAGGAAAATAAATGCGCAGGGGGAAGGAAAGGAAGGCAAAAAAGGATAGAGTGAAAAACTTTTACCAGCTCTTTTGCATAGTCCCATTAACATCAATTAAGTCTGACGTGCCTGCCGTTCCAATTGTTTAGCAGCTATATTGTTTTTCGCTGGCATGAAGCCAAAGCGGAGGTGAAATTTCGAATTTAGCCGGAACGCGTGGACGGTGGGTCGCCTGGAGTCGTGCCCTCCCAGCTTGCACATGGGCGAACTGCGAACTAGAGGTTTAACGACACCGAAATCACGTACTATATATATGTAAGCACTCTTCTTTCCGACACCAGAGTTGCGCGTATCAACTTGGATTCACCACGCTTCTATAGGAGCGTGATTACCGCCAAAGCTCGCCAGAAACAGCTCTGCTGTTAAAATTAACAGCTCTGTGTTAAAGATTACTTTCTTCGCGGTATTGAACCATAGGTCACTGCCACCCTACAGAAGAAACTAAAGAAGCTAAATTGAGCAGGATACAAGCCATTTGGTACCTTGAGATCAATATAATGGACATTTGTATTCACGTTTTTTTTATATTTGCCGGATTATTGTATGGAAGTTTCAAACTGAAGTAAGGTAGAGTTTGTTCACGTCTGCAACCGTCTAGTTACGCTTGTTTTTAGAAATCCCAAACGTTTTTTTAGCATTGCCAGAGACAAAGTGGAACATCTGGTGGTTAGTAGTGCTAAACACTTTGGCAGCACAAAACAACAATGACGAAAATGAAAAAAAAAAACTAAGCTAAAGCCCTCGATTTTTTTTCCTCAAACTACAATGCGCTAACAAACCAGTCATGTCTCAAAACTGCAGCGTACCATTAGAACACTATTTTTCAGCTCTTTTTCAGTGGCACCGTGATGACTTGCTTTGCTATCGCCCGTACCACTCCTGGGAACGGCAGCAAGGTACGGGATATTTTCGCACAAAATACTCAGAATTAACTCTTCTTTTTGTAATATTGTCTAAATCGTTGTCTTTTTTCCGCGACATGCTCCTCCTTCCTTTTCTGCCATCCTGCTCTGGTCCGTTCGCAGGACTAGTCTTTCTCGCAATTTCGTCTCCGTGGGTTAACGCAAAGGTGAGGCTGCCTGTGGACTTGGACTGAAGATTTTGAAGGGCGCCCGGTGTTAGCGCAAGAAAAAATGTCTAAACACCTATTATTTCTACAAACTGCCTTGACTGCTGGGTTTCCTATTGCTTTTCGTTAGATCTCTAGTGAAATATTTCCAGTGCCTTTTTCTACGGACATACTGTCGCTGGCAAAGCACTAGGGTGAACATCTCTCGTTGTAGCTGTGTGTAAACGTAGTTTCGAGCATAAAATGCGCACGGAAAACCGGGAATTCTGATGGGGATGCCATGGCACATAAATTTATGCACGTTCAAATGCCCCGGTAGCCCCAGTGTGATCATCATCATCATGACTACCGGCTATGCGGGGAGCGGTGGCTCGCTCGGAGTGTAAATTTCGGGACTATGGGTGCCATAACACAGCGATCGGTCATTGAGCTCATCACATTATCGAAAAACACAGACGGGAGCCGAAAGAAATCTTCCACCTAATAAGATGAAGTGGCTGTGCGCCAAAATGACTATAAAAGGGCACAACATATGTTTTTATGAACGGCATCACCGTTCTTCCCCGCAAGTGGGCCGAGATGTGTCTTCCAAGAACACCAGGGGGAACAAACAAGATTCTGTGTTGAAAGGGAGCCGCTGCCCGTCATTTCTTTGTAAGTACGTGTGGTGGCGCTTGCGTGAATGCACCTACCACCTGCCATCATGTCTTGAATTGGCACTAATTCATTCTAAATGGTAGTTAATCGCTATTTTTGTACAAAATATAGCGGCCAGGGATATATATGGCATACGCCTTTGTTTGTTCTTTAAATTATTAAAGAAATCGCATGTGGGTGGTCTCTGATTGCAAAATGGCTAAAAACGAGGTACTTCGCTCGTTATGTAAAGCAATTTTTCAAAGGTCACTCACGACAGCTTCCTACGTCGAGCAGGTTAATTTTATTCCCTTTTTCCACGTAAGTGAAGCCGCTGTCTTGTGTTTTTTTTTTCATTGGCTGCCGTTAATTGTGACGAGGCCCACGTACGCCAAAGCGCCGGCTCTTTTATTCCAAAGTGCACGTAGGGGGAATGTCATTAAGATAAGGGCAAACACAACAGGTACTAGGTAGCATACAACCAAACCTCATGTAGGAAGCGGCAGCGGTGAATAAGTTTGCAATAGGGATAACCATTATTTTACTTACAAAGCAAGCTTCAAACCCAATGGTAGCCGTCAAACTCGTGCGTCATCAAGCCAACCAGAGTAGCTCGGTTTAAAGTAGAACTCTTCCCACATGCGTGTAGTATCTCAAAGTGTTATGAAGCCCGTGGTCGCAAAAATCCCCTTTCCGCGAAAGATCAAACCGTTATAAATTAGAAATAAAATTGTGCTAAAGAGACAGGACGAACGCAAAAAACACACCTTACAGCTCAGTACTCCCACGTGTCCACATGATAGTTGTATACCTATATGTGCGCGGAAATAATCGCAGTCTGTTAGTACCGCGCTGTGTGGTGTGTCCTGTTTCTGTTCGTCCTGTCCTTTTAGCGCAATTTATTTCCATCATGTCAGACCAACTAGCCCGTCACATTGCGTTGATGAAAAATTAGAAAGATCTTTCCTTTCAGTTGTCAAGCGACTACAAAGCGTATAATTCTTCGAACGCGAAAACAGTTGTCGATAGGCTCGTTTCACAAAATGAGCCCCAACGATATGTTTCTGCATTAATAATTTTCCGCGAGTCGTGACATACGCCTACACATGCCTCTACCAAGCACAAGAAAACGTACGGATATCTCAAAAAAGTTTGAGTAACTAACGGCCCGAGCTAGGCGACTCAAACTACCGCGTTAGTAATGTGTGAAGCCCCTATCTGCAACGACATACATAGAATAAGAAGCTGAGGAAAGGCCCTGACGTCACTTTTATGAGATTGCTCCTGCCATGTCATAACGTCCACGGCCACTACCCTTTCCTATTCTCCTCTGCAGCACCCGCCGTTCCCTCTGCCTACTTCCGCTCAAAAAGCAGACCTATTCGGACGCTGGGCCTAGCGTCACTAAATAAACGCTTTGAGTATCGGCACTCTTTCCTCTCATTTTTATGTACCGCCAGAATTTTCATTGGCGGTCGGAACGACGTGATATTTGTTACATATGGGCGCGGCCTCTTTGTTCCGGAGCGCCCTCCTCTTCTCACTCTCTGCTACACGGACGCTAGAGCGGCGGGTCACACTCTGCCCGTCACAACCAGCGGCGGTTTCATTGGGAGAGATGGCAACACTGCAAGCCAGAAACAAAATGGCCCCCAGACCACTTCCGGCTGCACGAAGTGGCCGTACTCTTAAGCGTAGCTTATTAGTGACGCTAGCTTGGCCACACGAACACCAAAAAAGCGGCGGACGTTGAAAAATCTGTCAGGAGTCAGCCGTAGCCGCAAAAAAACACTGCACTACGTAGACATGCTTTGCGGCGCACCACAACTAAAAATGGCAAAGCTTCTACCGTGCAATTTTACAGTGCCATAGTGATACAGGGGTCTCCCCTGAATTTTATTTTCTCCACGGCGTCACATCTCTATTATACAATTATATTGACTCTTTTCAAAGTACTTCTTTACCGTGACATAGTGGTTTCACTTTGTTCTCGCGAAACAATCGTGTGACGATTACGATACTCCCTAATGCGAAATTTGAGAGCAGCGTCAACGGCAGTCTTCTCGGCGACAGCGCATGGCTGCTGCATCTCAGGAAGTGATCGCGTCATCAGCGAACGCACCACGGTGCGGGCTACTTTGGCGTTATCTCGTAGCGCGTCGCCTCCGAGAGCACGTCTCGCAGGGCAACCTCGGCATACCAACCTCCCCCTCAAACTTTCGCCATACTTCCCTCCTCTATCTCAGGTGTCCTCTTCCTTCTCTCGGTTACAACGGGGCCCTGACGGCAAGGAACGACGCGAGAACACAGGAGCGGGCGCTTAAGAGCTGCGCTCAAAAACCTATTCCATGTATTTTGTTAATTGAAAGCCCCTCCCACCCTTTTTATGCGCTTATACTCTGACTCAAATGCTCATGGGGATAATATTGCCCTAAATAATTTTGAAAGGTATAAACCTTTTCATTAGTTAATCTTTAACTACATCAGGGCATCTTCCGGGCTGTCTTGCGCATGCACAGTTACATCTTCCTTTCGAGTGCGCCTATTATAAGGCCGCTAGCAGAACCCGCTGATAAAATGACACCTCCAAGGACGAAGTTAAAAAGGTTTTATAAACAGTGTCAAGTGTGCTATTAGTTGGGAAACACTGCATAAAATTTCTGTTCACGCACAATGTTAATATGTAACCGCCTTCCGCAATGATAACGTTCCCGTAAGTTTTCACGAAGGCGACGCGTGCGTAAACATGGCACCATAAAAAACTGCCATGATCCCCCAGATAGCCCTTGAATAGAAAAACGTTGAACACCTTTCCACCCAGCAAAACAGCACTTTGAAGCAACTGCTGAAAGCATTACACGGTGTTTTGGTGGGCGCAGAATAACTTCTTTGTGAGTTATGGCCTGTAAAGCCTCACAGGTCACTTGTGAACGTTGATTCCGTTCTTGTGGTACACCTTATAACAAGGCTAGTGGTGTTGCATCATCTTCCTGACCATCAATGGAGGGAATATTACCAGGATCATTATTCGGCCACTCATATTGGACTCCGACGTAAACAAACACCACCTTGTTTCCCTTAAACTGTATTTATGCCGCCTGATTCTCATTTAACCGTTTTACGTTGTATAGCGTTGGGCATGTGCCCCTCTTTATCCTTGTACTCCGAATAGCTATGCTGTACCCTCAGCACAGTACACTTACTACAACCAATGCATCATCATTATTTGGCCTAGCATTGACACTTCTTCTAAACTCTGACGCAGGGAGCAGCTTGGTCTTACCTCCTGGTGTGCGGATTACTGTTGTGGCACGCTGTAGGAAGAACGATGTCTTCCCTAGCGCTTCCCCCACGGATACCTACTACGCTGGCCCGCTGTCCACTCCCTACGAACGGCACCAACCAAACAGCCGCTGGCATGAACCTGGTGAAGCCCTTGCTGAGTAACAGGTTCGTCAGTTTAATGCATCATTTGATATAACTGGCTCAACAAAAAAGATGCCCGTTAGTGCTTCTGCATAGGATCTTCTCACCATAAACAAGTCAAGTAAATGATACTACTACGATGAAATACCAACATAAACCTATTCTATTTCTGTCTACCGTTCGCCCAAGCAAGGATAAACCGAATAACAACCATTCGCTCGGTTGTCATTCAGACTAAGTTAACCTTCGAGACTTTTCTGTCCACTGCTGAATTGGTATATTCAATTGCAAGTACTGGTAAATTCTCAATACACGTCACTATCACCCCCATTATCCTACACAAATCTGCCGCAAATAGTATAGATTCTCCTTAAAAGACATACAGAAACAAATGGCCTAATTAAAGGTACACTGCCTAAAGTTCTGCGGCGTTTCCAAGAAAACAGAAAGCATAGTAATTCTGGAGATTTTCAGAGATATGAGCATCGACAAGTGAACTATGGTATAGCTTCTACGCTCCTGTAATTGAGAAAGGAGGGTGCGAAACGTAAACTCAGTGCACAAACGGCACAAAATACCGTCTGCGTAGCTCAGCGAAATATAAGGCAACTCACTGGTATTAACGGGAGATGAAATACCATAGAATAGCTTATCATAAAAAACCACAATAAGGGTGCCGTGGTTTCTCCCAATAAGCTATTGTATTGTATTTCACCTCCAGTTAATACCACTGAGTTAAAGCAGTGTGACTGAGGGTGAGAGGAAGCGCAGAAAATCTTGCGAGAATCCAAAGCACACAACCTTGCTTTTAGAGAAGTTACCACGTTGTTTTGGAAAGAAATTAACTGAAATATTGTGCAGAACATGGCCTGGCATATATAGTGCCGCCTAATTACAAAATAAATGGATTGCGCACGTCGTAAATGTGTCTTCTAAGATACTTAACCTTCGACAGCATATTGAGAGTTGATCAAATGGTACAAAAATGGCGATTATAGAATAGATGGTGGTATAAAATTTTTGTAAAACTTTTTTCGATAAGGCAGGAAGAGTGAACATCAGACTTTTGTTCCTCGGAGCTCGGTACGTAACAGTGGCGTAAAGCTAGAGTGCAAGAAAATTCGTTTTTCAGGTGGTTTTTTTGTGGGAAATTTCCTGTGAGCATGACGTCCAATAGGAGGCTTCACACACATATAACCATTGATATGTATTACAATACGATACAAAAGAGGTGTTTTACAAATAGCTGTCGTAAAATTCACTGCTATACAGTCCAATTCACAAAAACGTCTTTCACTCGTCGCCCACTCACTTTTGCAGCCCCCAAGAAGTGTTTGCACTGTTCCGACTCTCATTCTTTTGGATATCTGCTTTTGGTTTCCTACTAACACTCCTCTTGGGAAATGTTATCAGTCTTGCTACCGGTGAGTGTATGTAAGTGTTTCATGAACCATTTAAAACTGCGTTTGAACCGAATGCATCAAGATACAAGTATAGGCCAATCGGACGCGTTCTTCACCCAGAGCTTCTATTTCGGCTAATGTACATGCAAGACATGTTTCGGTTCATGATTCCTTTCATCCACTTCAATGTTAAGAGCATAACATGGCAGCTTGTCATATTAAGCAGTTTAACGCTATAAGACTCCTCCTAACTACAGCTTTAAGAAACCTTTTGAGGAAGAAATCTTTGTCGTACTTATTCAGTATGACAATATCTTGCTAGCTCTGCATTCAAGTGAAAATACGGATACTTTCTGTCCTGTTACGACTAGATCTGATTGGCAAAATTTGGTGAATAACTGTACAGAGTTACGATATCGCTGTCAGTGTGCATGCAAGTAAAAAGATGTTTACATTTATAAATAAAACATCACCCATACTTAAGTTGCAATACTATTTCACAGTAAACTTCTAACTTCAATGTAACTGAAGGCTTCGCCTTGCGAATGAGACTTCAGATTAGTCTCGGGATCTTGCTAGACCGAACATATCTTGCAATTTACGAGTTCAGCCCGGAGCCCACATACTGTACTTGGACGCCACAATAGCATCCCCACATTTTTACGGTTAACCTATCTTTTCAGGGGGCATCCTTAGAAGCAGACGAAATTCGTGCTTCACAAGCAACCTTTTCCTGAACTTCTGGAGCCGCTTTAAGTTCATGCGAGAACTACTGCAGGTAAGGTACAGGCTTGCCGGCAAGGATATGCTTTTGAGTCACAAGCCTGGAACATTTTATTTTATTAAACGAGCTGTCTACTCTTCCAGCATAGTGGAACCCAAGCCGTGTAACGCTAACCGCAATAACTAGCCGAGCAGAGTGAGAGAACTTTGGAGGATCGCCAACATTAAAATTTTTGTTAGAGCGCACGCATTGTCGCCGAACCAAAAGAACACTGCGCTAGTCTTTCTCTTTATTTGTCTCTATTAGATGCGAAGCATCTCGTGCTCGGGGCTGTGTCCCTCCCTCCCTTGTCGTTGTCCGCCGTACGCACTCTACTGCGCATGCCCGTCTCTTCAGCCCCGTCAGCGTTAGGGCTGACGTCAGCGCGGTCCACTATAAATAAAAGAAATAGTTTGGCGGCGCCCGGTTTCGAACCCACGACTCTCTGGCCGCAATGGGAGGTACGTGGAGCTCTTCCCACTGCGCTACAAACCGAGACAGGAGCATGTGCTACGAACGTGTCTTATGTCCTTCACTCATTCAAACTACGTCAAGAAGCTACTGATACAACGAAGGCACGCGAAGCTGAACGTCAACGGAAACGGCAAACTGAAAACTTTAGAGGAGGATATTGAATTTCCCGTGGGAAAGCTGTGGCGGGAAGCACCACGCGCCTTGCAGCTCAACCTGAGAAGAGGACGGAGAGGTCGGGCAGCGGGGTAGGAGCGTTAGCACGCAATAAAGAAAGACGAGAACCAGGAAGTGTTCGATCAGGTAACGCGGGTGTCGGTCTCTTCGCTGTCTCTACATTTCTCTACATTTCTATACATTTCTCTGTCTCTACATGGGCGTTCACACTACGTTCCCATTCGTGTTCCGATAAATGAAACCACATAACGGCAACACAATGGAACCTACACGGAACCCCCATGATGCTTCGCATCCTCCTCATGGTTCACCACGGGAAGATGGTGTAATATTTTTCTCTGTTTTTTATCTCGAAATTCAACAATAAGTACCAAACCATTTGTTGCAATACTTAGTTTATTTGTGCAGAGTATGGTAGCATGATGTTGACTCAGTGCAACGAGGTAAGGAGTGTTCAATTTGGCTTTCAGCGAAATATGCTGTCCAAATGTTGTCGAAACCGAAAATGTTTTTTAGTTAAGTATAGAAAATTACCCCTAACAAATGAAAATTGTTTTGACGTTACTCAAATCAGGTAAAGCCTATTTCTTTGACTGTTTCTTAGTTTTAGAGGGGTCGTTGTAAGCCGTCCATGATAAATTACCGTATGTAGCCAACCAAAGCCAGTTCCTTTCATTTATTTACAGATTGGCGATGAAACAATGGGCAAGAATGTCCCCAAAATACATGCCCATGAGGACGCCGATGACGCTGAGTGCACTGCATTTGACACGAGGGAGGCGTCTGCTGGCGACTCAGTGCGAATGGAACACTTTTCTAATTCACACAAATTTGATATTTAAATAAAAATGTGAAGCGGGTGAAGTCTAAACCAAGAAACCGCCACGGGAGTTCCATTTTATTCTACAGCTGTAGCACAACTTTTAGACAATCAAGAAAATAGCCTGTTTAGGCTAGACTGCAAAGGAAATGCAAGAGGTTTTTTATGGGCAGTTGCTGGCGAGGATTGATGAAAAATTACCACGTTTAACCATGCTACAAAGAAAGCGAAGGTAGTTAACGGCACAGTGGAAGGAGCTTTCTGCTGCCCATCGGCCATGACAGAAATAACTTTTTGTTGGAGGTTGGTTTCATCGACAAACTGGTCACTGGGTGAAACAATGACAGAACGTCAACTCCTGTGCGGGCTTTATTCTTTGTTCTTTATTTTTCACCTTTTAAATAACCTTAGGTAGCTTTGTTGATTCCTACAAACTTGCTATGCATGAAAACGAAAATATTAGGTGCTGTACCCGCAGAACTCATACCGTGAATACAACTGTGTAGCCTGCTTGTTCTCTTCGTAACCTAATTTTCCATTTCATAAAGGTTATAAGCCTGAGGAAAATTACATGCCACAAAAATGGTAATATGTTCAAGTTTATTAAGAGTCATTTATTTCAAAATTTTGGGCTTTCTCTGCTTCACTGAATATTCCCATTCTACCGTGCCTCGTACAGCCACACTATTGGACATATTTGCTCTTGTCTAGGTGCCTACAAGCTCACCTTTAAGAGTTATTCATATTTACCCTCACCTCAGTTGCGCCCGTAACCCCTTACTTACTATCGCTAAAAGACCTCCACTCTAAAGTTGATAAAACAGGCTGCTAATCTCAGACTTGCTGTAACTCAGTCTCTAGACAACCTATACTCTGTTGTCTCTGCCATTGTGCACACCTGCTACTTGCTTCCCACCTCAGTCACTTGCTCCTGTCTCGTTTCTTCCCTTGATAAATGCCAATGTAGTGAATGCACTCATAACGGCTTAATGTTCCCGCGTTCCCAGCAACATCGTCGCGCGCTAATGGACTTTTGTTACCTGGTACTGGGAGGATGCCACAAGCGCGGCTACTTCTCTTCTGATTCTTTCTTTTACCCACTCAGTGACGCGCGTATAGCCGTTCCTTTCGCTTCGCAAAGACGCTGCTCCTCGTCTAGTTGAATCAAACCCGGTGTAATGTGCTGCTCGTGTGAGCTCCTGCAGCCGTAATGCTCGTACTCTCTGCTACGCATAGTGACTATGTGGGGCATGCCACTCCAAGATCACGATACACGTATCGCAATAACACCGTCATCGCATTCACCTTCCCTTTCAATGCAAATTGTTTATCAACTTTTGGCAAAGCGGCTGAATCCGTAGGCACGCCTTTGCCATAACCCGCAGCGTACTTTCATCGTACATGATGATGTTTGAAGTATGCATTGTACGGTCAATTAAGTTTGAGAGGCTAACTACACAGTATTAAAGTCCACAAGGAAAAACTCAGATGATAGTGGTTCAGGGCTTCCTCACAGGTGGACCTCACCAAGATGCTTTGGCGATGGTTTCGGTAAAAACTTCTGCTGAGGTGTTGGCGCCTGTAAAGATCTAGGAACTCTAGCGATGGCGTCAGTAGCGATTGCCATTGTATTAGCAGAAAGTGAGAAATCGTAAGCTTGATAGACAGGAAAGCGCATTTGAAACTACGGGGGACGGTAACAAAACGGAAAGAACGTAAAGTGTGGGTGAAGCGCTTCACTCGTACAGAACATTCTTTCCGTTTTGTGATTGTCCCCTATATTTTCGAAAGCGCTGTCCCGTCTATGATGAACAGACACCAACGAGCCCAACGTGAAGGTTTAGTAAACTAATTATTCTAGTGGCAGCTGCCTACAGTTTCCAGGAAGCCCACTTCCCCCGGAAGCACGCTTCCTCAAGATTTGAGTGCACAAAATGGCATTGCTTGCTCAGGCGTGATCTTCAAGCAGCACGGAGTAACCTTAACCTACCAGCGATATCACGCCTACCACTGGACTCAAAATTATCCCCCGTCGCGGTACCTCTAGCACGCAGTACACCTTGCCTTTATGTTAGTTTCAAGACAACAGAAATCAATATGGCTGGTGAGCTCTCTCTATTGCTCATCCCGTGAGGCAGCCTGCGTGCAAGTTCCTCAATGTGTTATTGCTGGTATGACGTACGACATGCTTTGTCTTCAACTTCCAATATTCCGTACCCAGCATTACAAGACATGAGGGGGGGAAAGCAGCAAAGAGAAAAGGGAACTAAAACTAATCCTACTAATTAAAACAAGCAAAACTATTAACCCGCTGCATGCTCAGATTGCCTGTGAATTATATCGTCCATAGTAACCACAGCTTTCAAATGGCTGAATATTGGCTACAACGCAGCCCCGGTAGCAACTGCATCTTCTGCTGCGAAGTTATTGGTGAGTTGATGCTCTTCATGACGCTTCAGAGAAGAACGATCGGTGGTTCTAAGAGCTGTGTACTCTTCTTTTCCGTGCTTCTGGGGCGTTATATTGGGCTCGTCCGTCCCATCCTGTCTTTCAATCTGTGGAGTACAAGAAACAGAGCAATAGTATGCAGCAATACTAATTAATAACTTCAAACATCGCGCGCACACACTCCGAAAAAAAATGAACTTGAAATCCGCGCCAAGTAATTTCGAATGTCGATGTAAGGCTGTGACATTTTTTTCGGGGGCATCAATTCCAACCCTCAAGCCTCAAACACATAGTAATAAAAACTAATTAATGCATCTATACCATTTCGTAGGCAAGCAAAAATATTTAAATTCTAGATTTCTGTGCGCAGCTCCCATTCCGCTGCACATATTTATAGTGGGTTCGTGCAAGGTATTAACGCTTACAGGCCTGCGTCCTGCAGTGGACCTAGTGGGCTGTTGATGATGATGGCCAATCTGAGAAAGAACAGTGTCCCTCAGAAAAAAGCAGTGTTGGGCTTAGCATGGCATGTTCTAACAAATTTGTAGGACGAATAAGTTTTAGCAACAACATTAATATTCTATTTTGGGTTAGTATCTGTATCCAAACAGCGTACTTCAATCTGCTATGCAAATTTCATTTACTGCAGGAGAGCAGTAGCTTCTTAGTATTTCAGATATTTGTTACTGCCCACTCTGACAGACAAGGAAAACTGGTTGATTTCATCTTACCTTCAAGTTTTCAGAAAGAAGGCCGAGGTGGGCCCATATTTTCAGAAAAAACGGACTCGTAAATCTTATATTTCTTTCAGTATTCTTAGCCCCACCTGCGGAAAAAAACACAGCCACACAAATACGCCTCCTGTACACGCTGGTATAAATACATGTTGATACCATCACACAAGCTCACTGCAGTAACTGAATAATGGACACTGTGCTACAGAAATGTTTTAACAGATTTTATACCCATTCCAAGCCCTGAAGAGTTTTTCCGTAAGTGTTAAGTTCGGAGCCAAGTGAAATTCATAGTTGTCTTCGCTTCTTGGACACTAATCGTCTCACTGCTACGGAGGAAAACAAGCTATGCGCTAAACTTCTGGAGGAATTTTTAAGCCTTGTTGCGGAGTTCATTTTTCACCGGTTTTTCCCGAATTTAGTAACCAAGGCGCACTTTTCTCTTTCACTTTCCACGCAACCAATGTGCATTTTAGAATGTACACGCGTATGCATACAACTGCCTTTTGACTGCGCGGAATAAACGACATACCAACCTTTTCTTGCGAATCGAAAACAAAAAAGTGCTAATGAACATAAGCCTAGCAAAGACCTCACCCAGTATAGTGTTGTGACGAATTTGCTTCCTGCTTGAGGAGCCTTAGATGTCTTTATTGAATAAGAAAGTAGGGTTCTTAAGACGGAAAAATTTAAATCGCAAATGGTAAACAGCTTTTCATTCCCAGTTTATGTTTTGTGGTCCTTTTCAGGCTTCTATACGTCTAACGCACCTCCAGCATTACCCGAGTAACTTGCCGTCAAGGTGTTCCTTCTACACTTTTAATTCCTTGCACTGTGCTTCCCAATAAAATATAGACTAACTAGCCCGAATATGCGCTCTTCCCATTACCTGCTCCTTCCTCCACACGACCATGTCATTCCACTCATTCATCCCACTCGTTCTTCTCTCCCCGCACAATTGTTTTTCAGCAGCGAATAGCGGGTTAAGGTGTGTGTTTCGGTTAAAACATATTATTTTTTTCACATATAAATTTTCTACCATGACTTTTTGTGCGTGGCAAGGCATGCGGTGACTTTACTGTATTGTCTGTAGTTTGGTGTTATCGCATGGCCAATTAAAAATGAACAGTCCGGTTTTAAGGCTTAAACCTGTTAAAAACCTTCGTGGCGCCCTAGTCTGAATTCTCAACGCTAACAAACCGCAGACTACGTAATTATGTAAATATACCTTTCCATTTTCCCACCCCTTCGCTACAGGACAATTCATTATAACCATCCGGATCTATAACCGCGACCGTATCATTTTCAAACGTTTACCGGTTGCAAAGCTCAAAACCGTCCCAAGACCGAGGGTGAGCAAGGCACCAAAAGTTGAACTCCAGAAGTAGGAAAGCCGGTATAACGGGAGAACATTGGTTGCGCTGAAAATAGAGAACGCCAATAGCTGTCAGGAACCACGTTTGCATCGACACTTTTTTAAGTTCTGGTTTAAAATAAATTGTTGAATCAAACACAACACGTGTCGCAGTTTTGAATTTAGTTATTTTTAGTTCCCATTTATTAGATAACCGCTTTGAATTCGAGGTTACTGATGGTATTTCAGATCCCAGGGCCGCTCTTGTTTCCATACCTGTTCCGGTTTGCTAGAATCGTTTTGTTTACTCTACATTTCCTGATTTTTCGCGCGCCGATGGCTCATCTATTATTGATTTTTAAGCGATTGTTGTCGCAATTTTGAACAGCTCAGTGCATCTAATGATGTGAATTGCTTGGTGTCTTCTTTCGAAAATGTTGTTGCAACCGATCTCCACCGCTTCGGCCCACTGAAAACAAAAAAAAATCCTCGCATCCGTTGGATCTCGCGTGATATATTTCACCTGCCGCGTCGTGTTGTGAGGTTTAGGTGCGCAAAACGAAATGGTTATCCCCTTAAAATCGCCGAATTTAGCGATGCCAAGGGAGAGCTCCACCTAAAAATGAATCTATTTCAAGACTTCTATTTCCAGGTTACATTGCAATGTTTACTGAAAAGCAACCCTAGAAAATTTTGGGGGTAAATTTTGTCCTCATGGGCTTTAACTAATACCGTTCTAATAAACAATGTGCTTTCTAGCAACCGGTTAACTATCGCCACGGCCTTCAATGAGTACTTTAGCCGGTATTCATAGCTGAACCCTTGGACATACTCGATTCCCCACGCGATTCGCAGTAATCATTTGGCGATATTACCGTATTTCATGAGAGGGGTTTGCAATCTAATTTGACACTTGGACAATAAGAAATCACGCGGTCCTGATGAAATCAACCATGCTTTTCTGGTTAGATATTGTGTTTGGACCAGCTGGTACTTCACCGTAATTTTTGAGAAATCTTAATCTAGCTCGACAATCCCGTTAGTATAGAAATTTACGAAAAGAATTTCCGTGTTTAAATCCAGGACCAAGCAGTCACCATGAAATTATCGTAGATTTCATTAACGTCTCAATCATGCTCCCTTCTTGAACATACAGTAGACTCTCGATAAACGGAACTTCAAGGGACCGAAAAAATTAGTTCCGTTTTTAGAGGGAGTTCCGTTTACTGAGATAGATGTGTGAACGTGCAAAGTTATGTGTGTGCAAACTCTTAATACCATTTCACGGAACTCTCTAGAAAGTGAATGTAGCTGACAGTTTATCAGAAAGCAAGAAAACAGCAAGAGGTTTAGTCAGAGCAGTTGATTTTGCAACAATGAGTCGCTGAGCACTACAAAACGTGTCAATAATTTTTGTTTGAGTCCTTGCCACTGCATCTTCACGGAGGCTAGAGGCGTAAATTATTCGAGTGCTTACGAGCCTCTGGACTTAAAAGATGGCACATGGTAATTAATGAAGTGCGAATAGCTCCACGATGGCATGAACGAGGAGGCAGGAGCTGAGCCCTGTAACGCGGTGTCTTGATTCGGGACGAACGACTGGAACAAGAACTGCGATGTTGTATTCATCGAGCTAACACCGCTGACTACTAACAAGACCAGACTCACTATGCCAACGAGATTTTAAAAAATTAAACAGCCGCAACCGGCAAAAGCTGATAATTATGGCAATGAGTCGGGCAATAAGTTCCATTTTCGGTTCCGTTTACACGGTAATGCGGAAATTTTAGTTGCGATTACCGAAAGTGTTGTTACATTATCTGAATACAAAACCAACCAACTTACATGGTGGTGTTCCGTTTAAACGGGTATTCCGTTTAAACGATTTCCGTTTGTGGAGATTCTACTCTATAATCTTTAGTCTTATTAAGGAACATTTTTAAATTAATAGCATTTTGTGTGATGCCCAGCATGTGTCCGTCGCGGACATAATACAATCACTTAGCTTGCCGAATTTCCTCATGACAGTTTCCATGCTCTTGACTCGGGAAAACATTATTGATGCAATTTTCATAGACATATCCAAGGCAATCAAAACCGTTACCCACATAAGACTTGTTCATAAACTTCGCGTTTTACTTAATAATTCCGCCTTAGTTGATTAAATTTCTAGCTTTTTACATGACCGCTCCCAGTATGTTTTCCTTCCACTCGTCTGTAGTGGATTTGTCGTCCGAAGTACTCCAGGGTTCTGTTATGGGACAACTTTTTTTCTTATTGTATATAAATGATCTGCCAAATTATGTATCCGCGAAAATCCGCCTCTACGCTGACGACTGTGCTATATACAGCGTAATTAACACAATAGATGACCATATTTCACTAAATGATTCCTCTACACAATTTTGCAGGTGGTACGACAAAGTCAAATGAATAGAAATTTTCCAAAAACCATAACTTTATGTTTCAGTACGCGCAGTTCCGTTTCTTTTATTTATTAGTTCAACTGCTCTTCCCTACAGCGGGTGTCTGAATATAAGTACCTAGGGTTCATCTTCAGGCCAACCTTGTCGTGGTCAAAGCACATGATATGCATGAAGCAGAATACTAAAGCATTAGGCTACCTAAACCGTGCACTGTGCGAAGTTTCACTTGAAACAAAATTGCTAACATATAAATCGCTCATCCGACCCATCCTAGAACACACCTGCACCACCTGCAACACGTATAAGGTACCTGAAATTGACATGCTTAAATCAGTTGAAAAGAAATAAATCCGTTTCATTTGGCGCCATTTCGATTAGAGCTTTTCACCATCATGCCACCTTGCTACACTATATTCAGAACCCCTTCCGAACGCCGCGATCGCGAATGTCTCAAGTTTTTGCATATTCTTACGAATACCGCCCCCCTCCCCCGCTTCTTAATAAAGAACAAAGATATTTCTCCAGGTAAACTGAAATTTACTGGAAATACCTACAAGCTTAACCTTGCGCCTTTTCAATCACATACTAATCTATTTAAGTACAGCTTCTTCCGAAGACCCTTACAATTGAAAAATGGAATTTAGTACCAGGTGGAATTAGGTCATTGCTTTAGACCAACATTTTGGATTAAAAATCATTGAGTTGTGTACTTTGGAGAATTTTATTCAGTCTTTGTTGTATTTATAGTTACCAGCTGTGCTCAAACTGCGCGAAACATACGTGAGTTTTAATATGTGAATTCTCTATGCTGATCTGTGCAGATTAGTGTTTTTGCATTCTATGTACATACCCGCTGCAGTGATAGCCCAATTGGGCTGCAGTATGTAAAAATAAATAAATAAATAAATAATAAAAATAAAAAATAAATAAATAAAAATAGATAAATAAATAAATTATAACGGGATTATAGCTGGGGGCCAGCAAGACGCTTGGAAAGAGATGGAGACCAAAGACGAGCAAGGCAGCGGAGACCGATGCCTCGGTGCGTTCTCTTAGAGTGAGCCACGCGAAGCTGGCTGCACCTCTTCTTCTCTCGCCCAGCACCTTGCGCCTGCCATGATTATGCGACGCATAGTAGTCCTTCCTCCGGCACATACCCCGTCGGTTGCACAGGAGAGATTGGCGAACACTAACCACATGGTATGTCGTCTTGTCGGGGGCTACTGTCTCCAGTGCAAAATAAATAAATAAATGAAAACTAAGTAAGGGTAGGAGTTTGAAATCGCAAAAATTTGTGTATATCCCCTAGTTACACCTGTGTGGAAATGGTTCCCATAACAGGCCGTATTGCCCGAAGAAAAAAGGTAATCGTAGATGACCAGCACACCTGCTGGACGGACCTTGCGCAGCACCCACACACGCCCCATACTACCTTTATCGCCCTCAGCTCTGAACAAGATGTGGCCACGGCGGCTTCCTACCATAATGTCTCCCCCAACACAGCTGAGGCACCTGCGTTTGCCCAGGTTGTGACAACGTACGGAGCCCAGCCCACCTCAACATCATCACGGATACGTAGTATATGTGCCACCTCATCCAAGCAGGCCTGGCACCGACTCAAGCCATCAAGCTGTTTGACAAACTAGTGAAGATGTCACTGCTAAACAGACCCCCCGTCACAATGCCCTTGCAGGGGATGAAATAGCGCACGCTGCAGCCCGCGGTTTTCATTTCCGAGCGTTCCCGTCAGCACGGCCGCACCCGGGTTTCACCCCCGTCTTCCATCTCCCCTGTTGGAAGATGGAAGACGGGGGTCTTGAACACACAAACCACACACAACGTAATGCTCTCCAGCTACCGGAATCCTGGAGGCGATACCCTCCCCATCACCCTTTTTTATCCCCCTATAAACCATATATCTGCCACAGGCTCCAAGCCGCCACTTATTACAATCAGGCCATCCTCACCCAAATATCGCCCTACCTCTCCAACCCCTCAGGCCATCACTCCCGCACACCACCTGCCATTTAGTCTTTTCTTGCACACGCAACCCCCCCCCCCCCTTTCTGCACCAAACCCCGCCCTTAGGCAATAGAGACAGCATTGAGGCAATCAGCGCTGGAGAAATAGCAAGCCGTCGTGTTGATACCCTTGGAAGGAGCCTGGGCCGAGGAGGCTGCACTCCGCCCTACTCTCCATTTCACGTCAATCAATTTTTATTACTGCTACTGCTATAGTAATGCATATAAGGACCGATGAAACAACTATTCATGCAGCGAAGGGCATGTACTTCAAAGAACCAATAGTAATCGCCGGTATGCATCACTGGAGATATGGATCATGATGGGGAACAAAACAACGACACACTTTTCGTGCAGTAAGATGACTTCTAGGCTTGGGCTGATAGCAGAGCCAGTGCTGTTGGTTGGTGGTGGGCAGCGGTCTAGGGTCCTGTAAAGCATGGCATGATGTGCGACGGCAGAAAGACTTCTCCCCACAGCATGCCACAGCTGAAGCGCGCAGACCAGCAGGCCTGCCCAAGCAGCCCCCTGTGAAAATATCAGCAGGGAAACAGTTCTCGTCGAGATCATCAGTGCATCCTCACTCAAATGTTACCTTGAAAGCGAAACGCATGCCCCTAGAAACAACGCGTTTTAGCGCGCGTTTTTTTTTTTTTTTTTTGCCTTTCCAAAACCGGTTCTGCAGCCTTCATTCGTGTTTATGAATCCTGACCGCTGCCTAATACATTTCGGGAGAGAGAAAACGCGTTGTTTTCCGTACAAGCATGTATTTCGCCCTTCACGGTGTTTCTCAGAGGGGTGTCGAACAACCTCTGCAAATGCCTTTGCAAGAACCTACACTGAAGTATTCTGTCACGTGTTCCCATGAGCCTGTGACTGCAACTTATTTGTCCTGGCAGTGTGCACATGATTCCTACGCCAGTGCCTGCTCAAGCATGCTTCAAATGCTCCTCAAACACAGACATTCGGCGACTCACTTCGACTGCAGGTACTCCAGCTTAAGCTGGTCATGAACATGATTTCTGTGCTATCTATTTCTCCTGTAAATTTCAATTCAAAGTAGAGATGCACAAGATGTAAACGACAGCTAATCCGAAACGACGGCGGGGCTACCAAGCAGCAACGACACCGTAACATCGTCATCATGGCCAGCGCAAACGGAAACAGGGGGCAAGAAGAGTGGGAAAGACAGCGCTTGTGTGGCTCTTTTTGTCGCGTCTTTGATTTCTGATGAGCATCATGCGCATTTTTCTACTAATCGTTAGCTAATAAGGTAACATAAAGCATCATCTCTGAACCTACCTAAATAACTTGAGTGAAATCTAAATTTCTCTCCTTGGACGCAGGAGTAGATTAGACGGTAGATTGGAAGATTGAAGAGCTCCGTAAATGGCTATGCAGAATTGAATCCAGCGAAAAACTGCTTTTAACGCATAATATGAAAGCACAGAGCAACCAAACTGACAGAAATCTAGCGCTTCTAAGTAAAAACGTTTGCTGATTGTCTTTAAACTACCTTTAGACATTCACACCTCTCAAGTTGGAAGTTAGCGCAAACTCTATAGGTTGTGAAAGTCACATCGTAGGCTGTAATTTGTAACACGTTTACTCCTTTCAAAATTGTAGCTTTAGATATGTGTCGCAAACTTGCTGAGAAGAATAAAGAACAGGTCATTCTAGTTTCTATGTGTGCATAAATTACCTTTAACATTTTCCCAAATACAATCAATAGCTCGCTCATATTTAATCAATCGTGTAACTATACCTTTGCGTTCACCCAAGGTGATGAGATACCCAGGAGGACCAGTCCAGAGAAGGGACCCGCGCAAATGGAGTACAGGGACAGAAAGAGCTGCGTTGCAAAGAAGGCGCGAAAGAAGTAACGCTGACGTTTTCAAGAAGTTGTCCGCGCGTTGGGCGACTTTTAATTGTACTAAACCTGCAAAAGACGCGTAACATCGCATAAAAATATTTTTTGTCTAACTCACAGTTGGGACGTTGCAGCGGCCACAGTTGGTGCAGTTGGGGCTATTTATAATTGCCTGGTAGTTAGTATATTTGTGTTCTTTTTTTCTATACATTGCACTCTTCGAACCAATATAACAGCAGTTAGTAAACATCAGTGCTGTCACGCGCATCTTTGCAGTCCCGCCCTTGGCGCTTTTTCCGCGTTTAGTCAGAAATCGTCTTCTGAGAACCAAACGGGGAGCAGAAACATCATACGTACCCGTGCTATGGATCCTATATATGGCACGACGAAGGCAAGTACTGTCATTATTGTTCCACTACCAAAAGCTGGAATGAAAATAGAAGTGTGTACGAAAACAGCCGGGCACTGTGTTTGTAACTAAGCAATTCAATAATTTATCGTGACTTGCATGGTGATACGAAATTGCCTGAAGTGCAGAGTAGACCCAGCGTGAGTTACGAATGTGTCTATGATAGAACAGTTGATTGTTTGCCCTAAATAATTGAAGAGTTGACAGCAATCTTTTTAATTTTTTAAATATTTGAACATTTAACGTTAACATTTTTTTTTTCAAAGTTTCGAATATTTATTTTATATGGCCCGTAGTACTTACACGACTTAGCAAGAAAGAACTCGCAAGGCATGGCCGCTTTAAGCCAGTGGCTTTTAAAGTTCGTCCTGAGTGATGTTAAAATGGTTTTTTAAACGATACACGATGTATACTGCCTGACGGCGTGGTACCAAACCGTAGTGGTAACCTAGCACAATCGTTGATCAGCTTTTCTGTGTAGTTAGCGATGTCCAAATGCTTCCTTCAGCCTGGAGAACCTTTGCTTTAGGTCAAAATTTCTTACGGAATTTTCAAAATTTCTACCCCTGAAGCGTACTTCCTTCTTTATAAAAAGATAAACACTTCAAATTCTCGAGTGCAATTATTCTTCAGAGATGATCGCCCAGAATAATGTGATTTTTGAAGATAGCTGCCGATTATGTGATTTTGTGTAGTGAATATGCAGATTCCACAATTTACTCATACCTAAAAACATCTACCTAAAAAATCTAAAACATCTCGTGCCTTGTGTCGAGTGGCAACTGTTGTAATAAAATGTTAAATATCTCTCAGCGTCCTACAAATAGTTCACGTATAAAGATAGTTATATTGGGTGCTACGCTTTGCTTGAGTCCGCCAAACGCAGTATTAAAAAGGCAAAAAAGCAGTGACTGAGGAGCTGACGATAACTTGTGTTGTTAGGCTCGCAGCAATCAATTTTGTCAAGTTCGCCACAATAGCTTTCGGGCTAATATATTCGTCACAAGCTGGCGTTAAGAGCACCATACCTAGGAGCCGCATCACGACGATTGCTGTCCTTTGGCTCATGTGGACGTAAGGTAAAACTACGTCCACGTAGATTACCGCTGCGTGGGTGTTGACGATCGAAGACAGCGTACTGTTGTGCAAAACAAGAGAAAACAGCGCTGTGCTATCGTTTTCCTAAAAAATAATTTTTGACGCAAAATAACGTTTCTAGTGATATGCCTATCTGAATAAAGTATATCGTTTATAATTTGTTGGCACATCATAAGATTCACCCGAACAGTATCAGTGAACTTAAAACCTCTAAATATGGGGAACAACTCCGAGACGTTGCTAATGTGTATAAGCTATTAAATTTGCACAAAAAGACCAAACATTTCAAAAGCAAAAACTATCTTGTGCTCCGGCACCAGCCAAAATCACAGCTAGAATACTTAAAGGTACGCTAACCCTTTCCAGCCAAACATTAGAGATAATATTTATCCAGACAACAACAGACAGTTCACTTCCGCATGACTGGAAGCTAAGCAGCATATCACCACTATTTAAAGCGGGTAATAAGTCTGATCCGTCGAATTATTGCCCCATTTCTTTAACTTCTATTCCTTGTAAGCTCCTTGAGCACATAATCTATTCGAGCGGGGCAACCAATCTTTAAAAACTCCTTGTTTAAAAACACGCATTGCTTTTGCCCAGGCCGCTCCTGTGAATCACAGCTGTTGGCGTTCACTACGGGCCTTCATTTGAACCACGACTCTTTTTTTCCATAACCGATACAATCTTCCTCGATTTTTCGAATGCGTGTGATGGCGTTCCTCGTACACGACTTCTGTTAGGCTCTCCAGTCTTAATCTCCAGCCACTTATACTGTCTTCGATACATTGCTTTCTGACAAATGGATCCCAATACACAACCGTCGGAGGTCACGTCATTTCTGGCGTACCTCAAGGTTCCATTTTGGCCCTCTCATATTTTTAATTTTCATTATTGACCTTCCCTCAGGTGTTACATCTTCCATAAGTCTTTTCGCAAACGATTGTGTCGTATACCGCCGTATAAGTTCTAGCTCTGATCAACTGGCCCTACAAAATGATTTTAACTTAATCGAAAATTGGTGTTCTACATGGATTTTGCCACTGAATATTTCTGAATGTAAATTTATGCTAGTTTCCCGCAAGCGTCTCAACATGAATTATACTTATTCCCTACAATACAACAAACTCACACTAGTAGAATCCTACCGTTACCTAGGTGTTCTCATCAATACCACGTTAACATGGACTGATCATATCACACAGCCTACCGCCGATGCGTACCAAAAATACTAGGTTTTATCGGAATGTCCCTTTCCTGCTCCCCATCCTCAGTTTGTAAACTTGCCTGCGAAATTTACTTCCGTAGTAAGCTCGAGTACGCCGCTTCAGTTGAGGTCCCACACCAATCCTTTTAATCGACGCAATTCAAGCCATTTAGAATCGCGCCGCTCGCTTCATAACTTCCCAGTACGATTTCCACACAAGTATTACTAATATAAATTTATCGCTGTGTCTTAACTTCTTGGATTTTAGACGGATGATAACACGCCTCTGTCTATTTCCCAAACTTTATTTCAATTTTTCTGATTTCCATGGCTTCCTGCTACTTCGACCAATTCGAACTTCGCGCCGCCATTTCAATTCCATGTGTTTTCAAAATTTAAAACGCTCGACAAACGTTTTAACAAATCCTTCCTTCCAATAACGATTGATGATTGAAATCCGCTCTCAAATCCGATAGTCAATGAACGCAATCCTCTAAAGAGTAAGGCATTACTCGAAACCCATTTCAAAACGGTTCCGCCGTAATGTACGCGTATAATTACTGGTGTAACCAGTTGTGTGTGTGTGTTTTTTTTTTGTGCTGTAAGATACTTTGAAATTATTCAGCTATTTGTTGTGTAACCAGTTATTATTGTTACACTGTAATCACACTTTTCGAATTCTGTTTTGTTTTGTGTTTTTGGGCGGCAAATGCCTTTGTGTATGCTTTGTTTGCCACCCCCCGCCCCTTATGTAATACCCGTCAGGGGCCCTTAAGGATAAATAAATCATGACGATGATGATGACATATTAGTAATAATGAAGCAGTTGCAGGTACGTGCAGCCAGGTCAGTCACAACTAGTGATCATAGAAAGTGATGGGATTTACGTACAACTTGCCCATGACATGTCGGGTGCGGATGTATGTCACGCCATGCAACCATCCCACAAAGTTGGTGAACTTGTGCTGCGTCCCATCGCTCACTTCTTGGCGGGACAATAGCAGTGTCAACATTCAACCGCGCAGTTTTTTTTTCGGAATTGAATCGTAAATGCGGCGGCACATTGTGGTGTATTTCACTACTGGCTCAGACCATTCCGATAGTTGTCACCATTGTAGGACATCCGTCCGACAACTGACAATATCATTGCGCCGCCTGCAATGCTGAGTACGTCTAGCTAGAAATTACCTCCAAAAATAAGTATCGCCATACTGCTACCCTAAGTGAATTTCCGCATTTTGTTCATCAAATTTAATGTTGTTCAGCCATTGTGCCTGTGCGATGTAGCACAGCGTAAATTCCTACATCAGAACAATCGAATGGCTGCACTAGGTTAACTCTACCGGGAGAAAGGCAGACTGGTATGGCTAATAAGAGCAATGAAGACTATATTCAGATTCTTAACCACTGCGCGAGACAGGGCATTACGAACACAAGGATTAGCAGCAATGTGAAACCATATACATGTCCCACTGCAATGGGTAACAATAATGGCTCTGGAATTCCTAACATAACCCTTCATTTCACAATACCCACACAAGGTTCGATTTTCTATGTCACTGGCCATTGTCATCGAATTCCGGGTTTGTGTTGGTCGGCATTAAACGAAAGGCTGGACTCCAAACAATATATTATTGCGAAAACGAAAATACGGTGACGAAGCAGTAGGCAGCACGCGGCCTGGCTAGGCGCTGTCATGGTCGGCATGTACGTACTGAAACTAGATAGCTCATCATCCTTAACCATCTTCCGTCTCATTCGCTCTACCACCACGTAAAATTTCTGGCACAGGGTGCGGCGTCATCCACATCCAGGTCCGGGCATCGCGACGTGTCGGGCCGAACGCAGTCGTCGATGATGCATTGACAGTGTCGGGCAGCTCTAGCCCCGTCCGAACAGGGAGCCGACCACGTCTACCGCCAAATGTCAACTGCCGTTGACCATACCAGCTGCAGTCCAGCCAGGTCACGTGCTTCCCTCTCCTTCATCATCGTTATCAACGTCGTCGAACTTTCATTCCCGTAACAACATGTTCATTATAAAGGCAGCTTCTTACGACGACAATGAGCAGTTAATGCACAAAATAAACTGATGAGGAACCCGAGTAGCCACAGAACGTAGATACATTACCTGGTTGAGGCGCCGAGAAGGCCAGCCAGAAATAAACCTCGTAAGGTTGCCACGTTTGAAAGGCTTTCTCTGATGTAGTACGGAACGATCTGGAAGACAATGTACCTGTGGTCCCTTACAGCCTCATAGTGTAAGACAGATTTTTTTTCTTATTTGGCTTCGATTCCTGCCGCACGTGCCAAGTTGATTTTTTAAAGAATTGGAACTGATTCCAAACACAAATTCTACTGCTACATGTAATCAAATGTCGCTTCTAACAATGTTAGTGATATTGTTCCATATTGTCTTCTTTAAGCGCCATCTTCGCTACAGGGACATTGTGGGCACTGATTTACTAAAACCAGCAAGACTACAAAACTAATCAGGGACTATGGAATGGGTGACTACGAGTCAGTTAATAACGAACTTGAATCTTTTTTAGAGGACTTTCTTTCTAGCTTTCATGAACGCTCAGTAAACGAAAATTGGCTCCGTTTCAAAGCTAAAATCTCCGAACTCACTGAACGCTTCATACCGCTACGTGAAATATACGATAACACTCAGTCTGCCTGGTTCACACCTACTTTAGGATGACTGCGAAACAAGAAAAAGCGTATCTTTCGTGAGGCCAAACTGTCAACTAACAACGAACGATGGGAAGCATATCGCACTGTTGCAGATGAGTACGCACGTGCAGTCTCATTTGCCAACAAGTCATACTTTGAGCAGACGTTGCCTTCTCGTTTAGCAAGCAATCCTCGTAGATTCTGGCAGGTAATCGTTGGAGATAACAAAAAAAACATATTGATCTAGCCCCTTAAAGTGATTCCCTTATTCCAAGAGAAACCTGTTGCTTGGCTCTTAGCACTGTATTTTCCTTATCATCATCATCATCATCATCACCTTTATTTCTACATGCCCACCAACAGCCAATGGCCTTAAGCGGTGGTGCACGGGATGAAACACAAAATTTCATGCAAACACAAACAACTTAAATATGTAGCCTGAAACGAGGAAAAATAAATGAAGGAGAAAGAAAGAAAAATACGATCAGTGCACTTCAGTCAAGGCAAGCTTAAACAAATGCAAATTGTTGTTAAAAATATCAAGGTGACTCGCCTTTTCATTGTACAGTCTAAGCAATTTTTGCATAGAAGAACAAGTAGAACTGATTCTAAATAAAAGAAATTCACGAAAAGACTTACAGGGAACTCTAATCTCAATTGATGACGTAAGGTCTTCACAATCAATGATGCTGTGTAAAGACTTAAACAAAAAAAGCAAATCCGCGTCAAGCCTTTTTTTAGACAATGTAGCCAATTGCAATTTCTCCAACATGTTTTCATACTCATTGTAAACTCGGGGTTCGAAATGCCTGTCGTATACAATTCTAATAAAATGTCTTTGTACATTTTCAAGCTTAGCGCTACTTGTTATGCCCAACCTGTTCCAAACAACAGACACAAAATGAAGTTTTGGGATCACCATAGTTAAGAATAATCGAACAAAACACAAAGGATTAGAAAATGGTCTCGTAATTCGCGACACAATTCCCAAGAGGCTGTAGGCCTTGTTCACAACAGAATCAACATGCGAACGAAAATGCAGTTCTGAATCTACAACAATGCCGAGATCACGACTTTCTTTAACCAGTTTGAGCACTATTCCATTTAGTGTGTAATCATGTAGCACAGCAAGACTTTTTCTAGTGAAAGTCAATACATAAGTTTTGGTAACATTAATCAACAGCTTAATTTCAGCACACCAATTAACTATATTTAAGATGTCAGACTGAAGTAGGACGCAGTCATCCTGCGTGCTAATTTCTCGAAACAATTTGATATCATCTGCATACAAAAGGGTGCGGGAATTTGCGACACAGCATGTAATATCGTTAATAAATATATTAAACAAGAGAGGGCCCAAAATAGATCCTTGTGGAACGCCAGAAGTAGAAATAAAAGGCTTTGACAGCACACCGTTAACGCGCACGTAATTACATCAACCGGACAAATAATCCATAATGAAAGTACAAAGTTGATTGCACACGCCATACGCTCCTAACTCTCTGGTGGTCAACTAAGCCGAACGCTTTGGACAGGTCAAAGTACACAGCATCAACTTGACCACGATTCTCAATATAATGACTTGTGTACTCCAGAAATGTCAGTAGATTAGTTTCTACGGATCGGCCTTTATACAACCCATGTTGTGTATTCCCGATCTGACGTTTAAAAAAGAACCATACGTGATGAAACAGGGCAATTTCAAAAACTTTCGCAAAAGGGCTCTGCAAAGTTATAGGTCGGTATTTAGTGACGTCACATGAATCACCAGATTTATGTACAGGAACAATTACGCCGTTTTTCAGTAACTCGGGAAAACTTCCGTTCGAAAGAGAAACGCTGAAGATATGAGTCAAAACGAGCAAAAATATCGTGCTGCATCCTTTAACTATGAAGCTAGGAATGCCATCGAAAGCGAGCGAGAACTTTGGTTTCAGTGCTGATATCGCCCTTTCGATATCACATTCGGAAAAAGAAAACGTGTGCAACACATTACCGCTGTCGTTTGAAGGGGAAAAGGTACAATGGGAGTTCGAAGGAAAGGTATTTGCAGACAGGACAGAATGAAAATAATCCGCTAAACAGTCAGCCACATCCTTAAGTTTGTCCATCACCGTTCCATCCTGGGCTAACGTGGCGCTCGTTCGAGGTGTTGAAATATCTTTCACATATCTCCAAAATATTTTTTGGCTCACGATTTAAATTAGATTTAACTGAATGTAAATGTACTTTCTTATCACGTTTGTAGGCTACTTTTACTAGGGCGCGGGCTTCCCGGAATTTTTGACGCCAATATTCGCTTCGCGTGACCTTATACTTTCGGTGATATCGTAATTTTTTGCGTAGCAAGTGTTTCAGTTCACGTGAAAACTATGGAGGATAGCTACTTCTAAAGCATTTATGTTTAGGTATAAATAACCGCATTGCTTCATGTACAACGCTTGTGAGGGCATGGAAAGCTTCGTTTGCATCACTGATAGTAAGAACACGTGATCAATCATGATCACGTAAATACAGAAACAGGCCTAAATAATCACCTTTAGAAAACAAGAATTTTTCTCATTCAAGATAGTTCCATTTCGTTATCATTTGTCAACCAGGCGCCTACCTCAATTCCTGAATTGCCTGCTTACAACTACGATCCAATGGAATCGGTGTAAATCGATTGGGTGGAAAAATAGAAAATTACTTCAAAACCTTAAACCTTCGTCTTCTCCTGGTGAAGATGTAATTAACCCCAAGTTGTTAAAAAACACTAAAATTTTGACGTCCATTCTACTGTCTAGAGTATTCCACTAGTCTTTAGAATCCTGTGTCCTATCCATCGACTGGAAGCTGGGGAAAGTAGTTCCGCTTCACAAGTCTGGAAACACTAGCGACCCACATAGTTATAGGCCCATTTCAATAACCAGTGTGCCGTGTAAACTGTTAGAAGACGTCATTTACTGCAGCATAGTCACTTTTCTTGAAAATACTTCTTTTTTTAACAACTTCCAACATGGCTTTAGAGAAGGTCAATCTTGTGAAACCCAGCTGTTATGTTTTACTGATGATTATTTCTCTGCTGTTTCTCATGGTTCATGTATTGATTGTGTATTTATAGACTTCTCTAAAACGTTTGATACTCTATGTCATGCATTGCTACTGCTTAAGTTGAGTAAACTAAACCTTTACAGTGATATTCTAAGATGGAATGAATGTTTTTTTTATGTAACCATAAAGGATATGTAACTGCCAATGAATTTGACTCTTCTCCCATTCCTGTCACTTCCGGGGTTCCACCGGGATCCGTTTTGGGCCCCTTGCTTTTCTTAATATATATAAATGACATATCAGATAGCATATCCTCTACCATTAGATTATTCGCCGGTGATTGTGTAATTTACCGTGAAATTTTATTCCCTGATGACCCTGATGCCCTGCAAACTGACCTGGATAACATTTCTTTATGGGGCAATACCTGGTTAATGAAGCTTAACGTATCTAAATGCAAATCGATTAGTATCACTAGTAATGTATCAAAAGCTTCAATTCCCTCGCAATTACTTAACAACTTACCACTAAGCAACGTTTCTTCTTACAAGTACCTCGGTGTTTTTATCTTTAATAACCTTTCGTGGCAGGCTGACGTTGATTACATAACATGCAATGCTAACCGCACTCTTAGCTATTTACGTCGAAGTTTTTTGCTTGTTCCGGTAAACCTAAAACTTCCTTACAAAACACTACTGCGGCCAAAACGAATATGCGTCATCCGTTTGGGATCCTCACACTAACATGCTCATAGATAGCATTGAATCCATTCAGAATCGTTCTGCACGTTTTATAATGTCTAATTACTTTCGGACTGCAAGTGTCACATCAATGAAAGCAAATCTCAACCTGCCTCACCTTTCCCTACGACGGAAAAATTAACGCCTGTGCCTCTTTCATAAGATCTATCATTCTAATAGAGCCCTCCCGATTCATTGTTTTGCCCCCAACCTTCATATCATCACGCAGTGATCACCAGTACAAAGTTGGCATTCCTTTCAGCCATATGAACCTATATATCAACTCTTTCGTCCCCAAAACTTCCAGTGACCGGAACCATCTTCCCGCCTTCATCGAATCAATCACAGACGCCACCGCCTTCAAAACGGCCATTTCTTTTCATTTGTTTTCTGTTTTTTTGTTAGCCTACTCCTCTCTGTAATGCCCAGTGCCTTGAGAGTAAATAAATGAAATGAAATGAAATGAAAATTTATGCAATACTGAAAGAAAAGACAAATACCCCAGAAAACACCCCAAGCAAGCCAGTGCCATTTCCCAGATGTTAAGCACGACTTTTAATGATAACTAAGCACTGGGCCTTTTAATCCGACGAGGAACGTCCCTCAAGACGTGGGATTTGACAGTACAACTTACGTGCAGAAGTGCAAGACGCGCCTTCTTAGTTCTTTGGAAGGGGATAACTTACTTTCATACGTACGTAAGCATAAAAAGTAGATACTTTCTGTGCTCATTTCAAAGCTAAATTCCAAAATCTCCGCATATACTTATTTGCACAATATATTTATCACATTTAATATAAACTAGCACGACGCCTTACGGCTTTCTGTGAATCAAAATTTATACGTTTCTACCCATGTTGCCATTTTTATCTAGTGCTTCATCACCCACGCGCTTGCGCCTGTCTGCAACATCATACGCAAGAAATTGGACGAGGCTAAACCCTCCGAACCATGAGTCGTCTGGGACCACGTACCTGGTCGTAGCTTTGAATGGCGCCACTTAGTACTGGGTCACAATCCCTGTACCAATATATGACAAATAGAGCAGCCACTGCCACTACGAAGAAAAATAACAGGACCAGTGTTGCACCAGTGATTGCGATCCTGTAATAACGCATCCGAGGACATTGAGAAACTTTGTTATATTTTTTACGATAAAACAGGCAGAAAAGCGTGAAGTTTAACAAAATAGTACCGCTTAGCTTGTACCAGTGACCTAGCTGCCATAAATCTTTGGACCGCCATCTGGTCCAATCCGGTGCGAACCAGCATGAAAGGCACCGCTGCCAGGAGTGAGCTCCAGACGTTTTCGTCACTTGTCAGGTCAAACGTCGTCCTTTGGATCGAAAGCATAAAAAGATGCAAGACGTCCGAGCATTTTTGTAAGACATCTATAAATTACATGAAGCTTCCCACGTTCTGGAACGTCCTGACTACAGAACTAACACTTTCAAATCATAACATGCCAAGAACATGTCGTTGAAAGATTGCCTTAACGCCTAGCAAAAGACGCGCTCCGTGTATCACAGCATATCACGCCAATGCAATAAAAAAGTGAAACATGCGGTTCCCCTTTTATGTTCATTCAGTGATTCGCTCATCCGCTCAAATCGAATTTTTGGAGTTAAAAGCATTTAATTCGGACAGCAAGATTCCGTTTGCGCAGTACAAAACAGCATTCCCTTTGAATTAACAGTTCTTTTTTTTTTCAGTAGCCAAGCATTTCTCAATCATCTAAGAGGGAAGTTAAAAGGGTCTCACCTAAGCACATTCATATTGGACTTCCTACTTCATGACCCACGGGCTTAAAAGGCATCGTGTACCGATATAAAAAGTTCTGCAGATTCCTAGAAATGTTCCTAACGGCCTAGTTTGATGCTTTTTGAAACATAACACTTCTTTGCTGAAATGAAAAATAAACTAGAAACGCATGTGGTTACACAGCATTCACTAGATGGCGGTAGCTGTTTACAAAGAAAGTGTTTCATTTTTTAGTTCAGAACAGAAGTTACATATCTCTAAAACAAGCAAACTAGGCCGTTCTGAACGTTCACATATATTTCTAGAGCTTTTCGTATTAGTGCAAGATGGTTTTTAAATCCATGGGTCATGAAGTATTAAATCGCCTAAAAATGTTAACAGGTGAGGCCTCCTTAAAGGAGCCATGAAGACGAAATGCAAGTTCGGTTCATTCAAATGATTGCATCATTAGAATAATGCTGATGCCACTTCTAACATAAAATTCGCTCGGATAAGCTGCATAATTAGGGAAAAAGGGAATGGCCATGCGACCCACTCCAGCGACAGAACCTATGATGTCATACCAGCCAGTTCTGCGATTGGCGCACGTAAACAAAGAAGTACCGATGCGTACTGCTGTTGCTACTGCGTGCACCATGCTTCGTTTAGATGCACAGCACTGCGGGGCTTTAGCGTTGTCTACGACGACACTGGCCGATTGATGCAAGCAACGGTGTCTTACGTGACCACATTTATCGAGCGAACACCAACCATGTTTTACGAAACGATTATTTTCTTCATGAACAGAAGAAGTCAGGTCTATATACGGTCACATAAAACCAAAGGCAGAAAACAACTGGGCGTGGTGTGGTGGCGCCATTTAAGTTAACTAACAGTAAGCAGTCTCCGCTCCACACCAAGTTTAGCTGAAAGACCTGTTCTTATGATGTCATTGCAAACGTCGTTCAAACGCGTTTTGGCGCGACTGTCAAACTTTTACCTTAAATTGATTAATTTCGCAATGAATAAAGCATCGTTTGCTTCCGAAAAAGCGTTGGCGGCCCTATAGATCAGGAAATCTTTCGATTAAAATAAACTTGTATTTTGTCTTCATGGCCCCTTTAAGGCACTTTGTTATCCAAAAGTGGTTTCATCAAAGCTCACTGCATCGGCGTTAGCATTACTAAAACACTCAAAATTATCTCGTGCCATAAAACTCTGATGGCGAACTTTGACTTCAAACTCGTCCCGCTACTTCTGAGGTGTTGCCATTTAGGTTTGTAATACGCGATTGAGTAATATTGCGAATTTCTAGACTTCTGCTGGTGTGCCTGCGTAGATAAGAACTGTGAGAAGTTCACGGGACACGGGAAAACAAGACCGCGGCTATAGCAAATGATGTATTTTGTTGCCAAATTAAATGGTTAAGTTGGAGTTAGATTTCAGGTAAATTAGAGTTGAAACGAGAGTTAAAATGACCACCTAAAGTGTGGACGACACTTACCGTAATATATTATCCGTGACGTTGAAATCACTCAGAGGCCGTAGTGGCGGGATCGCCCCTTGAGAGTCGTAGGCAACTTTTCCGATGATCGTCAAAGGAGACGCAAACATGACCAGTGCTTGAACGCAATCTGCCCACACCACGCTCCGCAGCCCACCCTTTGGAAGGAAATTATTTGGACTGACGGGTGTGTCATCGGTGTCCTACGTTATAAGAACCCTACAAAACTTTTTCAACTTTCTTCGAAATATTTTATGCTTGTCCAACGTGGTCACCCAACAAGTACAGTACTTAAATTAAGTGGTAGCAAAGTGCATCAGTCAGGAATCACTCCTGTATGCCCATCAAATAACTTGCTCAGTTCAGTTTTTTCTCTTTTCCGGTCTTGGAATTCCTCGACCGCTGGAATTGCGCCACTGCAGTGGTGTATCAGCTATTAGACGGGTTTCCTTCAGTTGCAACAATCAACGCATTCGACAGCCATTTCAAAAAGAAAGCCAAAAAAGCAAAGCAGCAACGGAAGGCGTATCTGCTTAATCTCGCAGTGCCGCTCCATGCGGGAGACAATACATCTTCCATAACACTTCCAGACGCGAAGGAAAGCCTGAAAGCGTTTGTGGCAGGCGTTTTAGAGTCCATTTAAAATGAATATTTGGTGGAAGTATACACTGGTATCGTAAAAACGTAAACATTCAGGGAGGAAGGAGCTCCGCTTAGTGCTCGGGATATGTCGTAGACTAGATCTTGCCTTGGAGCCTTTTTGTGTGTCTGAATAAAGATGGCACTGGAGCGCCTGTTTCTTCTCTTTATCTGCCAAGCCGCGTTCAGCCGAATCGCGTGCTTATCACAGACGGAGACACCAGCGTAACCAAAAAAAATCAGTCTTTTTAATTTGTAACGAAGGAGGACCAGCAAACTGGTGGTGCTGAATGTTAGTGTCGTCTTAGCGGATAATTGTCGTATAATTCGTTTCCGCCTAGTTCCGGCAAAGCAACAGAGATGGCTAAGCATTGACAGCATACAGTAATTCTGTAACATACTCAACGCACAACTTTACTTTGCACCTATTATGAGAAGTAAACGAAACCCGTGATAATCGCAGAGGTCGTCTTAGAGGCTAATTTTCAAATAAATTGCTTCGGGATACTTTCGATAACACAACAGTTAAAGCTACTTGCGGTAATCATACTCCTTCCGTAGATGAACATGCTTCACCTCGCCACAGGATAGGTCGAAAAGCAGGGTTACAAAGACCAAGCTAACAGCCATCGTTTTAAAGTTAGCTGCACCTGTAAACACAAATGCAATGCTGGAATACAATATTTCAGGGGAATAGAAGAGGCCTTATATCAAAATGTGAAGGCCCTAGGACCTTTTATTTTTATTTTCATGATTTGTTTCTATACTGCGCACCGGGTTTTGCGGGCGGAGCAATCTGCTCCAGAAAACGTTGCACGATACCGGCAGAGACCATGGTTAGTCTCTACGCTGTTCACAGCTCCGCTGTTAAAGGGGTGCCCCCTAAAATGAAGGGGGGGGGGGGGGTGTTGCGAGAAGCGCGTACCAGCGCATATAATATAACACGCCATAAAAGGCGGCCCAAATTTCAAACCCAGCAACGGACGCCTACAACTCCGACGACGGCTTTTTGGGTGAAGGAGTCATGAAATGCATTCTATGATATTTTGCAGGTGAACTTTACTTGATGCCTTGCTTTGCAACTTGTTTTAAGTGCAGAGCACTTTAGGCGCTCGCCTTGTCGTCCTAGCTCGCTCGCTCGACCCAAGTATATAGAGCACCAAGGCGGCTTCCCAGGGTAACGCTGTTGTTCGCGGCATACCCCGCGGCATGCCAAGCGGTTTATTTTGTCATAAGCGTTCGAAACTCGTGATACGCTGGCGCTTGTCATACATCTTCTCGTTGTTTAGCTCAAAGAAAGCTATAGGTACATTTGAGGAAAAATATACGTAATTAACCGGCAGCGCCCGCGTTCCTTTAGTTAAAGACGCCCGTTGGGTTGGATTTTACGATAGTAAACGCAGGAATCCCGCTGGCGCAGTTCCAGGCAGGGGGTGCGCGAGCACTGCGAAGGCGAGAAATTTGAATAGCATGGGGTGGTAGCAGTAAGCGGATAACGGTGGTACAGCCCATTATGGCGAATCACTGCTCTGCACTTCCGACAGCTTTCACATTGAGTAGAACGGCTTTATTTTTTTATTTCAGTGCTCCTAGCAATGAGCTAAACGGGGAGTTCCTTGGTTGGCCCCTAGAAGTTAGGTTCCCTTTTACATTATTGGGTTAGCTGATGAAGCCAGTGCGCTTATGATGAAAAGGTCTCGACATGAGAGTGTATGTCCTTACCTTTTTAGGCTACTTACCAAACGTGCCATTTTTGTAGTCACTTTTTCGTTACTTATTCCAGTCTCCCACAATCGTGAAGGGCTAAATTTTGTTACATATTCATCACATTCGTAAAGTTCATTTTGTTTTGGTCCCAAAAAACTGTTTTCTCCAGAGGAACCAGATATCGTTTTTTTTTCAAAATTCCTCATTGCAAGAGTGGGTGAAGAATATTTTTTTCATTAGTCGCTTAATTTTCGTAAGGAAACTGTTTCGTTGTCGGTTCAGTGTCTGGTGCAATACATTCTTGTTGAACGCCTTTCCCTTCAGCCTGAATTACCTTGGTTGACTGTCTGCGTTTACAACTATGATCTTACGCTCTCTAAAAACGTACCTTTTCTAGCTATGCACCCGAGTTCATGCCGTAAGATTAGTGACAGCTTGGGAGTTATAAAAGCACATTGCGAAGCACATTTGGGCATTTGTATCATAGCACTCGCACTTCAGATTTAAAGGCAATGCGAAGTGATTCTACAATGCCAATACAGATTTTTTACAATAGATGTTTGGCATTATTCGTACCCTCAATTATTTACAAGGTCCTCACGGGCTCCCTTTAATGCACCGGTTACAATCGCCACCGCAAGAGAGATAAACCAACTTGCCCAGCAGGGTGACAGCATTGTGAATACTCATATTGAGCAGTGTCGTAATCTTATTTTTTGGCACCCCTCAGTGTATAGATATTGTGATGTCTGGTGCGAGCGGCATCACGAGCAGGTTTTCAAAAAGTAACTATTACCTGTTCTATTTAACTAGTGTTTTCAGTTAATAGCAGCACCTTCTGAGTAAACATAAGCTCACCAGGCTAGTTGAAAACCTGCACGAACAAGGTAGCCTCACTAAACTTTCTACTTGTACTAAGCCCTTCAATGGCATCCTGACCACCAAAAATTACGTAAAAATGAAAAGTTTGTTACCAGAGCTGTGTAAATAGTTCCCGCCAGTCCAATGGCGACAATTGAATATGGCAGCGGCACGGGCAGCACTGGAACGACAGTACGGGGAATTCATCTAGGGTGAAATAAAAATGTGCGAGGCCTCCGTAAACGATAGGTTGCTTGAAACTCATCGAAGGTAAAAAGCTCCGCATACCGCGTTTCCACTCGAGTTCAGAGCTCGAGTTCCACAAAGTAGGTGATTTCTATCAAGGCCTTTTTCATGCCTGTAGACATTTAAAAAACTGGAAGTGTATCTCCTCGATTCGCTGTGAACCCGCTGAAATACGGCAGTCTTCTACCGCCTCTGCCGTTAAATGAGCCATGAAGAGAAAATACAACTTCGTTTTATTTGAAAGAACTAGGATTCAGTATCGCATTCAGCTCCATTAGAGCCACGAAAGATGTTTTTAACGAAAAAAAAGCAAGAAGTATTAAAGAACTTTCAAATTTTGCGCCACAGTGACGCGTTATGAGCAAGAATGACGTCATACGGGCCAACAATAAAACATAATTTTCACTGCGTTAACTGCACGTTAGCATTCAAGTGATGTGGTCAAATGGAACTAGAGGCCCCATTACAGACGTCCAGTCATGTGTCGTCGCGACAGGTCAGTTAGGCGGCCGCCAATCGCACAAACAAGGTTCCGTGACGTCATAGAAAAGTTGCGGGAAATTGGCTGGGGGTCGCGACTGCTTCACACGTTTTCTTTAATATCTCTCTTGTTTTGTTCGAAGATTGCGATAATATTGGTATCATTGTTATCGGGTCTAAGCAGTCTCTCTAATAAACCCAACTTGTATTTTGTCTTCATGGCTACTTTAAGTGGCTTTCTCACTCCCAACCACCTCTCAAAGTCTTACCCTCCGGTGTTACTCCTCGTATAATAACAGGTGGAAGCTTCCTCAAGACAACTCAATTTTTCCGCGTTCTACTGCTCACGCACAACCTTCTGGAACATTTCGTTACGGTGTTTTTAGCATGCTGCCCCAAAGCCTAGGCTAGGGTGAGAGCTCTTACGGTATTTTTGGATCACAATATTGTTTTCAACGCGCATTTTGTTACTTGCAATTGTTAACACCAAACGCAGATCTATTTTTATTTAAGAGTATACTGTTTTTTACCAATTATGCATGATACTTTGCCCCAATATGCCTAATGTTTTCTCTTTTCTCGACAACTTTGGCAAATATAAAGTATGATACCAGGTTTGGTGGTTTGGAAATGTTTTGCTTTTTTAATGTTTTTATTGATTGGCTGTCTGGCCGAATTGAGGGACAGACAGACAAACAGACAGATAGACAGACAGACAGACAGACAGACATTTTCTGGTTTCAGTAGCCCAATAAAGGCTATCGTTCCTGTAAAAAGTAAATATATTGATATCATTACGTACTTGTTGAAATTCCGATGGCAGCACTGTAGATTCCCAACGCGCCAAGGGTGAGCTGCAGTGGGCCACATTTATTGAACAGGAATCAAGGATGAATCAAGTCTCGTCTTTTAAATACCGAAATATTAGCAAACAAACTTCTGTTATAATCAGGTCTGGTTATTAATTGCCCGTGGCTTGAAACAGTTTAGGCACACGTGCGCAGCCGTAATTACGACTCACTTGTCACAAGCAACTCAGAAGGGATAAATGCTGCATAGTGTTCTACACGATGCTGCATAGGTATGTTAATAGTATAAATGCATGTTGCATAGGATAAATGTTACAAAGGTATGTTGTACACAAATGAGGCTTTATTTCAAGGAATTCAAAAACCGCAGAGATTGCCCGTTTGAACCCAGCAGAGAAGGAAAACAAGACAACTTCAGGAGAAGGTTGAACATTGAATACACCCCGTTCAACTATAAATTAATTGCAAAATGGTAAGAAACATAGAAAAATGGTGTGGCAGCAATTTGAAACCAGCAATTTCAAGTCATAAAAACTTCCAAGAGTAATTTTTTGCTTCTAAAACGCTGAGAAATGATACGTTTAGCTTTAGTTACCCAATCCGATACTCGGCTATGAAATCATGTTCATTGTTTTTATGATGGCATTAAATCTGCCCAGCATCAATTCATTATAATAAGGGGCCCTGCCATAGGGCTGAAGTAGGATTTTCTTCAGTCATTTGGGCTAAATTTTGGCGCCAGTTAGTTTGCAGCACACATAGTGGCTTCTTGTGAGCTGAACCGTGAACGAATCTTGTGAGAGTGCGCCCGCTTCAGTAGAAATAAACATTAGCAGCAGCAGGAGGTTTGGTAAAAATCAGGTTAGGTGTTGTTGCGACCGGGAGGGCCGACCCGAGCCGAGCTCCGTCGCCTCCGACATACGTGTAATAGCGTGGTGGGAAGTGAGCGGCCAGCCGCTGTTGCAGCCGTGAAGAAGTCCAGAAGCCGTAGGCTAACGTAACTGTTTACTTCATAGCGAGAGCTGAGCCGAAGCCCAAAGAACAACGCCCCGACGGGCGAGGTTACAGTACAGGACTCGAGCAGAGTGCAGCAATGATTCACTGCTCAAACAGGAATGGCTCTACAGCGCTTGGGCGAGGTCTATTTATACCCAAAAGCGTCAACGGTAAAAAAGCGTTCCCTCTAGATTGTGCACACGCCATGAACGTCACAGACACACACAACACTCTTTCCAGAGCTCGTGAGCAGTCGTTAGTAGCGGCGCACGCTCAGCCTGAGAGAGTAGAGAGAGGAGGACTCCGCTGCGATCGCGGGGCCTCTGTGTCATTACAGAGTTTTAGCATAGCGTGCTCCGTCCGCTAACGCTACGGCGGCGGGTAGCAGGGCGCGACTGGGGAGAGCAAATTCGTCGCGGTGGGGTGGATTAGTTCCGCGTGGCCTGCCTTCGCCATGCCCGCTCTTTCCCTCTGCTGAGGGGCAACCTCCTCGCACTCCCCGCGCGCGCATGCGCAGTCCGGTCCCGCTACCCGCTAACCTTAGCGTAGCGTACGGGAGCCGCTATGCTAAAACTCTCTATTGAAGCGCGTTGAGACGTGCTTCGCCGGTAACCGTCGAAGCTTGAAACGCACCGAAAGCGAAGCGTCTGACCCGGGCTTGTCGAGGCGTGAAAACATAAGCCACCGACACGGTGGGGCTTGCCTGAAAGGCGCACGTAGTGGGGCTTCGCCGCGCAGCCGAGGAGTATTGAAACGAAGCCCAATGGCGGGCTCAATCGTAACAGTGTTGATTCAGCCGGATCTACCCATTTTACATTTTCTTCTTGAATACTGTCTGTAACTTGAAATTATACGTCCCAGGTGCACCTTTCGGGCTCATGTAAGCCCTTTCAATAGTGATTACTCTGTAGTTATTTAGCGGAATGGGAAACATTTTTGCGCAGCTAATTTTGGGGGGCGAAACCTTTATTTGTGCAGTTTTACGTCTAGAACGCTGCGCGACCAAGCTCCTGACCCATGGAATCTATCCCATAAAAATGCATGAGTAAATTTTGACACCACATTGCACAAAAAAATATTGGCAATCTTGGAAAGTGAAAATATTAGAATTGAAAACATTCTTTTGACATTCCTCATTTTCATCGCACAGTTACTATATATTAAGCAGACTAATAAAATGTTCGTTTCATTATGAAAAGCCTCCCCTCTTCACCAAAACTCAAATTTTCAGTTTCAATTCCAAAGAAAAACAAAAGCCTAAAACACTTTTGCTGTTTTGCACATTTTTATGGACCTTTGGGTAAAAGTACCGCATTACATGTAAAGAAACAACAAAGAGTAAGGTTGACCATATGACAACAGTTTGTACCATAGCACGATATAGTAGTAGTTGTTGAGCCTGCCCTAAACAAATTCAACAGTTTCAAATTTGAAAACACACGCAATTAGTGTACATGATGACTGTTACGAACTTGTAAAAGAGGCAAGGGATTATATGCATGACCTACCTATGATTCATTGTTTTCATCCTCCGTTCTCGATTATATCAATTATAATCGAGAACGATTATATAAGCTTGCTTAGGCATTTTTAGCAGCAATTTAGGTGCAACCCCCCAATGTTTGCTTGATTGTGGTGAACTTGAAGTAGGTCTCAAGCTACGCAATGTAAAAAACACTCAGCACAAAAATCTCACTTAATTTTTATAGGTTAAGGAGCAAACTTTCCCAGGTGCGTAGTTAGCATTGAAAGCGTGCAGCTATAATTATAGTGCTAAAGCTGATGATCTGCATTATCGTCCTTTATGGCAGCATGTCATAATTCAATTCCATCCGCGCTGTACCTTTACGCCTATCTCTGGAGCTCTCAAAAGCACTCGAGCACTGGACGCGGACTTGTTTTGTTGTTGTTCCTTTAATTTTGACATCCCCACGCGGGGGATTGGCCACGATCGGGAGCTTTTGCGGGCTAATGTGCCCATTTTACAAAACTATGATTTGGCAAAAAATTCCCGTGCTCCTTCTTTGACGCATAAGTCAATGGTGCGTGTCTATAGCGTAGTATAAATTCCCAGAGCGGTGCATTTGACAGCACTGCATAAACCGGAAATTATGCTGAGCCGGACACTCAGATCTCAATACAGTTAAACCTGGATGTAACGAACATCTATGTAAGGAATTCCTGGATTTAACGAAGTTTTTTTAAATTCCCCATTGCCAGCTCCATTCAAGCCCATGTGTTTGCGACCTCTATGCAACGAAACGTCGCGGCGGTTAACCTTCATGTAACGAAGTCGGCGAGCTGATCAGTCATGGTTTTTTGCACTTCTACTCAAAAATCGACCGGAGAAATGAACTAATTTAGCGAATACTAGCACTACCGTAAGGAGCCAGCAGCCACGAAAACATCGCCTTAACCCAAAATTTGTAATGATGATGATGATGATGAACGGAGGGGCTAGCAACATCTCGAAGCTAACGTAGCAGTCACTTCAGCTTCTGCTTGTGTAGCGTGACACCACACCAGCTAGCAAGAGTAACTACCCTTCACGGTTTTTTTTTTCCGCCCGCACCGCAATCTCTCGTGCGTTTCCACGTGCGAGTGCGGTTTCGGTTTCAGCGGTGCTAGGCCGTCCTGTCGGCGTGTAATCACGCGTCTCCACTTCTATCTGTCGTATCGGTTCGTCGGGGATGAGTGCTGCTGCTAGAATCCGAAAAGTTGTGTCTTTTCAAGAAAAGCGCACAATTTCAAATCCCGTCTCCGCTGGCGAGAAAGAAGAATGTTGCCTCCTGGTACAGTATCCCAGATAGCACCATCTAAACAATCTTGAGTGCTGTAAAGAGCATCAAGTTCGCAAAAAGGCACCTTTTCAGCGTAACTTTGGTTCTTGTAACGCTTTAAGCCGCAGAAAAAAAGTCAAAAGGCAAAAGTGTTACTTAAGTTACGCTTGTTAATTCGGGAGTAAGTGACCTTGCTTCTTTGGTAAGTTACGTTTGTTAATTCGGGCGTAAGTGACCTTGCTTCTTTGGTAAGTTACGTTTGTTAATTCGGGCGTAAGTAACCTTGCTTCTTTGGTAAGTTACGTTTGTTAATTCGGGGGTAAGTGACCTTGCTTCTTTGGTAAGCCGTGTAGTGCCTCAGCTCGTGCGAAAGCAGGAGGCACGACTCACGCAGCTTTTCTCGGTGAAATAAATCCGCGAAGGGTGACTTCACCTTCATTAATTTCTGGCATTTTGCCTTCGTTTCTACTTCATTCTTGCGAGCCTTAACTCGAAACGTGCATGTAGCGAAAACCTGGATGTACGAAAAATTGCGAACTTTTGTCAACTTCGTTACATCCAGGTTTAACTGTAAAACCAAAAATATTTCTTGGCAATCGATCAATGACGCACATAAGCCAAATAGGGCTTGCTTGCGCACATAGAACGAATCGGCATCCCATTTTCCCAATATTTTTTGCTAGTAAATTGCAGTACCAAAACATTTATAATTACTCACGCTTAGTACGAAGTAGATGACGCAAGCACTGGTGCTGACCTTGTTATCAAACCGTAGCCGAAGGTACTGGAGTGTAATAACAAACAAAAAGCAGTAAATCGAAAGCAGCGTTGTATTGCTGGTGCAATGAAGAGCCGTATTCAAATGTCTTAACTGCGTGCAACATGAAACGGGCACGTACAAAAAAACTGGCCGAGCATCGTCTCACTTCAATCCCAATGTCTTTGGAGAGGCAATAAAGACGTTTGCATGTACGTATCGTGTCCTAGACACAAAAATGCTTTTTAGGAAGGGCCATTATCAATGCTCGAGAGAAAAAAAATCAAAGTCAATTTTCTTCAGAGAAATGTGCTTAAAACGCCAAGCTAAACTGCTTCGACCATGTCGGAATGACGCGAACGAAAGGCTTCATAACGGTAGGGATCCAGGTTCCATTCAGACTACGGCAAGCGTCTGTCTCTTGGGGCGCTTCGCGTGCTTTCGCTTATCATCGTAATCGTTTTGTGAAGCCCATTGTGCAAAGTTGGCCTCCCTGCAGCGTGTTTTTGTGTGACCTCGTAGGCATTCAGTAGGGAATAGAAAACTTCGCTTTCAAAAAATTGCGCATACCTTTCCCTAAAATCTGCGTCACCCGGATGTCGCACGCTAGAAAGTTGCGCTGATCATCCACATCCATGCACAGCGTGAAATGTCTGCTAATTTTTTGTCAACCAACGACACTTCTTTCCCCACATTCTTACCTGGAAGACAGACGTCACCTTCATGCCGTACAGTAGTGGCACAAAGGCCACCGCAACAAACGCCGCCATAAGGGGAACACAGCACAGAGCCCACGCCACATTGAACCCGTGCGCGTAATAGTGCCCCACAAAGCCGACCAGGGTCATGCCGTTCACTGCAGACGCCAGAACAGAAACTGCCAGAGCCGACGCCGGGAGGCTGCGGCCACCCAAGAAAGCCTCTTGTTCCTCAGCTCCCGCAAATTTCCTGCTGGCGCCAGCGTTCGTTAATACCTAGGGCAGAAAAATATTGGCTTTAGCGCCAGCAGAACCTAAGCAAAAATTGAACAGGATAACGGAAAGTAGCGCACCTTGTGACAGCCCTTAAGCAATTTTTCAACCGAAATGTCAAACATAACGTCCCTGTGGTTGTACAGATGCGACATTCTGTTTTTATGTCAACGCTGTTCGGACACTTCCGGTGCGAACATCGTCAACAACAACCCACTAGGTCCACTGCAGGACAAAGGCCTCACTTCTCGACTTCCAACCGCTCCTGTCCTGCGCTCTACGACTCCATTCTTTCCGTCCGAAATTCCTTATTTCGTCCCTCCATAGCGTAACTGGCCTTCTTTTACAAGACCTGTCTCTCGTTATCCACTCGATCACCCTGTAGTCCACTTGTCATTTCGCCTAACCACGTGGCCAGCTCAAGTCCGATTTTTTTTTTTTTTTAGCTATGATATATTCTACTCTAGTTTGTTCTCTTATCCAGGTAGCCCGTTTCCTGTCTCTATGTGCTACTCCGATCATTATTCGTTCCATGGCCCTTTTAGCTGGTGTAAGTTTGCTTTCAAGTTTTTTAGTAAGGCGCGAAGTTTCCGCTTCACATGCCATCACTGCATGACGCATTGGTTGTATATTCTCCTTTTCAGGGATAGAGGTAGCTCACTTTTCATGATCTGGGAGTATTTGCCGAATGCAGCCAGCCCACACCTATTCTGCTTCGGATTTCTTTCTCGTGGTTGAGATCAGCACAGATAATGCGACTAAGCTACTTGTACTTGTTCTAACGTGTCGTTACATGCGCTGAAAAGAGCGCTTTCGGCCGGTTTATTCATAATTACTTTAAATTTATTCATATTTATTTTTGCTCACCCGGCCCTGCTTTCTGCATTTAGTTCCTCAAGTATTTTCCTCAAGTGTTCTGCAGACTCGCTTAGTAAAACTATGTCGTCTGCAAACCACAAATGGCTCAAGTATTAATCCCGTGCTTTCCCAGTCATACTTTCTCAACACATTCTCGAAGCAAGATGTAACAGTTTTGTAGAGATGGTATCCCCTTTCGTACTCCCATACGGATTGGAAATTTGTCGCTTGGCTTATGATGGATTATCCGGCCCGTCCGTATACTTTATAGCTGCCGTCTAGGAGTTTATCTAGGTTTCCTCTACCCCCGGGACTTTCAATGCTGCCAGCACTGCTGACGTTCTGCCTGAATTAAATGCTTTTTCGTAGTATATAAATTCCATGTAAGGGGGTTCATCCTACACTGCGGGTTTTTATATCACTTGATTGACGATGTGGATGTGATTTCATTGTTGAGTATCCTTTCTTAAACCCAGCCTGTTGTCTGGGCTGATGACAATCTAGGCTATTACTTATACTTATTCGGTTAACTCTGGCTTTGATAAACAGCTTGTATACAACTGTGAGCGGGTGTGCAGTTATGTTGGAATTCTTTCAGGCTGTGGGCACTGTTAGAGCCCTTGAGAGACAACAGGTTTTTGTAGAATATAATTTGGTATTCCAAATAAAACGACATTAGTTAAAGAACCTTAACCTAAAACAATTTTGCTGATAGCGCCCTAGAACTTTTGAAATCGCAATTTTAATATCTGCTAGTCGTACGTGTCCCGCCAAAAAAAAAATGCTGGCAGTCAAGACAGTGAGCCGTGCTGCAATATACTTTTAACTGCACGTGAGATTAAAAGAGGCGTTTAACAACTTGTCCCCGGATAACAGAATCATAATGTGTAACCTTTCTTATTCGTTCATGTGCTTTTTGAATCATGCGTTCAAATCGACGCCGCTTGTTGGACACTTAAAAGCGGTCTCACTTGTGGACACTACGTGTCGCCAACTGTCAGACTCACACAAATTTTAGGATAAAATGTATTAGATTTCCGCCTGCTTATTGAGAAGTCCCTTGCGGTTACCCTAGTATATAAGAGGCTGGCTTTCGTATAAGTTAGACCACATGCACCCCACAAAAACTGGTTGTCTGTCGTTTTAAGCATCCTTAAAATAGTGCAGCAAGCTTTTCCAGTACAATATCCCCTCACTCATTTAAAGAATCCACGGTTATGCCGTCACCATCTGCAGCATCACCTCTTTTCGTGTCCTTGAGAGCCTCTTCAACTTCGTCTTTTATTTATTAGTGGGACTTCGTGAGCTAAGCCTCTTAGTTCTTTTTCATGGTGTAACGTCGCAGACATACAGCCTCGTGTTGAATCGTTCGGCTACTTTGACTATCGCGTCCACGGTGTGTACAAGCTACCCAGTGCGTACATTCGCTCTTTGCCTGTAGCTAGCTTCGATTTAGTTGCTCTTGAACTTCTTCCCATTTCCAGTTTTTCCTCGATCACTGCCATTTTGTAGGCATGAATGTCGTTGGCTTTAATTCGGTTAATGAATTTCGACTGCTCGGCTAACTCTATTTCATCCGCCGTACTCGTCAGTGTCATGTTCTTACCTTTCACAATTATTTCCTTCGTTTTCTTAGTTAGTTGTCCAACTCGTTTAGTACATGTTACTAGTCCCACAGCTGGACATACTAAGTTGTCACTTAGTATGTCTACGAAGTCCTCGCCGTTCCTGGTTAAAAGCGCGAATTTCTTGAGAAAAGATATTTTAAAATCCTGCGTCCTGGCTCTCACTGACTTTATATCGTATTTATTACTTTTCACTGGCCTCGCCCTTTCTCTTTTGAGATTCACACTTTCTTTGCATCTAACCATCGCGTGATCACTGCTTCGAATCTTGCCTGGTGCCTCCACGTCCTGCACAATATTTGGGTTCTCACTGAAAATGAAATTAATATTGTTTTTCGTGTTGCCATTCCGACATTGTAATGTCCATTTCATATACCTTCGTTTGCAGAAGAATGTGTTCATTATTTTCACGTTGCTTCTCTTCGCGAATCCCAGATGTTTGCGGCATATGGTTTTACTTCGTACACTCCAAACACTGTCGACACAGAGTGTGTGTCTCAGTTTCATTGCATGGAAAAAAGCGTCACACAGCGTCGCTGATGAGCGACATTGTCAGCGTTGACGGAAGTCCCGTATGGCTGAGCACTAACGAAAAGATTAACACTCTAAGATTAGAACCGCCGCCCCCGGGTTCCATAAACAAGGGCTCTACCACGGCATTAACTAGTGATTCAGGACAACGATTAATGAATTGTCCGTAGTGGCTGCGGTGCAAGCAATTGCATGCGCACGGACTGGATATTACAGTAGTTGTGCCGTGGGAAGTAATGCCAAAACACTCTCTAAATGGCCATGATGCCTTCTGATTTACCCGGTCATTAACTCTACTCAAGGAGAATTAACTGAAAAAGGCTAAGTATACGTGAGTAGCCTTAGCTCGCCATCAGCAATTATGGTGCTCCCTAGTCTTTCCCGTCATGATCACCCTTTGTTTATTCCTAGACAGTGTCTTGCCTCAGCATCGAGATCATACTATCAGGCACGCAGATGAGAAGGCCTAGAGAATTATACAGGTGAGCTTCCAGTGTCCTCATGCATGCAAGTATCTGATACAGACGGCTCCTATTTTTGTGCCTACATCAAAAGAGCCACCGCACTGGTCGGAAACGACAGGAGGACTTCCTGTTCTAGTGCACTCTGTCTCAGTCCCCTAGCCACGGGGCAGATACTGCAGTTTCATTTCTATGCCATTCTGTGCAGGTGTTTGCCAGAATGATTGAAAGCTTTTTAAGGCACAATTGTTAGATCTCTATGTTTCACGCATGCGCCTTTGAGGTGCAGGAAATCACGGGCACAAAAAAGTTGAAGTTTACGCAGCGCGCACCGGGAAAGGAAAACAGCAGAGCCAATAGAGGACAGGCCGCTGCCGAAAGTGCCATACGAGCCGATTTGACAAGTGAAGGTTCCCGCACGCAAAAACAGGCTTTTCGCCAAATTGAGCACAGCATTTTCGTATTATGGCTACCTTTTTTTCGATTATATTCAGAAATAAGAAAATTGCGAAATAATCACTGTTAAACTGTTTGCCAATACAAACTTATAAAATTGTAGTTCAATACCAAGGGCACTGAAATGACTTACACAATTACTTTTTCAGCTTGAAGTATAAATTGTATAAGACATGTCAGTTTTTGTTCGGCCCATTTACAGGCATTTTTATAGCGGCAAAGTGCGTTCGGAAGAGCCTTTCTCCTAACGCTTTAATCCTTGCCGATTTGGTAACGTTGACAAGTGATGACATTCGTCCCACTAGGCAACCATATTCACAGTTTGGAAACTACTGATTGCGTGGGCGCTCAAAATATAAAATCACCGTGTGAGTAAATAAAGAGTCGTAAGAAGTATAAACCCAGTGAAATATCACAACTTTAAAACCTGGGAAGAGCATCAAACCACTTTGCGAATATGTTTTATCTTATTGCAGCAGTTAGTGAGGCTACCGGTAGTAGCGCCCAGTGCTTCTTTTTTCTTCCGGGTTTTAATAACGAACTAATGTTATTAAACTATCTAGACTTCCATTGCACAAAGAAGAAAAATTATCCCATAAATTAAGCTGCACCGGTTGTCACCTGCGTAGTCTAGTAGGTGGGGTTTTTTGACGGACGATAGTCTTTCTTGGGCTCCTCAAACGCCGAAGTTTGAGCCTGTTCGTCAATATGTTTATCTGTCCCTTGAATCAGCCTTCCGAACAAAAGTTATAACTACCCTTAAATCAGGCGTTTATATAGCCAAAACATTCCCGAAGAACTAAATCTGCAAGCACGGCTTTCACCTTCCGACATTGTTCAGCAAACCGAAATGTTTTAGGATATTTGAGGCAATATAAACACATAACTGGTCTATGGAGTGTTCTTTTATCCAAAAATAGGCTTGGACGCAATTTTTGCGACAGAAAAAAAAAAACGCTTTCAACGTAACATCTTGTCCACAAAATGCGAAAAGTGCCCGAGGATCGTTAAACTGAGTTCAATCATCCTCGATTGTCTTCATCATGCGAGGACCGAAACCGAAGGGGAACTTTAGGGGAAATAGTATGGGGAGACAGGAGAGATAGTTACGTGGAAGGAGAGGCAGCATGCTCTCGTTTGGGACATTTCAAGCGAAGCGAGCAGAAACGCGGCCAATTTTTTTTAATACTGAGCACAAAAAATTCAGACAAAACACGCGATGAAGAGACTGGACCAGCGCTTCTGTCCTGTCTGTTCTTTATTTGTTCCGTGCCAATATATCCCGCAATATTTTAAAAGAATCGTAAACCAACTAACCCAGAAGAAAGTACCAGCGGTTAGGAAGTCCAGAGTCCAGACTCGATCATGGGGTCCGAGGGGGTGGTTTGGTGTTTTGAGCCTTGTTTTATTCGCTAAACATAAAGATCATGGATTCCAGTGTGGTTATAGGAAAGAAATCAGATAAAACCATGTAAAAATCTTGGGCCATTTATAGCACTTCTTCACCAGAACAGTATGCAACTGTTGTGGCGTAGTATTCGGTCACGGCCTCCCTATTAACCAAATACTAAGTTGCACACTGAAGCTAGACAAAAGGCTTGTTCGATTCCGCCTCTGCTTCCCCACTAAAATCGTATATTTAAATTGATAATTTCAACTGTGTTACCACTTCATGTTTCTGTGACTTGTTCCAAACGCAAAAATTTGCTATTGACATAATGACTTGCGCTTTATACTGCGGCGTTCCAGATACTGCCATGCAAATACATTGCACCCGAGAATCCGAAATATATGCAAGTTCAATATTCTGAATTTCGACAGTCCTCAGTGCTGTGCAACGTACCTGCACACGATGTCGACGAGAAAAGGAAAAGTAGAGGCCAACCAGGTATCCGAGTGCTGTGAGGACGCCGAAGACAACGCAATCCGCAGTGTCCAGGCTCTTCCATTCCGAAGACATTCTATAGCCCACTAGTTACGTCACCCCTTAGTTTCAACAGCGTCAATAATGCATCGGTCTCGGGACTTTGCTTTCCACCCTTTAACTTTCTTGCTACTTCTAAGCTAGCGCTTTGATGCATGTACTATGAATACTTTTCCAATGGTCAAATTTCTGCGATTTGCAGAATGTGCGTAGGTGATTGATAAATGCGATTTCTGATCCCCCGCTTGGACGCTTTCGCCGGCCGCTTTCCCACCTCTAAAAGCAACTGATTGCCTTTGCCGCAACTTCGTATTTCCAGCTACGTAGTGGTTCTTTGCCCCTGCGCAGCCACACGTGCGATTTAGCACGAAAACCGCGATGTTCTACTTTCAATCTGGCACAACAATTATGACGACCGTCGCTCGCGTGATAAACGCGACACTGCACAAAGCTAGCGCGAAACAGCTTTCGAGCGACAAGCAACGGCATCCGGCACGCGGCGTTTTTTATCGTTATATTCTGCCTATTTCTCAGTAACTCTCTAGCAGTATTCAGTTCAACGTTTTCTAAATCCAGGCTGTTTTCTGCGCTAGTGGAAATATGACATCTATTAATTTTGTAAGCCGCCTGCGTGCATTAGAAAGTACGCAGACGGATCTGTAGTTCTTAAGTTCTTTGACATTACACCCTTCCTGTCTGTTAATTTTCAACATTTTTTCAACTTATCGGCCTTTGGGGCAGCGTGGTTTTAGTCTTTAAGGCTCTCTTCCTAAAATATGTCCCCCATTTTCAGCTCCTCTACAGTCAGTTTTCCCTCTCGCCCTGCTTACCCCCTTAATTTTCTTGCTATTTTCCACGACGTGAGGAGTTACTCTTACAACGTTTTTGCCACTTTAGCCGTGACCAATTGCTTTCTGGCTTTGCTTTCCTATGGCTCAACGGCACCTATTTTTTATTTCAGTACTCGTCACTGTTCCTACTGACATTATTTTCTATTCACAGAGCACGCTTGAACTGCGCATGCATTTTCTCTTTTATGAACCCTAAGCATCCGTCTTTGTGTGTTTCCTCGGTGCTTCCCACGGTGAAGGCACGAGTTCCACAAGTTTTTTAACCCCTAATTCCTGCTTCTCAAAATGGTATTTGCATCTGAGAGCTTACACATTCGTATTTATTCTCTTATCAACCTTCTCCTTTGTTTTCGAAGAGTTTAAAAGTTGAATTCTTTGGTTATCTTCCTCTTACAGCAACTACACACTCTCAAATTATCGTAGTAAGGCCAGTGTGTATTACGTTCACGTTATCCTTGTCCTCCTCTGTCAAACTGGTGGATCCGTTTTCATACATACCATTAAAGTAGTGCGCATTGTCATACATTGAATGTAACTTTTATTTTCTTCTCACTGTTTTTGTTCCCTCACTTCTCAGATACAGCAAAATTCTGCCATTCATCTTCCTGTGATCGCTACTCCAGATCTTTCCTCGCACTGCTAAACCCTCAGAAATAGTTCTGTACTCACTAGATCCTGGATGCGTATCAATGCAAAACTGAAATCGAGGACCGCAATAACTGCAGGGGTATAAATCTTGAGTCCCAAAAAACGTCACGAATAGTTGTGTAAAATCTGGGCAGGCAACTATAAAAGGTGAAGCCAGCATTGTACATCAAACTGCTTGATCATTGACCAAACACTTGTTTGTGCAGATCTGCAATTCACCTTACCAGAAATAGTGGAAAGGTTCAGGAATAAGATGAAACAATTTCCAGGATATCTACCGATGGAGAGAAGGCTTCAACCCGACAAGGTTTCAAGTCCCACGGCAACGCAACAAGGGACTCGAAGAAAATGATGCATCCCAGATCTATGTGAAACCCATTTTTAACGCGTACAGAAAAGCGGCAAGGTTGCTAAAAATTTTTCAAACTGTGAGTTTAGAGATGACAGCATCCGCGACTTGAATTATCCTAAAGCATTTCTGGAAAAGCACTTACGCAGCGATAATGTCTGATGTGCAAGAATGGGGGTTAAAATTTTAAGGTTGGAGTAAGAAAGATAAGAAATAGGTTTGAGAATGATCTTACAAAAAAGAGAGTTTATGGACTGCAATGAAAGCTACTACCGATACGAGGATTTAAACTGATTGGAAAAGTGACACAGCGAAAGGTTTACTTGATATACTTACTCTTGCGACATACAAAACAGGATATCCAAAAAAACAATGCACCTGTGCACTCCGAGGAAGAAGAAATAACTGGATTTATATTTCGGGAGTATTCTAATGAAAATAATTTTCAGTTGATCTTAAAGTGCAAATGTGGAAAACTTGAAACGGCAGATGATTAAAATTCGGCAACAGCGGAGAGTAATGGAGTCGACGTGAGGATTGATAACAGATAAGGTCCAGTACACACGCCTCCATGGGAATCTGGAGATTAACCACACTAGTGCCAAAGCCAAGGCTAGACTATTCAAATGCCTTGCTGACGAAGTGAGCAGGGACAGGGCTAGTGTAAATAGTAAAATCTGTAAAATCAAGGGAGCCCTTGCCTTATGTAGACGTTTATACAGCCGTCCTTTTTCAACTGAAGCTTTCTTAGTCTCACTCACGGCAGTGTCGCAACCAAAACGCAGTGCAGGAACGCGAATTTCACACAATACGAGTTCACATGATGATGATGATGATGATGGCCCAAGAAATAAACGCTTCCAGTTGTCAGAATCGCAACCTGGGCCCCTCGCATTATGAAGCCGACGTCCGTCTGAGTGCGCCAGTCTGACACGGTCTAAGCAGTTTGGGTATTAAATCAAAGTGGAACGCTTGAAGGACAATGATGGGGGGCAGGCGCTCCGCTATCTCGTGAAGGATTCGTTTGCTGTCCTCTGACTGTGGACTTTCATTCACAGGCAGTTTGCACTCTGCTTGTTGACGCTTGAATACGAAAAGCACTCAACATGATCTGACATGATATGAAAAGCGCTCAAAGCGCTCAAGAGGCTAAGGACATATCCTTAGACTCTTAGACCACATAACCCCAGGTGCTCTTATGCAACTTCGCAATCACCATTGCTTTACTTGCCACAGCCCCACACGCTCGTGAAGGACTAAATTTTGTTGCTTATTCGTCTCCCCTGTAAAGTTCATTTAGTTTTGGTTCCCAAACAACTTCTTGAAATGAGATACCAGAGATGATTTCTTTAAAATTCTTCATTGCGATAATACAGTGAAATCAAATATAATTTTTCTTCGCTCAAGCGCGCTGAAAAAACATTTCCGTCGTCGGTAATATGTATGGAGTGACCTATTTTGTTGATCGCCTTTCCCTTCTGCCTGAATTACCTTGGCTAACTGTCCGCGTTTGCAACATGAACCTTATGTTGTTTACAAATGCTCCTGCTGCAGCTATTGACCTGTGTTCAGCCTGCAAGCTCCGGGACATCTTCGGAGCTACGAAGCCGCTTTGCGTGGCAAAGTTAGGCATTTTTATCATAAAACTTGCACCGAAACAAATGCATCGCTTTCTTTTCATTCTTTCATATTCAGGGGCATTGCGAAGTGATTCTTTAGTACGAATGCGGGTGTCTTCACAATAGATGTCAGGCTTTATTCGAACTCTGAATGCTTACGAAGTACTCATTTTCGATCGTGACTCTCTTTAATTCCGCATGTACAATCGCCCCTCCGATACATCAGAACCAACTTGTGTAGCATGGAAAACAGCATTGTGAATGGTTACATTGCCCAGTATCCTATTTTGACTTTTTTGGCATCGAAAAACTAGCTTTGTAGGGGCTCCACCCCTGGATGTATACGGATATTGTTATGTCTGGTGAGAGGCACATGACAAGCAAGTAATTAATTCGTAACAATTACCTGTGGTATTGCACTAGTATTATCAGCTATTAGTAGCACTTTTTAAGTAAGCGTAACCTTTCCACCTTAAAAACAAAATATTCCCATCAAGCTGCTTGGGAACATGCGCAAAGTAACCTCACCCAACTTGCTACTTGTAGTGTGGACATCACGTGCGCGAGAACATCTTTGAAATAACAGTCTCTTCGATGGCCTCCTGACCATCACAAACTACAAACCAAATGGCGCAGCTTGCTTGCAATAGTGGCGCAATGCTGGAGAAAAAGCAGTGCTGGCGCTCGACCTGGCCTGTCCCCGCAGTGTCAGCGGATCCCAGAAGAGAAAGAGCAGTAAGAACCTGTCCACGCAGGTTCCTCGTACGGTGAGAGGCAACCCAAGACTGCCACACCCAACATTAACAACCTCCAAGACGTCGTCGCCGCAAGCCCAGTCAAGCCCACTTACACCGCTTCACTGCGACCTACCCAGGGCTTCCCCGTCTCAACGACCCCGCCCCGGAATTCCCAAGCTCAACCGACCGAAAACGTCACGTGGGCAACTTAACAGACTCGGGCTCTTCGGGGGGAGCCCAATAGTGACCAGCGCGCCGCGGGTCAGCCGCGCCGAAGCGATGACGACGAAGGCGAGAGCTTCTCACGTGGCGTAAGCCCACCACTTAATCGGTATCTATTAGGGCAAATCTGATACCCTCCCCCTTGTGCCACTTTTGCCAAGAAATTGAATCCGAAGAGCATTTCTTTCTTTTTTGCCGCCGATTTTTCTTGGAGAAGCTGCTGGAGATTCCCCTGCTACGTCTTGGACTGACTTGAGACTGTACCGGTGCTTTTGTCGTTTGGGGGGAATAGGCTGGGCCGATGCCATAGGGACGTGTGCAACGCCAATCCACTCCTTCATTTCGGAGACGCTCGTCTTGCAGTGTTAAAAACATTCCGATAGGGCTGACTTTTACTATAGTTTTTCTACTTTTTTCTCTGTTGTTTTTTTTTTGTTTTTTTCTCTCTCTCTCATTAACCTAGACCAAATTCTCTCTTCTGCTCCATTATTTTGTCTCGCATGATTGATTGTAATGAAAACATAACTCTTCTTGGCCAATCTCCCTAAAGTGGGTATGCGCCTTTGTTCGGCCACCACCACGGGCAAGCCTGGATGACGCCCAGCGCTACTCCTAGGCGCACGCTCACGTGCGCTGTTTTTTTTTTTGCTAAAGTTACAGGAGAAGGTCGTGAGTCGTGATGGGTACCTCTCGCTGGGAAGTATTGTGACACGAAAGTGTTTTATTCCCGGGTACACGAAGATATCCCTCACGTCATATCCGTCACGGAAGTGACGTTGCCACAAAAAAAACTCCCCCCACCTCCCCGAAGGAGATCGTGCGGAAATGCGAATGCATTAGGTGCACCGATGAGTGCGCTGCGGCAAGCAGTCACGGAGAGGGCGCGCGCTCCACTGCATTCATATATATTTTTCCGAGCGCAGCGAGCGGAGAGAGGGTACGCGGAGAGGAGAGAGAGACCCGCGCAACACGCCCTCCCCGCGCGCGAGCTCTCTCCGCCGAAGCCCCGCGATGGCGAGCGCCCTCCACACGCCCGAGCGCGCTCCTCCTCTCCACTCACTCTCCGCTACTCCGCCCGAGCTCCCCGATGCGAGCGCCTTCACACGCCGAGCGCGCTCCTCCTGTCCCCTTGCCCTCCGCTACTCCCGCCCGAGCTACTACGGTATTACGTGCTCCGGTTGCTAGGCGCGCCACAGCTGTTGCTAGGCGCACGCCGGCCAACGCACGAGAACCCCCACCTGCCACGACCAACGCACGACAACCCCCGACTAAGAAATGAATTCGCATTTAAAAGTGCCATTGACGCTGCGGCGCCCGTATTGGAGCCCATGCTCTCTCGAGCCCTCTCGCCGCAGTGGGAGGTGCGTGGCGCTCTACCGACTGCGCTATGAGGAGCGACGTGAGCAGCTCTACGAACGCACCTTATGTCCGTCCCTATGACTCATTCAGGTGGTGCTGCCGTCTAGGAGAGGCGAAACGAAGTAGCGCATAACGACGCTAATGAGCGCCGACAGTTGGCGTCTCGATGCCAGCGCCTTCGTGTACGGGGGATGCGCCTGAATTGAGCCACACTCCGCTGTGGCGTTGTTCCCGTGACCGTTGTGTTTCAAGTTGTTGTTCCTGTGCATGTTATTTCTGGTTTTGTTGGCCCGGAATAAACCGTTTTTTTTTTGTCCGTTTTTCCGTAACGGCTTCACTTCGTCCGGAGGGGTCAGGCTCGCGAACCCTTCGCACATGAAGGAGGTTCCTTTAACATTCAACTGCTCCTGTGAAGGCACCTTTCACTTTTGTGTTTTACTGATTCCTGTGAAAGAGGGATCAACCACAGTTTTTCTTATATTTTTTGCAAACGCCAACAGAACAAGCGCAAGCTTAAACAGCTCTGCTGTTACAAAAGAAAAAAACACGTTACCAGACCGCTGTAAAGAGTTCCTGCCACGCCGATGGCGAGAGTTGAATATTGCAGCGGCACAGGCACCACTGAAAGGACAGAACGGGGAATTCATCGACAATGAAGTTGTGAAGGGCTGGTGAAGAGCTTTTCAAAAAAAAATTTGTTGGGGGCATTACATTATGGTTTTCTTGACGCTGAATACGAAAAACATTTTCATTTGATGTGTAAATGAACACCCAAACTATCTTTTTTCGTCAAAACAAACGACCCCTGCCCGCGAGCGCGGTGAGAGCCCTGGCTGCCTTTCGCGATTGGCTGGCGGCAGATGACGTCATATTCGGAAGTGCCGGCGCTGTGGTGACCGCTCGACCTGAAGATCTCATTCTGTTCCCGTTCAGACACGGACCAGAAGGTTATCTCGTGAATTGAGGGCTCCCACAATCTTTCCTTAGAATAGGAGAACCTGAGGGAAGTATAAACGCAACAGGTTCGCTCGCGGCGAGCTTTAGAAAGGGGTTCTCCCCCGACGACTCATGGCCGACTTGTTTCTCGGGTGCAGGGAAGTTGCGCAGATATTGGTTCGCCGCTTTCACTACCAGCGCTAGTCACAATTCCTGGCACATTTTTTTAACCCACCATCATCCCTTCCCCGCATGTGTAACTTTGTTTTTACATTCGAACGGGCGGCAACAAGCTGTGTGCAGCAGCCTCCGATGCGCACAGGCAGCGCGGCCGCCGCCGGTCGCCGCGTCGCGCAGAGGTGCTGGTCGCTGCTCGGCCGGTCAGCGGAACGTGGCATTGCTGCACATACACATGTTGTAGAATAGGAGAACCACACGTTGGTCGCCCCCCTAAAGGTAGACGAACCCAAGCGCAGCACGCCGGTCCCCGACGAGCTTTAGAACGCCTTCCCCAACAGCTCCAGCTGGCTCAGGTTGCACGAATCGCCGCCGATATTCGGAACTTTAGGCTTAGCACCAAGGGAGATAGTTGGTCGCTGCTATCTCTACAACTGCGAATGACTATCTTTAACACAGTTTTTCACCACACTTTCATCCCCTTTCTCGCATGTGGAACCTTATTCCTACGCTGATAGTCATTCTAGCGATCGGTGCTGTGCTCATTCTTGCGCGCAGGTAACGCATTCCATCGGCCTCTCGCCGCATCTCGTGCTCGGGCATGTTCGTTTGTTCCGTCGACGAGCCTCCGCGACCGGTCGGCGCTCCGCATCGCGATACAAATTCGTTGACCTCTTTCGAAATCACCTTGGATGACAATCCCTAGCACAATTTTTCACCACACTATCATCCTCTCTTACACGTTTACCTTGCTTTTCGCGACGGCCGCTTGATTCTGGACGGCAGCGAAGAGCGGTCGCTGCGCGGCATGCGTGGTGCGCGTGGTGCGAGCCGTTTCGTGCGCCGTACGGGCATGCACGACCAGCGAATGTGCGGAACGCGCTTCGCGCGCAGAAAACGCTTCATACTTTCAGCTTGCTTGATTTCTTCTTAACATCTAGCTATTCAGCTAAGCTGTCGTCACAGCCAACAACGTTGATGGGGAAAACGTGCAAGAAGTTCGGGAAGCCCAGAGCGCTGTGGTCCCACAAATTTTCTAATTCCCTTATAATAATGGATCAGGAACTTGGGGTACCTCCGAATTTGTTTGAGCTCGTCGCTTCGCGTATGAAGCACAGAGCACCCGACGACACGGCCGGCCTCGCGACTACTCGTGAAGGCAATGTAGTAGCCACGGGCGCTCGGGTAGGAAATCTCTGGTATCTAGGATCGTTTTAGGGAATCACACAGTAGCATTACGGTTAAAAATCGACGCGGACGCAACTCTAGACAATGATGATTACTAAAGTGCAGATTACACGCCTGCTTAATTCGGAACTTCGCCCAGAAAACTGGGACACAGCGAAGCGGCGGTGCACGTCGCTGGCCGTCTTCCGAATATGACGCTACTTCCGGTCGCTGCCGCTCAGTTTCTCGCTCTTCCGGCGATGCGGCAGGGAGCAGTGGGCGGGGCGTAGGGTCAACTTTAACGACTAATACCGCTGTCCCCAAGCTCAAACTTACGAAAAAAACTTTACAGGCATAAACTGACCAATGTAATAATTGTAAAAAGTAGAGTTTTCCCCGGTTTTAAACTTGCTTCAGTAGCCCTTTAAGTGCACTTTAGCCATCATTCGTAATTTTGCTATACGAATGCCGCCAACAAGGCCTCCCGAAAATCGCCCACAATTATCAAGAAACATCACTTGGTTACCAACAGGCGGCCGAAGAGGATATATGAGTTAGGCATTGCATGTCAGTATAGTGATGCTGTACAAGGCTTGCGCATACATTATGTCGTTTAAACTTAGCTCTGGTTAAATCTCAGCAAGCCGCGGCTCTACGCGAGTTAACCGCGAAATGTGAACTTTCACCATTTGTACTGGAGCATAAAAACAATTCGCGCACACGTATGCCCCCCGCAAATTTGCTTTTGTAAAGCCCTCTGCAGGAAAAAGTTTACTACAAAGTCCTTTTTTTTTTCATCTTTACTTGTGCAAATTAAATTTTCTTTTCCGCTTCGAACGTTTTCTATCTAGCTAACATGAAGTTGTCGGCGGTTCAGCGTTACGAGTTGCACACCTGTTCAGCGAGCGCCATTTCCTTTTTTTTTTTTCCACTTGACGACATTGCAGAAATAGATGGCCTTGTTTTCGGTAGAAAGCCAGGAGCCGTTGCCACGACGAAAGCTCACTGTCGTTTTTTTGTTTTTTGTTTTTTTTTTTTTTGCGCGGAAGGCCAATGAGATAAAAACACCGCATCCCACTTCTATTTGCCTTTTTTGCTGTTAAGCCTATTGCATGAAAGAATCTATGAGTCTAATGATATTTGTGTTGCAGTGTTTAGAAAAAATCTAAAAAGTGACGATCCCCTCGCAAATTGTTTGGAAAAAACCAAAAGGTTAAGCTTTCTTGCGGCTAGAAATTTCTCTTCGAAGTTCTCGGCTGCGATCGTGTATAGACAAGATAAAACCTGGGCCCGATCGCGTAAGAGCGGGCTTTTGCTTTCCGGTCAACAGTTTCTGCACAGCACTAGACCGATCCTTTTATAAACTGCCATAACTCAGTGAAATTAAACTTTTGTTTGACAGAATATTCACCAGATCGGGAAGTTCCAGTATGTTCCTAATAAAAAAACTACTATGTGATGCCTAATATGCCCCCAGAGGCGAGCACGTGGCCCCATCGTTGACCTCCCAAAATACCCATACTCGCACTTGCCGACGAGCACAGATATACGTTCCCATCTACTGCATACGCTGTGCTGCGATACTAAACTATGATCGCTCCGCTGGCGCCTTTTTGATGGTGGTTTTGTACGGGAAGCTCAAAATTACAGTCAAGGATATTTTCTGTGGAATAATTTAGGAGTATATTGGGGCATCTGCCGAATTGTGAAATTAAAATAAGCGGTAACTAGAGTACGCATTTTAGGGAAATGCATATTCTGTTCTTGCGCTCCTATCGCGTCATCTTGATATATGAGCACGAATTACAAGTTAAGAAGCGCATTATCTGGTGTTTTATAGTGCCTATAATGCCTGTCATGGCGTTCGTGCTAAATGGCTTAAAATGTCGAATAATGTTATTTTCAATGCCTATTTTTAATATCCGTGCCTACGTGAACACTATTTAGCTTCAAGTTTTGCTTTCGGCTGCAGTTTGAGATTTTTATTCACGTTACCGGGCAGAATTACCTGTTCTGAACTTCGTGCGGTTCAACCTAGTCCTCCAGTTCAACGAACTCCCAAAACACAACCGCTAGCGCAAGTTGAATGGGACACTTATTCTCAGTGACAAGAGGCACACTTTTGAGTAAGAACATCTGGATATGGTTTTAGTTTGCTATTGTTGCCACAATTTTCACAGTGAATCCTAGACTACGTTCCTCTTGCTCTCCAAACAGATTTCTGCAAAAATGAGCAGTCGCATCCTTGCTTCTAGAAGTACATATACTCAGATCCAACTTTATTGGCAACACAACGGTTGAGAACCGCATGCCTTTATTAGCAGATCACTTAGCAGATTAGCAGATTAGCAGAGGCAGAATCTCTGGTTTCGCTCTTTGTAGAGCGACGTGTGTGAATTCAAATGACGTCGCATGGGAAATCGTCGTGGGTGTCGTTTACACCTTTGCTTTCGAACCACCTTCACAGCGTGTATTGGAGCCAATTTTTTTCTCCTCACTCTACATTTGAGTCCTCATTTTATCGGTTACATCACAAGACGACGGCAGGTGACGCCGCAAAAGCACAGAAGCAGGCGCCTAAAAAGAAGAGCCTAAAATAGGTTTTGCCCTTTTGTACGTCTTTACGCATCGTGTTTACAGAATTTCGAAAAAAGCAACAAATAACAAAAGGGACAGTAAGCAGACAGTTTGTATTGAAGCACGATATAATCTTAGTTGTTTAACCAACAGAAATAAATTCGACAACCTCAGGCTGAAACGATGTGTGACATCTCTCTCTCTCTCTCTCTCTCTCTCTCTCTCTCTCTCTCTCTCAGTGAAAGCATTTCCACTTGCGGGTGTATTGTTTTAACCAGATTAAGCGTTTTACCCGCATTACACGTCACTACAATTAAACTTTTCTTTGTTTGTGGTTACCCTTGGAGTAGGACTCTAATAACAATGTAGAAATGCGCTGGGCATGAATATAGCATTAAATTTGTGCGGGCATCCACAAATTAGCAATATTGGCATATAGGACTGCCAACGGCGAAACATGACTGCACTGCTGCATTTCCTTACGCCTTCAAATTCAAACTGCCGATGGACTCTGAAACCCGCTTTTCCATCAGTTTTTGTAGCGTAAGCTACACTGGCCGAGGTTGAGCAGTTTCCGTCGACCTTGAAGGGCCGTGCTGAGCAAGCGCGAGGAGCATTGGATTGAATTGGATTGGAATCCAATTCAATTGGAGTACGTGTGGGTAGAGAATTGGGTCTGCACATTCGCCGGTCTGCGCATTCCAGAGGAGTGACGTCACAGCCGCGGCAGAAGCACTGGCGCCGGCGCGTGCCCAGCTGTGCGCCTCCGTTGCGCAGTAGCCAAGTCTGACGGTGCGCCGGGGCTGCTTGATAGCCGTTTCGCGTGGCTCCTGGAGAGTCGTGCTGCGCATGCGCGAGGAGCAGTCACTGGACTGGACTGGACTGGATTGGATTGCAAATTGTTTTAGCAGCAGTAAGCACGATAATCAGCTATTCCTAGACAACCAGGAGACCTAAGCAAAACCAGCTGAACCTTAGCTCACGCTACGTATATCCTGGCATAGCTGACCTAAGCCACTGGTAATTCTTTTTTTTTTTCGGCTGCTAAACACATTTTGAAAAACGCTGTTCAATTGTGTGGAAATGCATTTTCCAGTATTTGGACGTCTTGATTGTTCAATTAGCATATCATTGAATATTAGAAAATCGCTAGAGCTGTACATAACAGTCCTCAAGTAAGAGCGCATTAATTCCTTGATAAACAATAGTCTCTCTTGTGTTTGTTATTTGTGTCTGTCTCTGTCGCGTCGTAATTAAATTTTGTCAGGCATACATACCGTAGCGATTTTTCTAGTCAGGATTCATAGCTCTCAAGTATTCTTTTTCGTGCCTGGTTCAATATATGCCACGCTAGAGCAAGCGATAGTGACATTGAATTAGAATTTGAGCACTGCGCTTGTTGAATCAAGTCCAAAGATCGCCATTAGTTTAGCCGATTTACGGGACAACCGAACGGCTATGTTCAACTGTTGGCGCGTTTATGCCATCATTAATAATATTAATATTTGTTTGCTTGTTGTAGATACAGGTGGCGCACGTCCTCGTTTGAAATTATTTAAATTAACGTAAAAAATTAAGGCACCTATATTTCCTATGTTTGGAGCCTAAGGCAGTGTTTTGCCTGCCTATTTTAGGCGCCTAAAGCGCGCTTTTTTTTAGTGCCTAAAATCCGGCCTCTGGTTTTGTAGTAACCAGAGTTACTACAAAAACCAAACTCCGAATTTGCGTTTGGTTAGGGAGGTTCCCCGTTTTCCCTCCAATATAGTATGGGTGTTTGAGCTGTATCGGGAACCGGGCCTCCATGCAGGCTTGTCGCTGCTACATGGCAGCATTGATAACTGACGGGAAGAGCAAGAAACTGGGCTGCACGAGGCCGCAGTGGTTTCAATGAACACCTTGTAAGTGAACGAACCTAAGGAACGATAGGTATTTGATCAGAAGCATCGCGTCCTCTGTGGAGCTTAGGCACAGGGGGTAACGTCAAGGAATGGGTAACGAAATTTCGAGGCCCGGAAGTGGCATCCTCCGAGGAAGAGCCGTTGACTATAAAGGAACGGCTACTACAGGAATCACATAAGCTTCGTGACGGCTACAATGCGATGATATCTATCAAAACGTTTTTCTATTACTGAAAACAACGAACAAACTAAGTTTTAAGTTCACCTTCCAGCCCTCTGCTCCCTAGAACGGACGGAATTTAACTGTACTTTCCTTCTTACTGTAAGTGCGAGCCTCGAGTTGTTTTAAAACCTGTCTGCGAATCTTGAAAATTAGGTAACGTCTGTGCTTACGGATACTGTAAATGTGCACTTCTAAACGTGAGACTATCGATGAGTACTTTGAAGTGTTTTGTTTGTTTTTGGTTTTGTTTTCATAGTCTCACATGTTGGCGGTACTGTGTCTCCGCGTAACAGGCGGGACTATATTTGACATTATTATGAGTATTGTTGAACAGAGTTTCGCGCGTGAAGAACTATGTGTTTCCAAACGTTGATGTGGGCTTTTTTTTTTTATTCAGTGTATGTGTTTTCGAAGTGCGTGTTTTTGAAGTGTTACTTATTTTGTCAGCTGCATATGCCAGCGTTGATTTTTTTTTTTCACTCTGTATCGGCCCTTACGGGCTAACAGTATTAATAAAAAATAAAGAAAACAAATAAATTAATAAATAACCTGATCCCATACGTACTTATTGAAATTCCAATGGCAACACTGTAGATTCCCAACATGCCATGGGTGAGTTGAAGAGGACAACAATTATCAAACACGTATCAAAGAACAATCAAGCTTCATTTCTGCATACCCAAATACTATTATACAAACAACTTGTTTCGCTCAAATTTGGTTGTTTTTTCTAAACGGTTGAAAGGCATTTGATCACATGTGTGTATTTCTAATACCCTCGCATGAATGTTACAGGGGCAGTCATGCTTCAGAACTCTAGAACAGATCAGCTTTTATGCCTCATTTGATGATCGAAGCTGGTGTATATGCTCATACAATCAAATGTCGTTACTACGAACCCCACATTAACGAATCTCTCACATTTTCGCACATTTTCAGAATCCCCGCAGATTGCCTATATCATCAATATAAAAATATTTCAGAACTACGAATTCCAGAATAGCGCATATTTTAGAATAACGCAGGTAATTTATTTCCTCATCTACAGTCAAGGAACATCTGTAGTACGAATGCGGGTAAAGTAACAGCGCCGCAACTCTCGCGAGGAACAGAAACTTCTGTTTCCGTGTGTGCTCCCCCATGTTGAGAAGCTATCATCATCACCGTGTTGAGTGCCAATTACTAGCGCCTCCGCGAGGCTGTAGTTTAATGCGCAGTAGCCTAGCCAGCCTAGCCGCCTTTGACTCTCTTCTCTCTCACTGCTTTGGGTTTCAGTCGGTGGCCGGCAGGTGGTACGATTGTTTTTCACGTTATCCACATGTGCGGGAAGGTATTATTTCGTTATGAGTGATGTTGCTGCGAAGTTTGTGCGAGGTCGAACAATGAATGCAGCTAGCGACACAGTCAAGATGACGCAACGGCAGTCATCGTCCCGACGCGAATGAAGACGTCGGTGGGTCACAGAACACAGAAGATAAGATACTGTCGAAAACTGATCTTTTATTGCACATGAACGAAGTCCACGCTTTCATCGCTTGTTGCGATGATGTACCCGCTAACGTATTGCGCAAAGTGGAATCCGTCGTGCGAATTGCTGCACTCGCCAGAAGAAAATAACCGATTTCTCCAACTAAAGCTGCTCTGAAGGGGGTGCAGCGTTTTGGTTTGAGAGTTTGTTTGCCTATACACGCGTATACTGTCAAGGTACGCCATTTTCATTCTTAGGTATGAGCACGGGCTGATAACCGCAAGTTTTTCCTTACAACGATATTTCAAAATAACGAACGATCTTGGGTGGTCCCGCGTAATTCGTTCGAGATTTGACTATATATGTTTCAGGATTTGATGGTTATTTCTTTTGAAGAATAAAGTTTTCAGTAGTCCCCTAGCAACTCACAGATTTATCACCCCCCCCCCCCTCCCAACTCCGGTTCGCCTACAAACACTTCGAGTTTGCATCTTTTTTGTGATGTAATAACCACCCCAAGCTAAGTGTCATAATACAGAAAACACTGAAAATTAAGAAACATGAGGTTGGCTCTTCCTATCCCACTAATCATACACTGAGGCCACTAAAAGGTGTTTCCCTACCAAAATTTAATTTTCATTGACATTTTCAAGAAAATATTCGCTGGCGATTACGGCACTCCCAAATGCGAAATTTGAGCGCAGCGCAAACTGTCGAGTCTTCTCAGCAACGGCGCATAGCTGCTGCTTCGGCGACGCGCACCTGTGTATTCTGGCGTCGGCCGCGCTGAGCCTCTGCTCGGACAGGTTAGCTGCAGCAGCAGACAAAGCACTTCCTTTGTCTCAGGAAGTGATGGCGTCATCGGTGAACGCACGACGACGGGCGCTACTCTGACGTTAGAACAACTAAATAATCTACGCTTAAGAGTAACGACCCTGACGCATGGCGGCCGCCATTTTGGTGCCTAACGCCAGAGGGGCCAGCTTTATTCGACCTATTGCGGCTGCCACTTACGGGCGGAATTGGACTGGACACCGCTTGGCAACCATGACAGCGGTGTTTACTTTTTGAGGATTTCGAGCCTGCATGCCGGTGCCATAGGTTCAGGCTCGGTTACGCTATCGTAGCTTATTTAGTGGCTCTAGGTTACACTAGAGCCACTAAATAAGCTACACTTTACTAGTGGCTGTAGGTTATGCTAGGTCACAGTCGCTCTTTCGCAGCGGGAAGCGAAGCAGGCGTTTTCCACCTTCCAGCCGGTCGAAACAGCCCGGTACCGAGCAGCACGGCATCGCTACTCTGCCTGGGGATTAAAAACTAACTCTCAACGTGTCATACAGCCACACTGCACTCCGAAAATCAAATCACGATGTATCGATGAACACGCGTGCGGCAACAAAGAGGCACCAAAATGTCAGCGCCCATGGGTCTTCCGGAGTAAACAAATGTCACGTGACGCGGCCGACCAATTCCCGCTGTCGGCGGCATACAGCAATGACAGAAAAGAGTGCCGATACTCTGAAAACTGAACTAGTGGTTCTATCTGACGCTATCTCGTTGCGCCTCGCCGCGGCGGAACACGCTATGCGCGGCACCCTCGGCTTACCGTCTGTTTCCTCACACCTTGTACATACTCGCGTCCTCTGTTTTAAAGCAAAACTTTCTACCTGTACCTTAACTACTTCTTAAGCGCCGAAAACTACAGGGACATAGAATGAGACAGGGACACGCGCTAACTTCCAACTAAATTTTATTGAGCAAGCGTGAAATATATACATGAAAAATAGTCGATAGGAGATACAGAAAAGAATTACACACAAGAGATAACAGATAAACTCGGTGCTGTTCCACACGTGTCAGGCACTACCATGACCAGTTCTTTTTCAAGAACACTGCTTCCTTTACTGACAAGGCTATCGACGTTGTGCTGACGCATTCGAAATCACCTAATTGCATCTCAGCCGCTTCAACTATTTCACGCGTGCGTTGATCAGAATCATGAAACAACGTGACTGAATTTGAAAAGTAGGGTTCGCACCCCTGGCATTCAGCACAGTGATTTGAGAGGTTCCCATTTTTTCTTTTTAGTACGTTATTCTGGTGTTCACGTAGCCTTGAGTTGATGCATCTGCCAGTCTGTCCTACATATACTCTACCACAAGCCAACGGCACACGGTACACTACGCCGCCATCACATTCGACATACTTGTTGTTATGTCCAACATTACAGCCACTGTTCTATCGACTATTTTTCATGTATATATTTCACGCTTGCTCAGTAAAATTTAGTTGGAAGTTAGCGCGTGTCCCTGTCATTCTATGTCCCTGTCGTTTTTGGCGCTTAAGAAGTAGTTACGGAACACCAACTAGCCCAAACGCAAGCCCTTCTACCTGTACCTGTCAACGGTTCTTTCGTAGCGTGCGGGACAAGAAACTCCCAGCGCGGCTAGGGAGGTAAGGGCGGTTTTCACTTACGGAGCACAGTGTCGATGGCGCGGCGAATTTACCCAGCGTTCCCCGCACGCTCACACCGGCTGGCGCATCGGGGCGACCCGACTTTGTCGTCTGCTTTAGCGACGGTCGTTTTGGGCCTGTTTGGGCGCAGCTTCGCGTCCATTGCGCGCTTCCTTCACACGGCTTGATTAAATTGTTCGACAGCACCTCCTCGGTAACCTAGACACGCCGGAATTAAATGGTCGTACGGCAAAGATACGTTAAAGATTGGTTTTCAGGGCACAAAAACAAAATGTAGTGACAACATACAGACATCTGGCCGCTAAACAAGCACTACTTTTTGCGCACTGCTTTCCACGATTGGGACTCGGTTTCTAAATTGGTGAATACCAATTACGTTGTGTTTTAACAGGTATTACAAAACGCGAATGGAGCAACTGGTTCTGATAAATAGCGATTATAAGAGTTCCCTCAGCTTTCTCGCAATTCTCAAACTTACTAAACTAACTGCTTAAATCAGTATACATGGGAATCACTAAGCTCACATGCCGAATTGTTTCGATGTCCGAGCTTGTGTCGCGCGGTGATGTAGCCCCGAGCTAGCTCATCAGGATCGCTAGGTTTCGCTGTCTCCCCCTTCGAATGACGCTCCTCGCCGTTTACTTTCTGCCGACGCACGTCCGGGCTACAGCGGTAGCGTCCGCTTCTCTAGCCCGGCCATGGCCGACGCTTCTGCGTTCAAAACGCCGCCTCTGCGAATTCTAGGTAACGGCTGGCAGAACCTGTGGTTTCGCTCGTTGTAGAGCCACGTGTGTGAAATCAAATGACGTCGCATGGGCAATTGTCGTGGGTGTCGTTTACACCTTTGCTTTCGAACCACCTTCACAGCGTGTATTGGAGCCAATTTTTTTCTCCTCACTCTACATTTGATGTCCTCATTTTATCGGTTACATCACAAGACGACGGCAAGTGAGGCCGCAAAAGCACAGGAGCAGGCGCCCAAAAATAAGAGCCTGAAATAGGTTTTGCACTTTTGTACGTCTTTACGCACCGTGTTTACAGAATTTTGAAAAAAGCAACAAACAACAAAAGGGACAATAAGCCAACAGTTTGTATAGAAGCATGATATAATCTAAGTTGTTTAACCAGCAGGAAGAAATTCGGCAACCTCAAGCTGAAACGATGTGTGACATCAGTGCACGATATGTAAGTTACAAATTAAAAGCAGAAAAGTGGAGGTTTTTACCAAGACCAAACAGAGATTCATAGTTTTTACATTCAGTTTTTGTTATTTTATTTTCATCCTCACTGAAAGCATTGCCACTTGCGGGTGTATTGTTTTAACCAGATTGCTCATTTCGTTCCCGCATTTCATCACTACAATTAAACTTTCCTGGTTTTGTGGTTACCCTAGGAGTACGACTCGAATAACAATGTAAAAATGCGCTGGGCATGAATGTGGCATTAAATTTGTGCGGGTGTCCACAAATTAGCAGTGATAACATCAATAGTAATAGTAAAGAACAAATGGCAATAGAAAATAGAAAAAAAAACAAAAAATGGCAATAGAAAAATGTCAAAAATGGCAATGGTAATACTAAAGGAAAAATTGGGAAAATAGCCAGAAAGAATGGCGGATGATGGCGAGGGTGCGGAGTACGGGGACTCGAAATGACCTCCAAGTAGCGCCCAGAGTGACATCCGATTTGCGCCGCCACCATCATCCTATTTGAGCCGTGAGTTGCACCTTGATTATTCCTTAAATGAAACTGCAACTCACGGCTCAAATAGAATTTCGCTTGATTTATCGGTGCTGTGCGCACGGATGGACGCGAACGGACATTAGGAGGTCCTAAGGTACTTCGCACCATTACAGGCGAGGGAGTAAGCCGTTTGACTCTCGGGTGCTAGCTAACTCACGGTCGTAGCCCAATGGGTAACACGACTGACACTAGCTCTATCTGGTCTACCAGACACAGGCTAGAATACTGCCGGCACCTGTGTGATTTTTTGCGATTGTAAATGCTATGCGCACGGACGCCCACGGACATTGTGCGGTCCTAAGGTACTCCGCTCCTAAAAGCTGTTCTTATGAAACTTCGATGTAGCATCTCATTTGTGTTTCTTTCAGACATTTGGCTTTTACACTGGTTTCTGTGGTTTCTATTAGTGCGCAAGTACTAGTTGGGCCAACCGGAAGAAATCATTTTTGCGTTACATGAAGTCTAGCGCACTGTCAGATACCCACAGCGTAGCCCATAGACACAAAGGTGTATGGTACATCGTTTTAAAAGCAGAAAATTATGCTGATCCTGACGCACACACCGGAAAAGAACCAGCAAGATTCTTTCGCACCTGCCTGATGAACGATCACGCACATGAACCAAATCGGGCTTGCTTGGGCACCTAAAACGAATCAGCGTCAGATTTTACCATTATTTCTTGCTAGTCAATTGCTGTGTAAAAACTTTTTAATTACTCACACTTAGTACGAAACAGATGGCGCACGCACTGGTGCTGACGTTGCTATCAAACCGCAGTCACAGGTACTGGATTGTAATTACAAACGAAAAGCAGAAAATGAAAATTAGGGCTTCATTACTGATGCGATAAAAATCCATTTTGAAATCTCCGAATTACTTGCAACTTCAAATCGACATGTACAGCTTCCCAAATTTTTAAGAATATCATGAAAGCAACGACCGATCGCCATGTTAGCGCCTTATCACGATGCCCACTGGCGGAAGAGGCGAGAGTACGCGCACATGCATAAAGCTATCGGCTGAGGAGCGTCTCCTGCTACGCTGTTCCCCTTAGAGCTACACATCCGTGTTGTTCTTGTGTGCGCCAGCAACCACAGGTAGCTAAGCCGCGTAAACATTCCTGATGCACGTGCCTGGCAAGTTATACAAAAGAAAAATTGAACATGCATTGGAGATGCGCATGTGCTTACAGTAACTCCTATGTGCAGTGGCAGGGTGTATATCGCTCTAAACCGCGTAGCAGACGATGCACCCAAAAGGGGGGGAGGGATTTTGCGCGTGCGCGTACCCTCGCCTGTTTCGCTGGTGGACACCGTGATGGGGCGCTGACACGGTAATCGGTCGCCGCTCCCGGAATAATATTAAGCGGACCCTGCAACACTTTCGATAAGCGCTTTCACTCTTTCCTTCGAGTATGGAACCACTTTGAAAGCAATAGTTATCGCCAGCGCGGAGCGCCACTGCTTGATTTGCTCGCCGCATTTCTGCTCTGTTTTTGTGACTTTTTTTTAAGTTGCTATCGAAAAGCGTTCATTGCTGCAACTGAAGGAAAACCGGCCAACAGCCGCTACATAGCCTTAGTGACGTAATTTGGGCCGTCGAATGACGTCAAGACCGCAAAAAGAGGAAAATATTTTGAGCGAGCTTCCAAGTTTCTTTAGTTTCTGCTCAGTTTTTGTGACTTTTTTAAAGTTGCTATAGAAATTGTTCATTGCTACAACTGAAGGAAAACCGGCCAACAGCCTCTACGTAGACTTTGTGACGTAATTCCAGCTGTCCAAGAACGTCACGACCGGGAAAGAGATAAACATTTTTTGAGCGAGTTTCCAAGTTATCTGATGGGCATAGAGCAGTAATTCTTGGCTGAGGTACTTTGCGGCCCCCTAATCTAAGTACTGGGTGTGTCGGGTGAGTACGTCGTGGAAGCATTAAAAATTTCAAGAAAAGTTGAAAAAAGTGTTGCAGGGTCCCTGTAAAAATTTTGGTGGCTGTACGAAAAAATCACTTGCCTTCAGATGTCGCCGAAAGATAATGAAGACGTTGCATGCACATATCATGTCCAAGACGCGAAACTGTTTTTAGGAATGACCACCATCAATGCTTGAGAGAAAAAATTCTTATACCTTTCGCCTAAAATGAACATTTTCAGCCCGTTTCCAAAAAGCTGAGCAGATAATTTACTTTCATCAGTGGATAGTCTGCCAATTTTTTGTCAACCGGCGACACTTGTTTCGGCACATTCTTAGCTCAAAGACGGACGTCACCTTCATTCTGTACAGAAGTGGCACAAAGGCCACCGCCACAATCGCTGCCGTAAGCGGGGCGCAGTCAGAGCCCACGCCACGTTGAACCCGTGCGCGTAATAGTGCCCAACGAAGCCAACCAGCGTCATGCCATTCACCGCAGACGCCAGAACGGACACGGTCAGTGCAGACGCCAGGAGGCTGCGGCCACCCAACAAAGCCTCCTGCTCTTCAGCTCTCGCAACGTTGCTGCTGTCAGCGTTCGCTGACACCTGGTGCATAAAATGATGGTTTAAGCAACAGCAGAACCTAAGCGGCCTGAATCACTGCTGAGGTTTTGACCGAGTCAAACTGCAGCAGTCATTGAGGCATTACGGAACCAGGGTGTATACGAGCATTATGCCAGAAAACTACAGGATATCTACAATGGGTCCACAGCTACCATCATCCTCCATAAGGAGAGCAGTAAAATACCTATAAGGAAGGGCGTCAAACAAGGAGACACAATCTCCCCAATGTTATTCACAGCATGTTTGCAAGAAGTACTCAGAACATTGGATTGGGAACAGGTGGGAGTAAGGGTTAATGGAAAATACCTTAGTAATTTCAGATTTGCTGATGACGCTGCCTTGTTAAGTAACTCAGGGGAGGAATTGCAAAGCATGCTTACCGCACTGGACAAACAGAGTAGAACCGGGGGCCTGAAAATTAATGTGCAGAAAACTAAAGTAATGATCAATAACCTCGGGACAGCACAGCGATTTGAGATAGGTGGCGAGGCAGTGGAAGTGGTAAGCGAATATATCTACTTAGGCCAAGTTGTGACGACGGATCCTAATTATGAGGCAGAGATAGATCGAAGGATAAGAATGGGGTGGAGTGCATTCAGCAGGCATTCTCAGATAATGAATGGCAGACTACCATTGTCCCTTAAGAAGAAAGTGTATGACGGCTGCATCTTACCGGTACTCACCTACGGGGCAGAAACTTGGAGGCTCACTAAGAGGGTTCAACTTAAATTTAGGACGACTCAGCGCGCAATGGAACGGAAGATGATAGGTGTAATGTTAAGGGACAAGAAGAGAGCGGAGTGGGTCAGGAAACAAACGCGTGTTAAGGACATATTAGTAGAAATTAGTAGAAGAAATGGACGTAGGCAGGGCATGTAATGCGAAGGCAAGATAACCGTTGGTCATTGAGGGTAACAGAATGGATCCCTAGAGAAGGCAAGCGTTGCAGGGGGCGGCAGAAAGTTAGATGGGCAGATGAGATCGACAAGTGTACGGGGATAAATTGGTCGCAGTTAGCACAGGGCCGGGGTAATTGGAGATTGATGGGAGAGGCCTTTGCCCTGCAGTGGGCATAGATAGGCTGGTGATGAATGAATGAGAACCTAAGCGAAAATTGAACAAGATAACTGAAAGTACCGCACCTTGTGGCAGTCCTTAAAGGAGCCATGAAGAGAAAACAAAAGTTTGTTTTATTCGAAAGATTAGGTGTTTCATAGTACCCCAAGCGCTTTCCCGGAAGCAAATGATGCTTTATTCACTGAGAAATAAGGCAATTTAAGCCAAAAAGTTTAAATCTCCCGCTAAAATTGAACATTCCGTGACGTGTACGATGGCGTCATAGAGCCGGTCCATGAAACAGATACTTAGTATGTCGACTCCATATAGCACCCACACGCGGGAGTCGATCGAGACGGCGGCCATTTTAAAAATACTAATAAAATTAGTGCACCCGCAGCCCTAGTCATGGAATCGCCTGATCCGGAGAACAAAAACTCTCGCCGAGGAGCTCGGGCTTGCATTTAACAACCTCACACCACAAAAACGCTCAATGCTTCTAAGTGCACGAGCGGCAAGTTGTGGGATACGCGGTGGACGGGAAAGCGACCATTCCGCATAGCCAAAAACAGACGAACGCCCAGCCGTCGGCACGGCTTGCCGCTCGTCAGCCCCGTCGCGACGGTGAATAAGACTGGTACGTAGTGCCGTATTTTGATTACGGTAATAATAGTTCAATTTCAGTAGCAGTATCACTTATGCCAGTTGGCCGGTTCGTGTATGGAAAGCCGTTCGCGCGAGCTCTCTGCTTCGACCAGAAAGATACGAGCGTCAATGCGCGGTGTTTACGGCATTTTTGTTCCCCAAGGTCAGAGCGATTTGACGAAGTCGGCGACGGCGCCAGCATGTCCCAGGAGTGAGCTAACGTAAGGGTCCCTGCCGTAACTGAACAAACTGAAGTTTTCAGTGGTTGTAAACTGTAAACGAGCTCGTAACGACAGCAGCAAGCCAACACCATTCAAACTTACGCGACGACTGGCACTATCTCGTCGCTTCTTGCTGTTCCTTACTCCCCTCGTTTCTATTTATACCTTTGCTGGTTGGCGATATGACGGCCAACCTCCTGTGAAGGGATTACGATACGAAGCAAGGTCGCGGCTGTGCGTGCTGAACGGTTCGTTGGCCCCGAAGAGCCTCGAACCCGAAAATTCGTCTGCGCGACGGCGAGATGTCGAGCTCGGCCGGCGCGCTAGTTTCGTACGCATTGGCGCACACGCTTGCGAGTTCGTTCGGACCTTCAACCGTTTACTCCACCTTCTTTGTAATAAAAAGAATGTGCAGTATGTTTCACGGGCATTTAGCTCGCTATGCAAGCTGTAAGCCCTGCCTAACATGGTTGCTTTTGCCGGCCTCCGCCAATCGCAGAGCATTCTCGAGTGACATCATAGGTTCTGTTGCGGAAATGAGCTGGGGGTCGCATGGTCATTTCCTTTTTCCTAATTATGTAGCTTATTTGAGCAAGTTTGCGTTATAAGTGGTGTCGTTATGGTTCTAACGAGGCAATCTTTCGAATGAACCAAACTTGTGTTTTCTCTTCATGGCTCCTTTAAGCAATTTTTAAATAACAATACCAAATATAATATCCGCGTGGTTCTGCAGGTGTGACATTCCGTTTTCATGTCAAAGCTGTCCGGACTCTTCCGGTGCGAGAGAGAACTTCACGGAAACGTGGCGATAGGCTCGTCTCCGCCCATAAACTGAACTTAAAGGTAATACACCATCCTTTTTTTACGAAAAGATTACGTAGAGCTGATCTCAGGGGCTATATTTTCAATAACGAAGTCCCTGTAACAAAACAGATGGCAGCATCTCCACTCTATGGATGATGGCGAGGGTGCGGAGTAGTGGGACTCGAAATGACATCCAAGTTGCGCCCCCAGTGACATCCAACTTGCGCCCCGACCGTCATTCTATTTGAGCCGTGATTTGCACCTTGATTATTCCCTAAATGAAACTGAAACTCGCGGCTCAAATCAAATTTCGCTTGATTTTTGCTTGATGGTGCTGTGCGCACGGATGGACACGGGCGGACATTTGGAGGTCCTAAGGTACTCCGCACCGTCACAGTGGAGGGAGTAAGCCGTTCGACTCTTTGGTACTAACTTACGGTCGTATCGCAACGGGTAAGACGACTGACACTAACTCTGTCTGGTCTACCAGACACAGGCTCAAATCCTGCCGGTGCCTGTGTGATTTTTTGCGATTGTAAATGCTATGCGCACGGACGCGGACGGACATTTTGCGGTCCCAAAGTACTTCGCACCTTAAACGAGTCAATCCTAGGGCTCAATTGAAGAGTTAGAACCTGCTACGATACCCGATAGACCACAGAGGTCGAAGATCCAGCCAGTTTTAACAGTTTACAAATAACAGCGCAGCAGTGTTCAAAGCTAAACTCGTGCACCGATAGATGTAACCGGAAGTGACCTATTTGCCCTGACTTCGAAACGGAATGGTTCTGTACTCACGGCAATACCACTTGGAAACATTTTGTGCAAGCCTGTGAATGGGGCAACGCCTAAAGGAAAAAGGTACGTAATTCTGAGTGGCATGGGATGTAGAACTTGGTGGCGCGATGTGGACATTATGTGGCAATAAGAAGCTTAGCAACTATTTGCAATAAACATTGACCGCCCACAGGCGCCGTACGATCGGTCCATAGTTGATATTGGAAGTGAGTAAGACATACTTGGTGCTAGACTCTACTTCTGCAATGAGACGTTCTCCTGCTTGTGGTTCCAAACCATCTGTCAAGTTTGTGTATTACTCGAACGTGACAAGCGTTATGTCGTCTTTCTCACTGAAACAACCGTATAATAAATAAACACCTGTGAATCGAAAACCGCCTCCTCATGGCCTTCGTGAAGATGTGTGTCCAAACACCAGCACTGCACCTTCAAGCCGCTGCGTACAAAAGACTTCTGCATTTGGCTTTACTCTGAGCACTTGCGACACTGCGTGTGCCGATCAGTCTCATTGCGTGGAAAAGGCGTCACACAGCATCGCCGATGAATGACATTCTCAACTTTGGCAGAAGTCACGCATGGCTGAGCAAGGGCTGACTCCGACAGGCCCAGCCATTAGGCACTAAGAAAAAGATTAACGCGGTGGAATTCCAACCGGTGACCCCTAGTTCATAACCAACGGCTCCACCACTACGTTAAATGGAGGTCCAGGACAACCACCATTGAACTGTCCCTAGGGCTTCTGGCGCAAGCAATTGCATGCGCACACACTGTATATTAGAGTACCTGTGTCGTGGAAAGTAATTAAAAGAGACACTCTAAATGGTCATGATGCCTTCTGATTTACCCGGTCATTAACCATCTTAAAGGTGAATTAACCCAAGAACGCTGAGTATATGTGAGTAGGTCTACCTCGCTCTCAAAACTAACAGCGCCTTCTAGTCTTTACCGGCATCATCACGCTTTCTTTATTCCTAGACAGTACCTTGCGTCAGCATCCAAATCACCCCGTGAGGCACTCAAATGCGACGGCCGAGTTACTAATACAGAACAGCTGTCGGTGTGGTTGTTTGCTGCTGTATCTTACAAACACGGCTGCTATTTTTTTCCCACATCAAAAGAGCTGCCGCACTGGTCTCGGCCACCCAGCCACGCGGCGGGTAGTGCAATTTCACTTCAACGTCATTCTATGCAGTTGTTAACGACAATGCTTGCAACCTTTTTACAGCACAACTGTTCAATCTCTTTGTTTCACGCATTAGCATTGTGAGGAACATGAAATCCGAGGCATAAAATAATTTAACTTGACGCCGCGCGCGCTGATAAAGGGGGAAAGCAGAGCCGAAAGAGGATAGGCGGCTCGCGAAAGTGCATACGAGAGGTTTTGTGAATTGAAGGTACCGCAGAGAAAAAAAAAAAACGAGTTTTTCGCCATATGAAGCCCCTAATGTATGGTTATTATTACCACGTATTTTTAAAATCTTTTTAGCAATAAGAAATAGTGGGAAATAATCATTGTTAAACTATTTGTCAACACAAACTTATAAAATTGTAGTCCATTATCAGGGACACTATAGTTATACAATTTGTTCTGTTGTATAAATTTATGCAACGATCAGTGTAGTGACCACCGTATTCCAGATCTTACCATACGGTTTAGTGACTACCGTATGGTAAAATCTCGTATTAGGCTAGATTTGAGGAGGGACCGTAACAAGCTAGTACGAAAGAAGCCGATTAATAAGCTCACAGTAAGACGTAAAGTTGAAGAATTCAGGATCGCGCTGCACAGCCGATATCCAGCTTTTACCGAGGAAGCAGAGTTTACCGAGCTCAGCTCTTCCCGAAGAAGCCTCTCATTTCCCATTCTAATTCGCTGTATGCATAGCGAGGGCTTTTGTTGTGGTGGTCTTGGTGCCATAGGTAGCTTAAGAGAGTTCAACGCTGGTCGAACACTCTAGACAAGTCGTAGACACTCCAGTCACAACCCGGGGGTCAAAAAGAAGGTCCCCTTCACCCCGAGCAGTCGGAGTAACGCTGGCTACCACCCTCAAGCACAGGAAAAAATTACCTTGCGATAAATACCCAGGAAAGTGGAGGTGAGAACCGCCCCGCCGGTAGCTTAGTGGTCATCGCACCAGGCGCGTATTCTGGAGGTCGTGGGTTCGGATTCCACCCGGCGGGCATTTTTTCTCCACTTTATTTCTCAAAAAAATTTTCAACTGTTTCTATGACCTACTGCATTCTCCCCTTTGCTTTCCGACGTTTTCTTGACTGCCAATCCTTATTTCTGTCTTAATTCAACGAGACCCCCATTTCCCTTTCTGATTCGCTATATATATATATATATATATATATATATATATATATATATATTATATATATATATATATATATATATATATATATATATTGTGTGTGTGTGTGTGTGTGTGTGTTGTGTGTGTGTGTGTGTGTGTGTGTGTGTGTGTGTGTGTGTATGTGTGTGTATACAGAGAGACAGAGAGAGAGAGGTGGAAATAACGCTAGGCAATCAAGAAAGCCAAAGAAAGCAAAGGGGAAAATGTGGTAGGTCATTTTCTTATCCTTGAAACAGATAGTTTTTTTTTGGACAAAAGAAAGAAAGTAGAGAAAAGCATGGCCGCCCGGTGGGATCCCACTGTGAACTAATTTTTATCTGCGGGCGAGTTTTTACTAGTACATGTAAATTGCGTAAGAGACGCAACAGGCGCCGCTCAAAACAAGTGCCTTAGTTCCACGCAATTCTTTTAACGCATTCTCAGGAACTTTAATCATAAAGAAACTTCTCGTTCCCGCATGCATGCGTCGGAAAGTCATGCGCGAGGCAGCATCAGAAGATTCGTTAGTACGACTGCCAGCTCTAACGTTTCCCGCTTCGTTACTCATAAATAAGGGGCGACGCTCTGCCGACGGCAGGTCATTTCGAGCCCCTGGAGACAGCTCTATTTGCACGCACCTCGCTAAAAAACTGTCACTGCGAAAAAACAATTATTTGGTGCTTACGTTACTCCTGACCGCGGGCATTTTTAAATCATAGCCGAAAGAAAATACGCGTCTTCATTCGCGTCACGAAAGACACGCGAAATTTCACGCACAAACTGACGCGCGCGTAATGTAGAGCGCTTTCTCGCAGAGTTCGTTTCTCCAGATGAGGCTGCTAGAAGTACAGACGGCAAGCCACTAACATGCAGCTTTGTCAAGCTCCCGGGGGGCCAATCATCTTTGCTGTAGTTGCAAGCGCGTATTTTTCGTGCATGCGGCAAGTCGCCGAGGCCGATATGGGCTGGCTAGTGGTGGATGTTCAAAAAAGTGAGTTTATTATCTATGTGCACGTTATTACGTGTGCTTGCGCTTACTTTTTATCGTTGCTTCATTTAAATCAAAGGTTAGCTGAACCACGTTTGCATTTTGGGTAACATTTCCTTCTCTTAACAAGCCCCTGCGCAGGTCTTTCAACTTTTTCAGGATGTGGAATGCTTTCAGAGAGTAGTCACAAGCGCACCCATGACGCCGATTCGGTGACAGCGTATACACAAGTCAAATTTTACTGCTCTACAACAATCGCATAACTTGGAATCTCGTTAAGAATATTTTCCACTCTTTCCCAGTCTGGGGATTGTTTGCGCGCATGAATGATGTCATTCGAGCTCGGTCATGACTACTGGCAGACTTCCTTTCCAATGCAGGAATGGATACCTTCAGTGGCCATTTAAAACTCAGAACGAAAGCAAAGTATAAACTGGGAGACGTAGATCTGCTGCGTGGAGTAAATCATGCATTGGCATTGCTGCTCTGTTCTGGCGATAGCTATAGCGTTATCATAGCTTCCAGGCACACAGTACGTGAAAGCGTTTATCGGAAGTGTTGCAGGGTCCCTTTAAAGGCATGTACCGTACAAAAAGACTTATTACGATTGTCCAGTGAACCGCACCAGGATGCAGCATGCTTCAATGGGTCTCCCTCAGCCTTTTTCAACTACATTGTTATCCGATTGGCCCTTTTCTTCGCTCAGGTGTGCTAGCCACGCTAAGAATGGTGCAGTCGACAGGCTGATCTTCTTGCGGATGCTCACCACAGAACACTCGAAATGTCTTATCAAGGCTTAACCCAGTCGAAAAAGACGACAGAAAAAAATTTCTGTAGTTCTGTCGTATTTTTGCGTTTTGTACTGTCGTCTTGTCGTATTCTTGTCATGTCGGGATTCTGGTGTTCTGTCGTGTGCCGTGTTCCTGTGCTGATTTTGATGTTCCGTTCTGCAAAATTACTGTTTTGTCGTGGTCCTGATGTCCCATCAGTAGTTGCACATGGTTTGATTGTTATTGCCCCTTGTGAAGAGTAGCGCGTAAATGGCAGTTCTGTTGTGACTACAGGAATGTTTGTCGTTGAGAAAATTGAATTTGTCGTTACGACAGAAATGTGTGTGGTGACAACAGACGGGTTTGTCGTTACAACAGGACTTATGTTGTCACAACAAAGTTTTTTGTCGTACGACAGGAATTCTTGTTAGGTTTTTGGGGTATTCCTGCTGTGATTTTGCACTGGGAAGGAACAAAATTTATGTGTAAAGGACACTCATAAAGTTTACAAACAACTTGTGCATCAAGTGCATTAGACGATCATGCAAGCCTCATTAAAGTATACCTTCGACTCATCCAACTTTCCGCGTTGCGCTGCTGAGCACGAGGTCGCGGGTTCGGATGGAGGCGAAAAGCAAAACGCCCGTGTGTGTGTACGAGATTTCGGCGCACGGTAAAGATCCCCAGGTGGTCAAAATTAATCCGGAGCCCTCCACTACGGCGCGCCTCATCGCCGGCGTTGCGTCGGCGCGTTAAACCCTACAATCAATCAATCATCCAACTTTCCTGGGGCCATTTGCGTAGTGATGACCGCTCCGCTCTCGGCTACCAGAGCTGTGCCCGATCTGTGCTTTGGAGCGGAGTTCAATGAGTAAAAGCTTTAAAAACGCGTGACAATCGTGCCTTGGCGAGTTCTCGTAGGTTCGTGAGGCCATTTTGCTTGCCCTGATGACCGCAGCTTAATTTATAGTCATGAACAAATGAAACGTAATCACGAAAATATGAACCAGAACCATGCAGGACAAGTTGCCGCGCGGCTTAATAACAGTAACAAAGGTGGTAAACTTGGCTTCCCAAATAGGCCAATAGTGCCGTTATTCGACCTCTGCGAACAGTATTTTTCAGTTTTGCGCGTTCTTGCTCATATTTTCATGTTCGCATTTTATTATGACTGCACACTAAGTATGACGTTTCTTGGCATGTCTTAAAGGAGCCATGAAGAGAAAACATAGGTTTGGTTCATTCGAAAGATAGCCTCGTTAGAACCATACTGACACCACTTTTAACGCAAACATCGCTCAAATAGCTACATAATTAGGAAAAAAGGGAATGATCATGTGACTTACTAGCTCACTTCCCGCAACAGAACCTATGATGTCATACTAGAATGCTTTGCGATTGGTGGAGGCCGGGAAAAGCAAACACAAGTTACGCAGGACTTAGCAGTTTGCATAGTGAGCTATATGCCCGTTAAACATACTGCACATTCATTTTATGACACTAGGAATGGATGGTGGAGTAAACGGTTGAAGTTCCGAACAAACACGCAAACATGTACGCCAATGCGTACGAAACCACCGGCGGTCGAGCTGAACATCTCGCCGTCACGCAGATGAATTTTCGAGTTCGGGGCTCTTCGGGACCAACGAACCGTTCCAGCACGTACAGCCGCTACCTTGCTTGGTATCTTAATCCCTTGACAGGAGGTTGGCCGTCATATCGCCAACCAGCGAAAGTAAAAATAGAAACGAGGGGAGTAAGGAACAGCAAGAAGCGACGAGATAGTGCCAGTCGTCGCAGAAGTTTCGAATGGTGTTGGCGTGCTGCTGTCGTTACGAGCTCGTTTTCAGTTTACAACCACTGAAGACTTCAGTTTGTTCAAATACTTTACAATGAAATTTCGTTGCCGCGTCCTGAAATGCCAATGTAGTATGGGCAACTCGTCCAGGGAGTGCGACATCCCCGCCGGTGAAGAGATCTCATTTCATGCGCTGCCCAACGACGAACGTCGGCGAAGCTAGCGGCTACGTTTTGTGAACTTTGCAAACGGAGGAGAAAGGGAGCTAAACGAAGTACGAGTGTGCTCGCTTCATTTAAAACGAAGTGATTACGGCAGGGGCCCTTACGTTAGCTCACTCCTGGGACATGCCGCCGCTCGTCACCGACTTCGTCAAATCGCCGTCAAAGCGCTCTGAGCTTGGAAAAAAATACCGTTCACACCGCGCATTGACGCTCGTATCTTTCTGGTCGGAGCAGAAAGCTCACGCGAACGGCTTTCCATACACGACACTTGCCAACTGGCATAAGCGATACTGCTACTGAAATTGAACTATTATTAACCGTAATAAAAATACGGCACATACCTACCAGTCTGTATTCGTCCGTCGCGACGGGGCTGACGAGGCAGCGGTGCCGACGGCTGGACGTTCGTCTGTTGTGGGTATCGCTGAATGGTCGCTTTCCGGTCCATCCGTGTATCCTACAACTCCTGCCGCTTGTGCAGTTAGAAGAATTGAGCGTTCAAGTGGTGTGAGGCTGTTAAATGCAAGCCCGAGTTCCTCGGCGACCGCTTTGTTGTCCGGATCAGGCAATTCCATGACTAGGGCTGCGAGTATACCAGGTTTTACTAGTATTTTTAAAACGGCCGCCATCTCGGTTTCGTCACGATTTCCGGTTCCTGTTTGATTCCCGCGTGTGGGTGCTATATGGAGTCGACATACTAAGCATCTGTTTCATGTCGCCATTGATCATGTCACGAAATGTACAATTTAGCGGGAGATTTAAAAATTTGGCTTAAATTGCCTTATTTCTCAGTGAATAAAGCATCGTTTGCTTCCGGGAAAGCGCTTGGGGTACTATAAAACATCTAATCTTTCGAATGAAACAAACTTTTGTTTTGTCTTCATGGCTCCTCTAAGGACCAAAATTCAAAATTACCTAACGCTAGGCCTACACGCAACGTCAGCTTAGAGGTCCGACATCAACCGGCATTTGTTTTCTTGCATTTACCATTTCATAATATGACGCCGTATGTAAGCGCCCGTATTTCACTAGTCCGCACGTGCACGCGTGCCTGTGTAGGTACGCCACGCCACATTTTCACCGTCATGATGACACGTTTCTCGCGAAACCACCTGTAATTGAGGAGGTGAGCTGAAACACACAGCTTGGTTCACCTAGTGTAGAGAGATGCTAGGAACTATCTCTTAATAGAAACTAGCATCGCAATATTTCGATTGTCATTAATTTTGGAGCTTATATTGTGGCATGGATGTGCCCAGCAAAAGACTCAGCAACTCACAAGAAACTCAGACAAAGATCACGTGTCTGTTACACATCGACCACCAGCATTTCAGCCGGAACACACGTATTGCCAGTATCTACACTACCGGGACCGACCACTTTTTACATCGGAGCTGTTAGAGTCTAGATACTCCGTTTGCGTGCGTGCGTGCGTGCGTGTGTGTTGAGGAGGAAGGGGGGGGTAAGCGGGTGCGGGGTGCATGTGTGCGGCGGGTGTGCGTGTGTGCGCGTGCGTGCGTGTGTGGGGTGTGGGGGGTGGGTATGTGGGTGCATGTGTGCGTGCGTGTGTGTATGCGTGTGCGTGCGTGCTGGCGTGCGCGTAGACCAAGAAAAGCCTCTCATTTCCTCCTGGATTCGACGTACCCTCTCTCTTCGGCCACCTGTTCGTCTCCCGTGCTTTATATTAAGTGAGAATGCACTTCTTCAGCGAGCCTGAATCGTCCGCCGCCGTCGTCCGCATAGCAACAGCTGCGGGTGCCCGCGCTCCTCGTCTCCCCTAGCAACGGGGGGAGATGGGCGCGCGCTACTCTCTTCCTCCTCTCTCCGCTCAGTGACTGCGGGTGTTGGGCGCCTCCTCTCCACTTCGGGCGGGAGAGCTCTCGCTCGCGTAGCGGGCGCTCCGCATTCCGACGCGTGAGGGCGCTCGTGTAGCCCTCGCCGTAACGGCGGGCGCTACTCTCCTCCTCCTCTCTCCGCTCAGGGACTGCGGGTGTTGGGCGCCTCCTCTCCACTTCGGGCGGGAGAGCTCTCGCTCGCGTAGCGGGCGCTCCGCATTCCGACGCGTGAGGGCGCTCGTGTAGCGGCCGCGTGGCGCGGGAGGGTATTAGTCGAGCGCGCGCCGTCGTCGAGAGCGGTCGCTAGTCCTGCATCTCGATAACGATGATGGCGGACCGGGCAACGGTACCAGCAATAACGAGTGAAATATCTTTCTTTGTAGTTGTGTGCGTGTGTGTAATTTCTCGACTACTCATTAAGATCACGATATCCACCGTAATCGCGCAATCAACAACCGTGCATTCGCACTTACACACTCTCCCCCTCGAGGAAGTGCGAGGGAATTTTTTTGATATGAGATGGCGTATATTGCCCCTGAGAATGTCTTCCCACCAATGCTTTTTTGTTCGGCAGAGAAAGCAGTATTACGAATATCTGTGTAAGCTTCGTTTTTGTAAGTTCACTTTCCCACAATCTGGGTGACATAGTGAAGCCTAATCATGAAGGAAAAAATTGGCTCCAATCCACGCTCTGAAGGTGGCTGGGCAGCGAAGCTGTAAACGATACCCACAACGATTACTCATACAACATCACCTGAGTTCGCACACGTGGCTCTACAAAGAGCGACACCAGAGACTCTGGTCGCTGTTACCTGGAGTTCATGGGGGTGGCGTCCGCGTAACCGAGTGAGAGAACGGAGCAGCAACGGAAGGAAGAAAACGGAGAGGAGCGTCTGGCGAAGGGTAACGGCCAAGAGGGCGGCACGCGCGACAAAGGCGTCATCGCTTTCACTGCCTCCCCCTCACTCTTGTTTCATGCGTCGCTGTCAAGGAGCGCCTTTCCCCTCCCCATACGCTGTTCTGTTCGCCGCTAATACAAACCACGTGAACGCCGTTATGATACATTATGCGGTTTGCACTTCACACGAGGGCTTCGAATGAGCGCTGGTGGTAGAACCGCCGCTGTGCTCGTTGAGTACACCGCCTGTCTCCCCGTCTCCTTGTGTGGGCGTAGCTTAGTCGCTAAGACGACGGGCTGATCGACGCTCCGTTTCTGTATTCGGGTCCAGGTTCTATTCCTGGCGGTGCCAGTAATTTCTTTTATTTAGCGGGGAGTTTTGTGCTGACGCGGACACGAAATTTCTCTTGGTTGGTAGAGGTATGCTGCTTCGCAGTAAAAAAAAAGGCGGCAATGGGTGCAAACGCGGCGGTAGGAGACCTCCGAAGACAAGCGGACCCCGGACGCCAAGGTCGCGCCGTCGCGCTTGCCCGGCGCGACAGTGCGGTTTGAATGGGAGTTTGTCACAAACGGCTCCTCCAGTCATCCACCTTTTCAGAGTTGATGGCACTGAAATTTTTGCTTTATTTTGCTGTGTTCTGCAGACAATTGCATCTATAACAACATGACGATACGTCGTGGAAGCCATGTTGACATGGAGACGCCCTGCCAACGCTTGACGTGTGAACATGGTAGCAACGACATGTTGATGTTTCTTGGGTAAATATCTCTGCCCATTGCTAAGTACAAGTAATCGCAACTGACACATCCCTGAGAAAGTGGCTCATAGCGTGCAATGCAGAAACAGTTTTTGCGAGAAAGGGAACCAGAAAAAAAAAGTCCAAGCAAGCAGCCTGCCTCCTTTCCTAGCGCCTATAGGTTTCAATTTCTTCGGTCAATGTTAAGCGTACGCACCTGTTATATGCGCTAATGTAGACATCTTCCTAAAACCATACTACGCGTTTCAAATCTATACACCAAGCCATCGGCATTGGCATTTATGAGCAGTCCCCTGCAAGGGTAGGTGTCATGTGGGATTGTGTGGACATATGTCACAATCATCAACGGCGTGTGTGCGTGTGTGTTTTTTGCGTGGTTTTCTCCAGCTGTAGCTTGTAATAGCAGTAATCGTTTTAAAATAAAACAGGAGGACCCGTGGTCCGAGTAGGTTAAATGGGGGTTTAGGAGCGGGGTGAGAATTAATACAGACCAATTAATATAAGGTGCTACAGAGAGCTTTTTATTGGCACCGTGAATTGGTCTTTTTAAGTGCAATGCACTTCTTAAGCGACCCTGAACCTGCGTCCACCGGCGATGTCCGCGCACGTGGAGATGGGCGCGCGCAGCCTGGCCGCTGACATGGCACATACCCACGTGGGGGATTGGCCAAGAATCGGGCGTGAGAAGGGCTAATGCACCTGCTTAAAGGAGTACTGACACGAAATTTCAAAGCTGAGATCCGCTCTAGCAATCAAGTACAACGACAACACAAATAGGTGTCTGTGAATAAATGCATCTTTCTTTCTTTGTAGTTGTGTGTGTGTGTGTGATCTCTCTTTCGCGAACATTACCGAACCGCGCAAATTCAACTCGTGCATTCGCACTTTCACATTCTTCCCCTCGGGGAAATGCGGGGAATTTTTTTCACTCGTGGTTCTGCCTAGGGCGTCGTATCGAAAGATACAACACTGAATCACCATCCACAGTGGTTTAAATTAAAACCGTGATAGTTTTTTTAATGTTGGACGATGAAGCAGCCGCATAACGTGTGCATAGATCCTCGCAGTTACAACTCTGTATCATCTAAAAACCATGTCCTGCAGTTGTTACTGTTACCAACTCTGAAGTAAGATATGGGCTCGATGCCAGGAACTTACAAACATAGAAAAGAATGGTTTCTAAAATCAGCCTCCGCAATTAGGTCCACGAACGTGAAATGGGGATAGCCCATAACACCGCACACCCATGATGCCATATATCGATGAAGCGGGTTTTTCAAAAGTTCACCCATGAGAATACGAACACAAAGCTTTATCGTGTTATGAGGCATACCATAATGTATTTAGGTAAGAAAATGCCTTGACTCGCTTTAAGCTCTTGAAATTTACTACTATAAATTTTGACAACACATTTCAGGAATTTTAAAGATCTCCAGAACTAACGGTAAACAAATATATCTGGCTTAAAAACCCTTTGGCGAAACTCCTGAGTAGCGCTTAGACCTGTGAACATATAATTGTTTTTTTTTCGCATTGCGATTGCGCACTTAAATGCATAAAAACTTTCAATAGTGAAACTTCGGCTAGTTCACCTTTGCTTAAGTTCGATACATCCTCAGCTTTCTTGCTCAAAATTCCAACCGCTCAGAAACAGTAACATCATTCCAGGAGAGTGATATTTCGCATAGAACAAGGGATCGATTCGCACATGAACACTGTAAAAACATTTCGCAGCACTCTGAATAATTTTTTGTTTAATTCATTATCAAACGTTACTGCCTATACATGTCAATGGGATAGTTTTTATGGCTGTGGAACCTAGCAGAGAAACACGCTTAACTTGAAACTGCACACAAAGCAAGTATTTTGCCCTCAATATTTGCTAAGTGAAAAGAGGTTGCACTACCCTGAATGGCACCTTGAAAAAACTGCGATAAACCGGAAAGAGTAGTCGCTCTACAACTGACCTAACAACCAGGAGGCCGTTTTTTTTTTTTTTTTGAGCCAGGACAAAGTTTTCTTCAGCTGCGAAGTTTCTAAGAAAGCTGTACAGCTTTTCTTTGTAGCCGTACGGCTGCATTGAGTTGGATGTCAAATTCTCCTGCGAAAAAACTTACTCCACCTTAAAGATTTTCCCTAGATCTCGTCAATAAGCCGGAAAGCTGCACCTTCGATACTATTGCGAAAAATAGACAAAGCAGAAGCGTGAGCAGACTAATCCCAATTTCTACTTGTAAATTTCATAATTTTCCAAAATCCCGCTGCTTAAATAAATCAAAATTTGTTCAGATTTAAGTTATTTGGTTTGATACGCCGAAGCTACACGTCGGCTATGAGGCCCGCCGTAATGGATGGCTCCGGAACAATTTTCACCACCAGCGGACTTTTAACGTACGCTTGCGTTGTGTGCACCTGAGACATGTGAGGCATCTGTATGTATTTCACTGGCGTTTGCAGTACAGACAGGATTCCTCAGACAACACCCCTTTTTGTGCGTGTAATAGTGTCCGTAGATCGTCTACCGTAACGCCATCTTGTCTTCTCAACAAGGTGTAGGTTTGGGCAATTCGTAGTTCACACTAAGCGTTATCTGTGACCAAAAGACCAAGACCACGAAAAGATACATGACACAATGTTTTGTGTTTCGTGAATCTTTCTGTGGCCTTCGTCTTTTCTAAGCATTTACCGTGTAACTTGTGCTCTCATTTGGTGTTCGTTGACGTGATCAAGCTATCTTCGCACGCCCTCTTTATAATGCAGGTGCGGTGAGGCGAAAGTAGACCCTGCATGCAAGATGGTCACCGGAAAAGGCGTGTATCCCAAGTGCTGTCCGACGCCTCTGTGTCCAAAACTCGTCGGGAAATGATTTCCCGTCGTTGCCGTGGCGCTGTTCTTCATCAATCCAGCCTCCATATAAGTCTTCCATCCAAGTACCACCAACTAGAAATTGTCAACGCAAAAGAACCACCTACAAGTGTAAAAGCTCATTTTTTGTGTGTGTAACGTATAACCTATAAACCTTCGTCATCTTTGCATTTCTTTCCGCTCCTATAGAAAGGTTTCTGGGACGTAAAAAACGACACGCTGATGTATGCGTCATTGAGGCGCACCATATGTCGGGAGGTTCAACCAACGTTTCTAATAAATCAGAAACGTTAACCTCAACCATATCCCTTGTAAGCTGGTTTCGACGTTTCTTTGTTATGACATTCTCGTCAAAGGTAGACTTGCATGCCCCATTTCAGCCATAAAGTGCTTTAGTTAGGCGTAGGTAACCCTACGTAAAGGTTTAGCGTATGGAATTACTTTGCGTCGTTCGCACTTCGCATTCGACTTGCGCAATGTTCGTTTCCCCATTAGCTGTTTCAGCAAAATAGCGTGCGTATACAGGGACACACATCTGTGGCGAATTGGATGTTAAACATTTTCTGAAACGTGAAACGTGAAACCACTCAACGCTAGCACAAGGCTATAGATAATCACAGCGGCTGCCCTGTGATTATTCTTCTGTCTGTCCCGTCTTTCGCGCTGTGATTAGTATGAACACCTACCAACTCGCCCAACTTGCAACTGTCCTACAATGTAGTTGTGCCTTTTACGTGCACCACTTGGGTAGCGCGCAGCAACATGCATGTTTCTGCGCGCTAAACACCCCATGTGGTGTTTTCACGTGGTACTGTTTACCGCGGTCTAAAAGCTTCGCGAAGTTGCTTTGGCCAATGCGGAAATAAAACTGCGAGATAAACCGCAGCAACAATTGGTCGCTTCCCCGGCTGAAACGTTTGTTACGTAAACTCCCTCTCGCGTGTAGTCCTGAATACGTAGGGCAGACCTTTCGATGTACGAACGGGAATTTGCTGGAGCATCTTTTCGGATGCACGAAGTCGAAATACGGCGCACATCAGCGCACATTGCCATAATTGCGAATGCACGTCTGCATTTCATGGGACTGCCATGATAGGGAAACATGGAAATCAGTTCACAGGACAGATTGTTGAGGCTTCCGAAATTTCCCGCCTTTGTGAGCACGCGTGCGAAAGCATGCCAACCTGGAGTTTACCACCGAAATTTTGCAAGTGGCCTTTCGGCCACCGATACATGCTTCTGACTAACTCATACTCGCTCCTGTGTACCAGTTTTTGTTTCTGCTGTGCGATCTGGGCGTGATCTGTGAAACATGTTAAAGGTGGTTTTTTTACGTGGAACTTCGCTTACACCTCCCTGTTTCCCCGATGTGTTCACGTTGTCGTTTTCTGCATGTGCAGGTCGCTTGCCGAATTAAACTCAAAAGTAACTCCTGTCCATGCCATTCTTTCGCCATCTGGGATACTGTGCTCTACACATTGTAAAACAATACACTACACATTTCTATACCTTATGGGTGCTGAATGGGGGTATTCAACATTGTCCGCCATTCTAGCACACTTTAAGCACCTAAATTTATATTCAGCACCTTAAAACATGAGGGTGCCACAAAATAATGGGTGTGAATAACAATTTTAAAAGCTCATTCAACAAGCTAAAAGGGATTCTGCATGGTGTTTATATCTATAGGATCCAAACATCTAGTCAGAAAACCAGTCAACGCCAGCGTAGGACGAAATAAGGCCAACGAGGGGGAAAAGCATGAAGTGTGCCTGAAGGTATTGCATGTATCTTTCGAAATTCTGTATGTTCCACTTCTCCTAAACCCATACACAGCACTGTCAAATAAATACGTGACACAGTACGCGTAAAAGCTTGGGCATACAGTCGCAATCTATGCGGTCGGTTTACTTTGCCGCGCTCTCGCACAGCGCTATCCGATAGCCCCCTCACGAACTCTTCACGTTTTATGACTCGCATCGAGCATACTTGCCTTTCGAAGCTTACAAAGGCAGTAGGGAAGGCGACAACGAAATGGTGTTTGTGTCGGCGTAAGCTAACAACGGGAGATAGGGCATTCGATACGCCCCACAGATAGGCAGTTATCGGAACGCCTGTTGTTTAATAGTCGGAAAAACACGCCAGCGCGACGTGTTGGAGAGACTTGTCAGCGCGCACATGTCGACGAGTATGGACGCTGCCATAGCTGTCGCCTGCGTCACGGCATCTTTGCTCACGGTGTGGTGCTTGTCGGAGTGCTACCTTCGCTACGTGTACGCCCACGTGGTCGTCGACGGTAAGTGGTATCCACTATACCTTCTCTCTTCTCGTTTCATTCTTCTATTTTCTTTTTTGTTTCGTTCTTTCTTCCTTTCTTTGTGCTTCCTCCCTTACTTTCTTTCTTTCTTTCTTTCTTCTTTCTTTCTTTCTTTCTTTCTGTCTGTCTGTCTGTCTGTCTGTCTGCATATCAAAACTATAGACGTAAACAATTAAGTGGAGGACGTTTCTTAGTTTCCAAAATTTAGCTGCCTCTATGTGACAAGGTAACGTGAGATCAACAGTCATCGAGGACCACCGGAAGAAAAAAATCGCAACTAGTAAAAGTGTTACGCAATTTCTTTCAAAAATACATTAAAGTAATATGTGCCAGAAGGCTCAAAGCCCCAATCTCCGTCAGTGGCCAATATCCACGACCCCATGTCTGCCGAACCTCCTTTTCCTAATCTTGCAGGCAGGCCGGCTACAATGCCAGGTCAAACCGGCCTTCTTATCATTGTATGTTCTGCAAACGGCACAGGAAAGGGGAAAGCGGTCACTGACACTCATCTACTCGTCAGTTCGCTGCCTAGTTTTGGAGGAACAGATGACAGGTCATCGCACCTCTTCAGGAAGGGGAACATGATTTTCACCCTTATTCCTCAAGTTGACACATAACTGCCCCTAACCTAACGTACCCTTACCTTATCTAACCTTACGCAAACAGCAACACCTGTACATAAGGGCGCTCTCAATCGGGGTGCCAAAGGTAGCGCATGCTCATCGATTTATTTTGGGCGGCCAATCACAGCATTGGACGGTCTCGCCACGTTGAGAAAACTTGAACCCGTACAAGCTTCGTCGCGTCTTTTTTTTTTTTTTAATCCGGCATTTTCTTCTTCTATTACGTCTACTCCTAGGCTACAACTATTCACTGTGTGACATTTCGGGTGAATATTTTGTCTCGGTTTTCAAAGCATACTCCGTAAAATTAGTGGGAATTTACGCAGCTATACCTGTGAATGCAGGGAAGTTTTTTACTTTTACCGCTCCTTTATACAACATCATATTCGTCACGTGCTACAATACATGTGCTACATGTGCTACATATTCGTCATGTGCTACAAGAGGAAGCACACGCACAGTCACCCAATAACTCATTCCCTTTGAGTTGTGCTTAATGTTCCAGCTATTTTTGTGTGCGGCACAAGCTACATGGTTTCGCTAAGGCAAGGGACGGATATGTCTCGTTGCGAGAAAAGGCTGTACGGTGCCCCAAAAAGTGAACGGAGCATGGGTTGAAGATTTTGAGGGGATTTCTCCGCATTGTTCCTAGCCAGCAACCTCTAAGTGACTTTTCAAGAAAGTCATTCTGAAATACAATCTGGCCGCACATATGCTATTTATTCTGGCAGCCGCATAAAATAGCAATTATTCTAATTTCACGAAGCCGCGCTCCGTTTACTTTTTGGGGCACCTGTACGTGGTCTGGTGGTGAGCGAAACGTGCTAACAAAAATGCACTATCAAGCACGTGCGGCGCCTCAGAAATAAAACACCAAGACAAAAAGCATATTTGTACATTACTAGGCAACGCCAGGGTATGCAAACAGCTTCATCCAAGAGCGGAAAGGGCGGCGGCGGCAGGGGCCGGCCGGAAGCGCTTGCCAGCAGGCGGCGAAAGAACGCTGTGCGGCAGTTGCTTTCTTCGATAACACCTCTGGTTGAGGCGGTTTGATCCGGTTAGCTTGTCTTCGGCGATAGAATAGGTTTTAGCGCGCCTAGCACAGCGCTAGATGTGTCACTGGTAAAGTGCTCGCGCTGAAAGAGGGGGATGCCCATGAAACTGCTGTCGTTGATTGATTGATTGATTGATTGATTGATTGATTGATTGATTGATTGATTGATTGATTGATTGATTGATTGATTGATTGATTGATTGATTGATTGATTGATTGATTGATTGATTGATTGATTGATTGATTGATTGTGGGGTTGGACGCGGCAAAACGAGGTGATTCCTGTAGAAACATTGATCGAAAACGCTTCACCCGCGAGAATATAAAGCTTTCGAATTGCTGCACGTAAGCAGTCTAGTAATCTTGAGTGTCTCTGCCGAGTTACAATATTATTCTGTTTTTCAATAAGATATTTTAGCTAAAGGTCACCGTTCGTTCTTTGTATTTCTTTGTCTCAAAACCCCGTCCTTGCGCTGTAATAGTAACGAACGGACAGTAATTCGCCTAGCTCGCCACACTTCGCAAATATAGACGTTATGTTTGCCGTCTTCACAAGTTCCCATACGATAAAAAATACGGTAACAACTCGTCCAAACCTACACGCTATTAAAATAAAAATTTAACTGGGCTCGTGCATATCAGCCCTTACGTGTATCCACAGGCCTTGATAAAATGAAACTCATCAGAGAGACACAAATAAATTGTGTAAGTAAAGCAGAGTATAAATTAAAATAAGGAGATCTAACTGTACACGCACGGAGCGCCACAAAACAAGCTTGAATATGATCCTTTCTTCCTCCATTTTTCTGCCGAAAAATAAACTAAACAAACTGCAACTCTGTTTTTATGGCCTACAACCACAATAAAAGCAGATTACCGCGCCTTAGTTAGTTACGCCTATGAGAACAAACTAACCCGTTTCAGTTTGTTTCCCGCCGATGACTATGCGAGACGCTGGCTTCGCGGAGTTCTGTATTCATTTCTTAAGGCGCCTAAACTTTCGTCACAGATTAATCGCCGTCACAATAGGATAAAACGAGACACATACGCTATTTGTATGGAAAATTATACCACAAGCAGAG